>OZ057400.1:103407295-103889795 GCA_964056695.1 Melieria picta | reverse complement strand
GTATAAACGCATCAAATTTCCATTTGTTTGATTTACATTCACCTTTTTTGTTTTATTTTCTTTTTTTTTTGCTTTACAAAAACAAATACGCGCTTGAATTTTTTGAGATTCTCTCCTCTACCCAGCACCAGTAATGATGAAGCGCACAATTTGATGCACACAACAAACAACAACTGAATACAAATGTATTAAACTATGCACAGTAGGGTCGAGAGTACGTACAGCGGTAGCAGTAGGTTGACAGGAAAGTAAAACAAACGACGGCCCACTAATTTAACTTAATTCGAAACCCACACCCGACTGTATGGCGTACAGCAGCTTTTCGCGCATTTGGTCTTCCGTCTTGAATGGTGGCAACTTCAGCAGATTCGTGCAAGTGCTCGCCGTTGGCAGACGCTCCATATCACCAGCGTTTTGTATGAAGAAAGGCGGATCCAAGTCCTATAAACAGTAGAAAAAAACACATTTGCACATCAATGAGAAACAATTACATAATTTCCACACACCTTAAAGCCCAAGAGTGGCGGTCGCGAACAGCTTGTCACAAACCTGAGCAACTGCCGACGCTGCAGGTCGCTGAAACTCTCCAGCACTGCCCAAAATACAACAATGGACGGATGTTCCGGACTGTATTCCCCGCCATATTTGCAATGTTTTTTCAAATCCTCCAAGTCGATGGGTATCTCAGCGCCCGAAATCAATATCTGCAACTCCTTATTGCTGAACATATACAGCCACTCGACGGGCAGCACATTGGAGAGGCCCCGCCGAAACGCCACACAATGCTGCCGTATCTGCACGTTCAGCTTATAGTCGGCCATCAACTGCAAGTACTCGATGCGATTCGAGGCCGTGACTGGAATGCTCTGACCATTCGGCTTCAGCTCGACCACCTGTGTGTGTCCCAGCGAACTGCTCGCCACAGTAAAATCCAAATTTAGTTCGCTGACATCGCCCTCGTAGTCTTTCAGATACAATAAATTCTTATACAACTCCGGGTCGAGTGAAGCCAGCTGGTGTATGTCAACGTCGGCATATTTGCCGGCCAGCTTGGTGAGAAAGAACTCGGCGAGCGGCAGTTCAACCAGCAAATTCTCATAGATGGCTTTGCCCAGAATGCGGCCGATGAAGTAGTAGTGTTTAGCAAAATCGGGCACCAGATCGCCAACGTTGGGATTGGGATAGAGTTTATTATCTGTGGTGACCCTGCAAGGAGTAGAAATGTATCAAGCATTTTTTTTTAATCTTATGTGGTTTTATGACAAATAATTACATGAAGAAGCCGCGATTAGGATCGAATGCAGTTTTGATGAGCTCGGAAAGAAATTCACGAAAGACACCACCGCCATCAATACCTGCTTCCTCAAGGCCCAAAAACGACACAAACTGCACACGAAATTTCAAACGCAAATCGGGATCTGCAGACAAAAAGTTTTTTTTTTTAATTCGATTTTCAATTGAATACAATTTATATTATTAATTGAATTTTTATATACTTATTATTTTTTGTCGTAGTGGCTATTTGTAAGACAATTTAATTTTACTTACGATTTTCCGGACGCAACCTATCGTAGGCATCTTCGTATAAATGCGAACGCCGCACCACCAACATTATCGACGGCCCCTGGAGAAAGGCCTGAAAGTTGCCCTGTACCCTCATCTTGTCCGCCGCCACCAGACCTTGTAGTATGCCGACGCGCTTGCTGAACGGCACCACAAACGGAATTTCACGCAAAATGGTGATGGAGCGTATCTGCTTCGTGGACATGGGCGGCCCATTCTCAAAGTCCTCGCGCGTAAAGTCACGTATTGGCTGAAAGGGCCGTATGGCGCGCGAACGACTGCCGCGCGTTAGTGGCAGATCGGTCGGTCGGTCCAGTGGCAAATCCAGCCGACTGACAGTCCAGTGTGAGTCGGGACAAAACCCAAGCCTCAAATCGCGCGTGTGTATCTGGTTTAGAACAAAGACCACGACTTTTAGCAGATTGGCCCAGATCTGTTTTTGCTGCCACATTTGCTTGTCGTCGGCATCGGAACGGCCCAACACGAAGCGATAGTGTTCATTTAAATTCGAACGTGTCTCGGGAAAGGCGAGCTCCACCAAACCCAGTGAGATCTCTTTTAGCGTCTTTGAGAGCTGCACCACTTCGGCAATGGAGAAAGGCATCAGGCGCACCGGACTACTGCTGCCGGCCGGCGCCAGCTGCAGCGACTTTTCGATGAGCAATTTATCGTCACAGAATTCTGCATCATGTAAGGTGGGCAGCAGGCGACCGAACAATATGCAGAACGTTGCCAACAGCGGTATGGTTCGTTCGACCCCGTTCTGCTTGGCTGAGGAAAATAATAAAATTGTAAATGAACAAATTCAAACGAAACTATTGAAATACTCACGCACAACGCCCTTGGAGATGAGCGTCAGCGGTGCGTTGAAACCGAGTTGGCTGGATTGGGTTGCCAGCGTAAACCACACAGCCCGTATAAATTGCGGCATAAAGGCCAAAGTGTAGAGCAATCTGTGTGCGAAATAAATTTTAAACGTCTTTTCTATTGAAAATTCACAACTCATTAGTTACTTGTATTCAAAAATGGCCGCCTTGTTGTAGATCATCAAATTGTGGCAAATCTCGCACAGCGCGTACAGCATATTTGTGTCGTTCAGGTAGGCTTCCGTGTGTTCGGCAATCATCTGCACCCGCTGAGAGGCGTTCAGCAGTTCGATGCACTCAAGCAACACCGACTGCTCGGCGCTACTCAGCGGTGGCGCAGGAGTGGCCACTTCCGCAGTCACCTTATACCGCTGCTGTGCATCCTCCTCATCGTCGTCGTCTGTGGAATCATCGTCGTCGGTGCGCTGATGATGTGTGGTCATTTTGAGTGTGGATTTAGGCAGTTGCAAAATTTTGGGTGTCATCTCGGCGATCACCTTGATGTAGGCGCCGAGCAGTGACTGCGCGTGCAGAGAACCTACAATGAATATAAATTACAATTCAATAATCGATTCTCTTGCAGATTCGAAAGAGGAAGATTTAGTCCCTCACCCAAACGCTTGCGATCCAGAATAAGTATAGCATTCAGCAAGTAGCTACTAAAGAATTGTTCATACTTTGTGTCCAGCTGCGCGGCTTCTTGCTTTAAGACCGCACTGATTGGCGTATTGGCGCTCGTTGAAGCGTCAGACGACGTGGGCGATACAGTTGCGCCCGTAAAAATTACAGCACTGGGAACGGTGTCCACCTGCATCTGCTCCGGCGCCTCGGCACGTGTCAGCTGATGTAACGCCTGCACCAGCTCTGCAAAAGGAAAGTCCGCACACTCCGCCAGTGCGGGCAGCACATAGTAACGCACAGGATCACTGAATGGTAGCGCAAGGATATGTTTAGTGAAACTTTTATACGTAGCGGAATCGACTTCGGTGGTTCTGTTGCTGCTGGGTGCACTATTTGCATGTGTCAGCAACAGCGGGCGCAGCAACAACTGGAAAATCGCCTCGGCAAACTGATTGGGCGCATTTAATGACTCGCCATCCAATGGCGGACACTTGGCCTCCAGTAGCCGACGCAGACGCGCGAAATACTCGCGCCGCACCAAATAGCGGAAGATCGACTGCAAGTAGGACTGCACGCGCTGCTCATCCTCAACGTAACGTTCCACCGACGCGCTGGCGGTAAAAGTCTCCAACATGCGCAGCGGTATGGCCAGCGCTGCCTGCGGCACAGCCATTTGCGCAATGCAAATATCGAGCAGCTTCTTAAGGCGATGCAACCAGATATACTCCACGGTGGAGTTTTGCAGCAGGCGCGTCGGATTGCGCAATATCTGCTGGCAGATGTCGATCTATATAAAAATACAACAATAATTATTAAATATTTATTACTCGGCAGCACAGCACTTACCAAGCGCTCGCCATCTCTGCTCTCGCGGCTGTTATAGAAGAATAGTATGCGTCTCAGCAGATATGCCAAATTCTCATCCTCCGTCACTCTGTCCCGATGCGCAGCCAAGAACTCATCGAACGCCTCCCGCTCGAGCCGCTTGCGACGCTGACGATGTATAAAGGAACGTGTGTACGACTGCAGTACAATTGCGCCGTTATTCTGGCGACGCAGATCGTTGCGCTTCTGGCGCTCCAGTTGCGCCTTGCGTATGACCGTGTCGCGATCGCACGTCTGCGACGTGCCGCCCAAATTCTGCAGCGGCCGTCGCCGATACTCGCCGTCAAAGCCAAACATGGCCAGCGCTGACGATCGCTCGCTCAGCTGAACTTCAGTTATCTCGCCAAGGTCTTCCTGATTTGATTCGATTGCACCCTTTCAACCCCCTCTTGATCGTGCACGCTTGATTTCCTCTTTCTTCTTTTTCAATGACTTTACCACTTATGCCTTCACATAAGTTTGCGACTTAATTATGCCACAAATTCATTCCGTTGCTTTACTTTATTATTAATAATTCGATTTTTCCCTTTTTCACCTATACTCGCGTCAGCTTTTTCGTCGTTTTCCTCGTCTAATGACACTAAAAATTTTGTATTTCCTTGCCTACCCCTTCCTGCGCCGTTGATACATGGATTTTCAAATGTCATTAGTCATCTGTTCGCAACGGTGGTGCCAGACTGCGCGAAATTGTATGAAAATTAATTCAGTTTTCCAATTGGAATAATACGATCGAGTTTATTGGATAATGAGACGATTGAAACCAATAAGCTTAAGTCGATTTTATAGATAATCAGCCCTGTTCCAGAATCCGAGTCGGATTCAAATCGAAATGAAATCCGATTCCGATTTGAAGAGGTGTTCTGCAATCCGAGCGGAATTGTCACATTCGAAGTTTATTTCGAATCCGATTGTTAGCAAATTAAACAAACCTTCAGTCAGCTGTTTGCTTGAAATGTTCAAATGAAAAAGGCAATTGTAAAATTTTGTGAGATTTTTTATTTTATTAAATGAGTTCGGTTATTTTATTGATAGTATTGCTTGAAAACGAGCAGTCCGCCGTTGAAAAAGTAAAGCGTAGAATTTTGTGAGACCACAGCAATCCGATGGAATTGCCAGATTCTTCGTAACTAGTACAAGTTATTTCAGTTATGTTCCAAATTTCGTATTTAAGGTTTATTGCTCAGTACCGCCTTAGCAAAGCAGCATTCAACATGATCTTGACCGAAGTGAAACGTTTTCTTCGGCAATGCTCCATTCCACCAGAATTGAAATTGGCGACGGCTTTGCGATTTCATGCCGAAGGAGGCTATCAACGATCGGTAGAAAAGGCAACCTCCTCTTCCATTTCGGAAAGTGTGTGCTTCTTAAAAGGTCCACCGCCGGTCGCTAAAGCTTCTCTTCTATTATGCGCCAGCTTCCTTCTTACCTCACTTTTCCAATCAACCCAGGTCTATGATTGAGGAAATTTTACAAAATGAATTGATTTAATTTACTTGTCAACTTTTTCCACCCCGTTACACTTTTTGTTGGAGGTCCTTGCCCGTTCAGCGACTGGGTTAAATGCTTCCATTTATTTTCAAATTCGACTTTGTCGCCTTTGCAGAAACCTTTCGCGATGTCCGCATTCTCCTCCATGAAATCCAAGAGCATTTTGCTCTGGTCAGCAGTCTTATGCTTTCCCTTGATTAAAAATTAATGTATTAGTTTTATTTAACACGATGTTTAATTTATTTGCATTTTCGTTATTTGTTTTCGTTTTGCTGCTTTCCGATTTCAATTCCACCAGCTTTTTGTTTAACGGAATATTTTCGAGAAAAATTTCCGATAATCGAAATGCAGAACACCAAATTTCCAATCCAAATTCGTTCGAACTTAATCGGATTTGAGAACAGGGTTGCATCGGAAAATATTTCCGATAATCGGAATGTAGAACACCGACGGTCGGAATCAAATCCATTTCCGATCCGATTCGGATTCTGGAACAGGGCTGAATAATGACTTTCAATCGCATTATTTTAGCTACTATTCGACATTCAAGTTTTTTCTTTAGCCGTTTTAAAATGTGGCAAATGCTACAGTGATTTCATTTAAATCAGTCACTAACGAGCACGAAAGGCATAAAACTTATTTTGCATATTTTTAATTTAAATTTTCATAAATCCTTAGGATTATGTTTTTCTTAGAAAAACATTTGTCTGTTATAGTTTAATTTCATTTTAGTAAATAATATATTTGTACACAATATTAATTACAAACAAAAATTAGGAAATGTTTTATTTTATTATAATTCAGAAAAATTCTCTATTTGAGCGAAAATTTTGTGCCTCGTTTTAATTGGTGAAATTAGTATTTGTTTCTAAATAATGTTTGAAACAAAGTTCGATTAAGTTTTAAGTAAAAAAAAGGAGTTTATATTTAACTTTAGTAATGGCCCTTACTCTCAAATCGTCGGAAATCTCGAAGTAGCTTATTGGCATTCCCGATTTTTAAATTATCTATTATACAATTCAATATTCAGTCAAAGTTATAGTTATTGAACTATTCGGCATTCGATTAGCTGGTAAGACTTAACTGATTTAACTTGCTGAAATGTCAAAAATATTATCTGATTTATAACACATTTGGCCAACTGGCTTTTAAAATGACATCATCCCAGTCTGGGTTTAATCTCAAGACCCCAATACTTGAATTTAGCAGAGGAATACACTGTTCTCAATGAAACACTAACGGTTTCACTTCAAAAGATTCACAGTTATCAGAGACAATGATAAATTAATATGTTCTCATTTTTTCCTCAACTCATTCGTGCTTTTGCTGTCAGTTTCAGATTCTATAAAGTAAGATCTGAAAATAAATGTTGCATTTGGACATAGAAATCTTGGTTTAAGCATATAACAACATGTTTTTAGTATTTCTCATAACTTGAAAACTCAAATATGCAGCTGAGAAAACTCCCTGCTGGCAATGCCATGAATACGAATTGTTGTAGCAGTGGTCGGTAGTGTTGCATGAAATCCAAAATTGTATAAAATCTTATATTAGATTGTTTTATTAATTAAATAGTATTAAATCTCAATCCTTTTTTATTTATTTCTCAAGTTTAGTATTCACATATCAAATACGTTTTTGGATTTATTTTATTATGCATATATTCTTGCTTTTTGTTCAAGGATATAACACTTAACACGTTGAGTACCGCATGAGACCACTTTGGTCTTACACGAATTTGGGCCTCCTGTGCCGCGTGAGACCAGAGTGGTCTCACAGTCAATACAAAACAAATTCTGTGGCCTGTGGGGACAGTTTTTCGGATTATATGGTGGCACTCAGCGTGTTAAATAACTTTGATGGCCTTTTTTCTTATAGAATAGTTGGAATCATAAAAAAAACAAACCAAACCCCATCTAGTTTGCAGTTTTTGGGATATTGTAATGTTAGTAATTGAAATTCCTACGGCGCTTTCATTTTTAAAGCCTGAATAGGAAAAACTTTAAAAAGTTCAAAAACCCACCAACATGCAAAGATCGTCCATAAGTTAAACTTCTTACTTTGTCACATCCCAAAATAACACGTTGAGAATATTTTTATTTATTTTATTTATTTATTTTTTTTTACTAGCACCACTACTTTTTTACTACAAAGAATCCCGCAACGTTTTCAGAAGACGGTTTTTATTTTAAATTGCCTTCTTTGTCATTTACTATTCGATGTTAAACATTTATAAAACATGTTTTCTATACTAGCACAAGTGCTAAAATTTTGTGTAATCATATCTAAAGAATTATCGTAAGAATTACTCGCGCACGCGTTTACCCTGTATGAGCGATAGTAAGGTGTTGGGAACGTCCATGGTTTGATCGTCGACCAGCACAATATCAAAAGTATTCATGTACTCCTCCATATTTTCTTCCACCTAAATGTGAGGTAAATAAATTAGAATAATAATAACAATGAAGAATGCATTTCAAAGCTGGGGACATCCCCAACAAGCTTACATGATGAAAAAGAAAGCCGATTTTAATGATGTGCGAAGTGGCTGGCACGCCATCGGCCATACCCGAGTCGGCCAGTGTGTCGCCCATCAGAATGATGTGATCGCGATTGTGCACCAGCTCGCAGTATTCGCTGCCCGCCAGCATGGTCTCGTTCTTGTTGAACGTGTGTATGATGGGCTCCTGAAAGCCGTTGAGTAGACCGTCCTTGAACTGCAGGAAATTCGAGATGACCTTGACGTTGGGATAAAGTATGCCCGCCTGTCGCAGCATGGCCAGCACCGAATTGCCCAGGCCAGCGGAGAACACCAACACCGGCACACCGAGTGCGTTCAGCGTTGCAAAGAGCTCATCGGTGCGGTCGCGCATAGAGTGTGCGTACTTCTTGGCTATTTCATCGATTTCGTTTAAGTCGAACGGGAAACCGCTATAAAATAGTAAAACAAATTAATTGAATAAAAATAGATAGAATAGAATAGAAGTATATATAAATATAAGTATTTATTATAGCCTAGTCAGGGTTAAAAACTGAATTAATGAATAAGGTAAATTTATTTTTTTTTAAAAATCATTTTTAAACAAACGATAAAATTTAAAAGAGAACAAATCAATAAAACAATATAGTAAAAACTTATAAAACTAAAAAAAACCAAACTTTCTATTAAAAAAAAATTATTTCAAAGAAGAAAATATTGTGGAATTACTTAAAAATAAATTAAATTATTTGAAAACACTAGCAAAAAAAAATAACGAATAAACACGGGTAACCGACGTTAAAACAAGGAGGAAATTAAAATGTTTAGAACTGGAAATTTTTGTTTTGTTTTAGATTTTTAAAAACATTTAAAAAATAATAATTTCTAAGCAACTAAACAATATAATATATATAAGTATATAGCCTAGTCAGGGTTAAAAAACTGAATTAATGAATAAGGTAAATTTATTTGAAAAAAACCTTTTTAAACAAACGATAAAATTTAAAAGAGAACAAATCAATAACACAATTTAGTAAAAACTTATATAACTAAGAAAAAAAAAAACTTTCTATTAAAAAAAATTATTTCAAAGAAGAAAATATTGTGGAATTACTTAAAAATAAATTAAATTATTTTAAAACTAACAAAATTTTCTTTTAAAAAAATAACAAATAAACACGGGTAACCGACGTTAAAACAAGGAGGGAATTAAAATTTTTAGTACTGGAAATTTTTGTTTTTTTTTTAAACATTTAAAAAATAATAATTTCTAAGCAACTAAACAATATTTCACAACGCCTCGATTTTACAATGTTCGATTTTTGGCTGCTTGCAACTTACACCAGAATGTCACCTGACTTGGTCCACCACTCGATCATGGCGCACACCTTTTCCTCCAGCGGTATGCGCGGATTCACCTCGATTGGCCGATAGATGTCGTGCAGCGCCCGCGATTCCTTCACAAAGTCGGCCGGCAGCGATGTGCACGCATCGAAAATGCCAAAACTGCTCGGCACCGGGACGCCGTCCTCGGTCCGCTGCTTCGTGATGGTAAAGTCAAAGTCGCTCACCACCTGCAGGCGATCGGGGCCGCCGGCCACAAATTCATTGAGGATGCGCTCGACGCGCGCCGGATCCTTAATGCGGCAGTGTGCCTGACACAGTTGTGGCACATCTTTCAGGCGCAGCGACGCAGTTGACATTGTTCTAGACGAGTCTGTTGCAACGTTCGTTGTGCACGGTGCCGCAACAGCGGCTGGTGCCTCTACTTGGTTTGTATCCACAGCGCCCACCATGTTGCCCAGCAGACGTGTAACCAACGCGTTAAGGCGCGTACGAAACAGTTTAACGCTTTTTGTTTTGTTTTTTTATTCAAATAGCAAAAACAACACTGCTCGTCAAGTGAAGCACTATCAGCTCCAGTAAATAATATCGGTGCAAAATTCGCTGTAAAAAGGGCTGTGTTGTTTGTTTGTCGTCGTAGGCTCAATTTGTGCTGCTTGCCGCTTGTGTTGCGTTTCTCACAGCGCTCAACTAAACACCGTTGCACGAAGTAAACAAACGTTAATCAACAACTTTTTTTTAATTTGGCTCACTATGCGTTTGTGCAATTTTGCTCCAACTCAAATTTTGCCAACAGCTACTTTGCGCTTGTTCAAAGTTCCAAATGCAATTTTGTGCTATTTTTAATTTTCTCAAATTTTTCCCACTTTTGGTCTGCAGCGACGATAAAAAACGCCCAACTGCTGGCTGTTGTTCGACGCGCGGCTGACCACAAAAGAACGAAACGACAAAAGTCAATAATTTTTATTTTTTTTTTCTTTCCACATTGTTCAGCTGTCATCATCAGCTGTTCAGGTAATATGCGTTATTTGCAGTACAAATAGGGGGAAATTGTGTTGGTGCTCGTCTCGTTCTCGTTGTGTTGCAAAGCGAAACGATGTGGCAATTTCGAAACAAAACAATAATCAGCTCGTGACGCGCTTGAGAACAATGCGAAAGTGAATCGCGAAGCTTAAAAGGATTAAATGGAAATGGCTGAAGATTTGCCCCCACAAAAGGTAAAAATTGCGGCGCAATAATGCTAAATTAGACACCGTACGCTTAATAAACGATTAAAAAAAACCGTGCAAAATCGGTGAAAATTTTCTAGAAGCCACTGTGTGGATCAATTTTTGAAAATTTACAAATTGAGTACAACCAATCACAGAGTATTTAAATAAATTTTCAAGATGTAAAACACTTCACTGACTCCACTTTAATCCATTTTATTAAAGAACGCTGCGAGGACTGACTCATACTTTGTGCTTTTACTGATTTTCGAATTGTTTATGAAGTGTTTTTATAAAAAACTAAACTTATTTGTTTAGGCCTTTTTCATAACACTATGCATGTAGACTATCGTTCGTTTATTATTAAAATAAATAAATACTTCATATTATATCCAAAACTTCTGGATTTTTATTAAAAAACCGCTTTAACTTTTTTAATTCTAAACTTTGAGGTTATGCTATGTCTGGCTTGATTTAATGAACGTTCTGCAGGGTCGCATGTGGTGCTTGGTGTTTCAGATCCTATGTATTCGCTAAAACTCAGCTTCTATTCACTGCCGTACTGCTGGATTGAATCTTGCAGCACAATATTTGTGCTCTGAACTGTTTGAATCACTTAACTCGGCGCACTTTTTATTTTATTGCATTGCGACAAAAAATTCTGTTGAAATTGAGATTTTGGCACCCCAGAAATTATAGCATTTCGATCATTTTTGCAGCCCACATGTTAAACAACCTTTATTTAAACGTTAGACAGTCCTTGCTTTCAAACTTTTTGAGCATCTTAGCAGTAAATTTGCTGTTTAATTCAAGATTCATGCTTTGTACTCATTTCAGAGTTCATTGTATATCAATTAAAGTCTTTCACAGTATAGAATAAGCTTGGGTCCAGGGTGCCATTCAGCCACCTGATCATTGCGGTATCTTGAGGTGTTGGGACCATTGCCTCAGCATTGAAATCTGAGCCTTGGATGAACCATTATTATGACACAATAGGTCACATGTAATGTAGGATATCTTTGGCTCACAGGCACAGTAATCGATGGTCAGTTGGCTGTTGATATAAATTTGTCTTGCCTATGCAATAGTTGAGCCGTTATTCATACCACCAGATTTCTGACTCAAGAAGTTGCTGATTAATGCCAGATTGCGGTGTTTTTTGTGTTGTTTTAATTATTTCCTACCTGTTTCTGCTTGCACAATTCCATCCAGCACTCCATCTGTTTTAAAAATTTTGCCATCAATAAAACTGATGTTAAATGTTTTATACACGAATCACATTTTAAATTACAAAGCCAATATAAAATCGAACTCCAAGGCTTTCTGGCGTTTCATACAGTCAAAAAAAACATTGCTCTAGTATTTCCTTTGTCTTATTCTTTAATAGAAAATCGGCTGACTCAGCTCCCATGGCAGACAACTTTTTTTCGTGAATTTCGCAAATCCAACTTTAGACCCGGAACTGATGCCTCGGATGACTTTGTTGTTACTTTCATCCGAGGATGTAGAAAATAATATTGCACGGCTGTTTCTTGTCCAAAACCGACGCCGAGGGTCTGTCGGCACTACTGTGCCTTATTTTTAATAAATTGGATTATTTTTAATAAATTATAAATTGTTTTTAATAAATCGCTTTTATCCGCTGTTTTCATGACGACTGAGAACCAGCAACAGAACTAATTCGAGTAACTACAGGCCTAACTATCGACTATTGCTTTTCAGAAAGCCCTCCAAGTGAATACGATCTACATTGACTTCTCCAAAGCTTTCGACAGGGTTTGTCATTTTATCCTTGTAAAAAAAAAACTAGAGGCGTGAAAAAACTGGTGAAACCGTACACTCAATCTTCATAGAGTGGGTAAAGTTCTACCTAAGCAACCGTCTGTGTATGATTATTGTTGATCTTGTTCCCTCAGACCCCTTTCTAGATTCCTCCGGAGTTCCACAAGCTAGAATCCTTGCTCTTTGTTCTATTCAGTAGCGTTGTAGTAGTAGTTGTTGTTTCTCGTCCGCCAGCTTTCTTACTTAACTGGCCATAATAACCCGTTACCGGGTTACGGCCTGCCGCAAAAGATCTCTCCAGGCTTTCTGCTCTATGAAAATGATCTTAAAATTGTTGCCGCAGTTGGAAACTTTTTAGACTCTCACTTGCTTCAGGCAGCCATTGATAACGTCCACTCCTGGAGACTCCTCTTTAAACATCAACATGTTTGTTGTTTTCATTTGACTTCCACCAAGTGTCCGACAGTCCTGCAAAGTTTCTACATTTCCAATTTCCGTTTGAAGTTGGTCTCCGAAACTTAAGACTTGTGTGTAGTGTGTGATGCCAAGTTTTCGTTTTCCAGCCATATTAACTTCAATATATCTAAGTCTTATGCCATGTTCAAAGTAGGGGAAATATCGTATCACTTTCCTATGTTTTTCATATATTTAGTGGTAGTCAATTGTCTCGCTCTTCTAGGTACAATTTTCTTTAATTCGCCCCTGAACGTTCTTCGGAATCATTTGCCGTTTTATGTTGGCATCGTGAGGATGAATTACGCGTTAATTACTACCCTTTCCCGAGCTTTAACTGAGCTTAATAGAAAATTGCTTAATATATGTTATTGATTTTGTACACTCTAAGCCTGCCCGCCTTGAGTCACTCAACCGCGTCCTTAATTAGTATATACTTAGCAAATAAATAAATAAGGACACACAAAAAAGATCAAATATGTAGTACTTTTTACATTTAAATTTATTTGTATGTTCAGTTGATTAAGGTAATACCATCAATCCACACAGCATACATTAATTGTAATTTATCTATCGCTAAATGATTGTGAGTGTACTAAAAAATTTGTTTTACGATTTAAACAACCTCGTTGACTTAACTCAGTTATAGAACTTATGCCAAGCTGACGTTTTCAACGCACAGATAGAAATGTATTTTTCTTACGATATTTCAGTTAATGCAAACTGTGAATTATATGACTAAAAAAAATGATTTGAACAAATTAATGAAATCAAAATAGTTACATTTCAATAGCATTGCAAGTCAATTGAAATCAATACAGAATAACCAATTTTTGTGGGTAAGATATGAAACTCAACATTTTCGTACCTTCAAATGAAAAATGTTCTTTTAAAACGTTGAACATTAGCAATGTGTTTCGACTTAAACAAAACGATTGACCCGAAAACGGTGAGTACGAATTTCATAAGGTTAAAAACTTAATACATAAACTAGATTAAAAAAATAACTTAAAAGAACATGTAACCTTAACATAAAGAAGCAAAATGTGTTTGCTGGTTAATATTCGAGTGATGATCAAAGAGCATGCCAACAAGTAATGCTTAAGAAACTTATACACAATTTTTAATTTTGGCAAAAGTGGAGGAACATCATTCGTGCAACAAGCCGTCAAGTTAGGCCGTCCGGATAGACAAAGGCCTCCACAGCATTCAGTCATTGGGATCATGGTACTTTAACCGACCACTTAATCATCAATTAGGATGGGATCGTTCAGTACGTTATTGGACATTGCGGCAGCTGCATTGGCCAACATTTTCGATGAGTTGCACATCGTAATTGTGTCCGCCTCCGTTTTCGCAACGGCTGGCTTTGACACTTTTGGGCGCATGGCCGACCGACCACTGATAACGATTTTCTGCGTCTGCACATTGAGGAAACTGATTTTAGATTTTTTGCATATATAAATTTGTTCATCTACTTACAGTGCTGGCGCCCTGCTTGAAGATGATCTTCGGAGAGCGCAAATGTTCCTGTGGCACAAATACCCACTCGGCTCGTGGTTTGTTTTGCCACGGCCCAGGCGTTTTCATCAGGTGCCTAAAAGGAAATTATAGAGATTAGCGAACATATTCCATTAGCAAGTTATACACGTCCGATGTCGGTCGGTATATGCATAAAGCATTTTGCAACAATACTCACGAGTTTAGGTAATTGTTAACCGCTTGCAGTCCCTTCAATTGAACAGTGCCAACGCCCAGCACCTTGATCAGATAAATGCCGTTGACAAATTTGGCCAGAAATTTGGGTGCTGAGGGTACTGAACACGAGAAAATGCCATAGCGCGCTTGCGAAAAGTGTGACGTTACTGCTGTTGTTGGCAGTTTGTTGTTGGTTGTCATCGCTACAGTTGCGATCACGCGGTTTGTTGTCGCTGTTGCAGTGCTGCCGGTCACAACCAATTTCGCTTGTGTTTTGATTGATGATGCATTCAGAATGCGTGCAGCCTGCGGACTGGATCGTATCGCCGTCGCAAGGACTTGCTTCGGATTGCATTTGACAGGCAGACTGTTGCGTCGCTGCGGTATCGGCACGGCAGGTTTGATATTAAAAATTGGAGGTTTGGGCGTGACAGCGGCATTGGACGATGCTGCTGTCGGTGTCACAGATGCAATTCTTGACACGGAAGTGGCTGATGGCGCTGCCGATGTCACAGATGTAATTCTTGACACGGAAGTGGCTGATGGCGCTGCTGACGTCACAGATGAAATTATTGGCAGGGAACTGCGCTGCTGTACCGGCCTCACTCCTCCAGTTATCGGTCTCGCGGCAGTAGTTAGGCCGTAACGATTGCCGGCTGCTGCCGCTTCATTAGTGGCAACTTCTGTTGGCAACGTTCTAACTTTTAGCGTACTATTAGTATTTTTTACTGCCACATTACCGCTACTGCCGCCACTAGTTGGCGTCCTAGACAACGTTGGCAGTTTTGTTGTCGTCGCCGCTATTACTCTGTCAGTCGCTGTGGATGTGCTGGAGGCACTGTGCCGATTCATTATCAGCGCATTGGGCGACATTGAAGTCGCCTGCTTGCCGACCACATTTGCGAGTGTCAGAAGCTTGGGTGTGTTTGTTGTGGCTGGCGACTTGACGACTTTTAGTGCAGTTGTCAGCTTAGCAGTGTTGATCGCAACTGCTGATGGGGCAGCGCTGGCTTTAACTGGCGACTTTGCGCTGGTTTCCGCAGTGGCCGCTTTCGTTGTGGTGGCCATCTTCATCAGGCCTGTTGCGGTGCGTTTGTATAGCGTTTGGCCAATGAGCACCCGGTCGGTAGGCGCTTCGGCGTTCTTAGCAGCTTCGTCGGGCATGGGCTTAAACACTATGGAAGCGGCCGGCTCATCATCGTCGCCCAGAAACTGCAGCGGCATCACAATGGGCTGTTGCTCGTCTGGCCGCAGTCGTAACTTTTGCTTTGACACCTCGTCCGCAACTTTTGTGATGGTGGTGCAGCCAATCGTCGACACACGTTGCAACGCATTCTCTGGCTTCTCGTCGACAGTGGCGGGTAATTCGCCATTTTTGGTGCTCTTTCGTTGTTCCAACGCAATTCGGCCATCGGCCGTGTGGTGGAAGCACGAATAACGACGCCGCTTGATGGGCGCCGCGCCGTCCCACGCTTCGCGGGCAGCAGTAGTCACTTGCACCTCGGGCGTGATGTAGGTAGGTGTAGGCGGATTGTTTTGCGGCGAGCAACTGGTGCGCTGACGTGTTGTATCGCTGCTAGGAGTTGTCGGTTTTTTCAGCTGCTCCCTGGACGACGGTTTGGGCATCACGTAAATGCCAGTGGACCGCTGCGACTTTGGCGCTGTCGGTAATTTGATGAGATTGTCGATTGTGTCCATGGCGTTGGTCCCAATTGCTGCCAATTGTTGGCCAAATGGAGTTGTCGACGATGGCGGTGTGGCAGTGGGCGTTCGTCCCGCTGCTGTTTTCGCATCGTTAGCGTCTGAGGTCGTAGCCGTGACGCACACATCAGGCGTCAAAAATGTGGTCTTCGTTGTTGCCACGTTTGCGCTGTCTCCGGCTGACTGTTGTATCTCTTCCCTGTCCTCTGAAGGCGCATTCTCACCGGACAGAGCATTGTCTGCTGGCGGTACATTCGATATGTAAATTGTTGTGCCATAAGCTGCTTCCTTCGGTGCCGATGCCACGCCTGTAATAACCGCATTCGAGGGCAACGTAAGTCCACCTGTCGACTGTTGCGTAGGCAAGGGCAGCTGAACCAGTGACGCCGCCAAGGGTAAGCGTATGGGTAAAAAAGGTGTCGATTGTTGAAAATTTAGTTCGGTGGCGCCGCTCAACTGAGGCGTTATTTGCAGTTGATTCGTATTGGCATTGGTCTCTATGGTGAAACTTGTCGTATTCCCGACACATGGCTGCGAAATATTCATGTCTTCAGACAAAGCCGCCGGCTGCTGGTAGAACGCTGTTGAGTGAGTCTGGTTGTCCTCAACAATCATGCAATCATCGTCGGAATCCGCCTCTTTGCTGGTACCTGTATCTGGCAGTATTTCAATCGTATCGCCACCACCCGATTCCACATCGTACTCAAAGTGGGTGTGTCCGTTGATGCGCAGTATCCAGAAGGCTGTGGTTCTCTCACTGGCATTGCTCTGTATATTGTGCTCCCGCTGGTAGATTTCGCGCAGCATCATTTGTCCGTCCACGCTCTGCAGCAGTATCAACAACGGCGGCCGCGAATTCAACTGCAGCGGCCCGAAATAGATTTTCCGCATGGAGCTGGGCGTTACGAACGCATTGAAGGGCGCATCCTGGAAGAACTGCAGCTTTACGATTTTCTGCTTCTGGCGCGAGAAGGCCATCACTTTGTGAATGCGATCCAGCGACACCAGATCGCGAAAATCGGGCACAAAGATGTGTGAAAAATCACTGTGCAAATCCAACACCAGCCAGCGATGATCGTCCGTATACACTTCGGGCTCGTGGATCTCGTCGATGTCTTCTTTGGTCACTTTGCGGAATTCAATGTTCGTCGTCATCAGCGTACAGCCGGCCTGGCCGCTCAGATCACGCAGCAAATCGACATTTAAGCCTTGCAGCTGCTTCTTCGACTGTTTCTGACTCGACGAGGAGGCAGCAGCAGCAGTGCCGTTTTGCGCTTGACACCTTGGCTGCGGCGACGAATTGTCGGATTTGTTGTTGTGTTTTACTGTTCCCGAGTCTGCTGCTGTAGCTGCATTGGCGATTTTATGGTTCGCTGGCGTGCTATGTGTCTGAGTAGTTGGTGCTACCGTTTTCGGAGAAGCAGTTGCACGCGCAGCTGCCGCTGCTTTGGTTTCCAATCCGTTTTCCAGCAGAAACTGCTCGCATTTTTGCTCCACACTTTGCAGCTCTTGCAACAAAACTTGCGCATTTGCAGGCTGAGCGCAAGTTGGGTCAATCTTGGGAGACGCGGTTGCTTGCATCGCTTCTTCATTTGTCTCGAACTGTGGCTGATTGAATTTCTGCCACCTTTCGGTGAACTCGTGCAGCAGTAATTGCACGTTTGTTGGCCTTAGTTCTTTTGTCCTTAGTCGTTTTTCTCTAAGCGCCTCTTGCTGTATTTGTTTTTCTCGCTCTTCTTGCTGCAGCAGCAGTTTCCGCTGAAATTCCTTAATCCGTTGCTTCATCAGCAAATTATACAGCACATTTATCTTGCGAGTGAGCGATGGATGCGTCTGCGGCGTTGGCTTTTGGCAGACGCTCGCCGCATCTGGCCGCAGAAAGCCCTTCACCAGCCAGTACTTGGCGCGTCCTTGCATCACGATGGCCAAAGTGCGCGTGTGCTCATTGCGACAACGCTCCAACAGCATGCGCCCCATCAGCGGCAATTGCGCCGCCGACAGCGCCGCTATATTCACCACTCCCACAGCGTCTAGGACCAGTGGCATCATGTTGCTGATGGTGGCCGCAAAGAAACTGTGGTCGCGCATCTTCACCTCCCATATGAAGACGAAGCCCTCCTCGAAGGCGTCCAGAAAGTTTGTCCACTTGATGATGCAGAGTATCTCGTTGTTGGGCGCCGGTATGACGCTGCTCTCGCGCTTCAGCGCTTGATCGATGTCTTGCATCTTCTTGCTCACCAAATTGTTCATGTAGCGTATGACCACATTGTTGAAGTCGCGATTGAACACTGATGGGGGCGTCTCCCCGCTGACGTTTGCCGTGCTCGCATGACTCTCTTCTGTCACACTTGCAGACTTTGAATTTGGCGCCTCCTCAGGCAATGCGCCGCGCAGTGTGAAGTCTTTGTATAAACGTGGTGCTTGCTGCGGTGAGGCTGTTACTTTGGTAGCATCGGCCGCAGGCGTATCTTCAGTATCCGGCGTGCCGTCAACAATTTCAACTGACGGCGGCGATTCGGCTGTCTGCGTTGTGAGATCTACTTCTTCAGTGTGCTTGCAGAGTTCCTTTGCTTCACATTTTTTGCGTTCTGCTAATTGCTGCTGCATGCGCAGTCGACGCAAACGTTTAGCGGCGCGCCGCCTGGAATGTTTTGATGATGTCGACGAAGCCGTCGACGATTGTCGCGAATCTTCGTCCGTGAGATCGACAATTGTACGCGGAGGCATTTCTTTCTGCTTACGTTCCACGATGGCAGCAGGCGTTCTTTGCTGCATTTGCTGCTCGGCCTTGCGCTTCTCCGCCTCATTCTTGTGGAAGTACACTGAGCGCATTATGTGCTCATTCAATTGCAGCATTGTCTGCCGATTCTCATGCGTTCGAATATACTCGCGTACATCGTCGCGACGTTTGCGATTCATACGCAAGTAGGACTTCATCGGCACAGGTACAGCGCGCCGACAAAAGCTCGGCTTCATGGCAAAATAATCGCTTATGATGCCCACCTCTGTGGGGCGGCCGCGCTTAAATTGGCTGCGTACGCGTCTTATTTTTTTCGAACGATGTAAGTTAGCGTCAAAATCAGAGTCACTATCCGTGGCATCA
Organism: Melieria picta; assembly: GCA_964056695.1. NCBI lineage: Eukaryota > Metazoa > Arthropoda > Insecta > Diptera > Ulidiidae > Melieria > Melieria picta. Next base: position 103,870,604 of record OZ057400.1, on the reverse strand, counting down.
CCGACAGACTCCGTCTCCAAATCCTCATTTTCCGACTCTTCCATTTTCTGCTGCTGCTGCTTCTTGTTGACCGTATTTGCAACAACCGGCTGCTCCTCAATTTCACTGAGGTTGTGCTCCTGCTCTGCATCTGATGCTTTCGTACTCTCGTCGTTCTCAAACGCTAGATCAGTTCTCTTCTGCTCGTCCTCTGCCTTCTCAAACGAATAACGCGCCTTTGGCGGCAACATCACATACTCAACCTCTGCGGTATTGCTGTGCGTTGTCGTGACGTTAGGCTCTTCCTTTTCAACCAGCAGAGGCTTGCCCTCGATAGCGCGGCCACCACAGTAACACTTGTACAGCTCGTGCACCATACACCACACGGTCATGTTCTTTGTGTCCTCGAACGGTACCAGCGGCACACTGCAATGCTTCAGGCGCTCCAGCACAGTGTCCTTCACAAAGATCGGCTCGCGCAGCTCGGTGGTGACCTCGGAGAAGCTCGAGGACAAGCTTTCAGACGCTTCGATGGCCACGACGGCGCTGCTCTGTTTTTTCTTCGGTGACAGTGAGGTGCGTGTGTAGTCGTCATCGGTCTCGGCAAAGTCCTCGTAACGTTTCGGAGCCTTTGTACAGCGTCGTTTCTTATCGTATTGCGACTCGTTGATCAGTAAAGTTTCGTTCTCAGTCAACACTATAGTGGAAGTGAACTCCTTCTCCATGCGAGCCAGACGCGCGGTTGCCTTGCGACGTAACATAAACGCGTCTTCGGTGGTAATAGAACGACCCTAAATTGTAAACAGCAAAACGATGAAAATTAAGTTAAATTAATTATGTACACATAATTAATAATAATTGACTGGCACGACAGCCCGCTTACGCGAGACTAAGGCCTAGCTTCCCGCAACCACCCGTGTTGTGCGTGTGAATTTGTACGCGGGTGGAAGGGACCTACAGTTTTATGCCGGTTCCGAACGGCAGGTTGGGAGCTTTTTCATAAGCAATTTTTACTCTCAGAGGTTTGCCATTTCCAGCTGAGAGGACAGCCACCGAAAGAGAAAACGAGTTTTCCCGTTATTTTTTTTAGGTGTTATTACAGGCAGTATTTCAACCTGAGGTTGTTGTACGTAATTATGTACACATACACATCACAAATATTTGTGTAACAAGTTTATTCTATGGACCTCTAATTTAAACATTTAAGTTATATACCCGAAAATTTCGGCCGTGAAACTAGTAAACTGAACTACACAAATCGTTAGCATTATCTAGAAGGGACCAATTACCAAGCATTTTGCTGTATGCGAGGTAGAATCCAAGAATTTGAAAAGCAAATGTCAGTTGGAGGCTTTCAACGCTATGGTCATACGAATTTTAGCGAAAATTGTTCAAGTACTTACATCTGTTTCCAAACGCATAATGCGCGACTGATTCGAAGCCTTACACGTGCACTCAATGACGCACTTAGACTTTCCACAATGTTGCCGCAGTGGGTAGTCATCAGCCAGACTTGTACAGACACAGCCCAGAGCACAGTACTCTTTGCTACAAGGTTTTGTTTCTGTACAAAAATTAAACAAACTTTAATTTCACAACCTATGCGATTACAACTTAAGAACAAACCCTTTTCTGCCTTGACTGCAGCATCAATTATTGTGGCATTTAAACGCCGCAACTCCAACCTAAAAATAATAAACCAAACATGCATTTAGTACAGTCCTTCCATGGCGTTCCCACTAGATCAACTTACATCATGCGATTTTGTTTCTTATTGGCCGCTTGTTGAGTGCTTGTAGCCGGCAATTTAGCTTGTTCGATTTCGCCAGCTATCGGTTTCTCGTCTTTCAGCGCCAACTTTGGCGTTTTCAGCATTTCCTCAGCATGCAAGCCATCCGGATCCTCTTTAATGAACGAGTTCTCGCTGCAGCTGATGGCCACACTATTAATCATATCGCTCAGCACATTGGCACAGTCCATCAGTTCCTCATCGTTCGTATCGAGATGGGCACGAAAACTTAAATCCTCCAACATGGCCGTGTCCGACTCTTTGGCCATCTCAAAAGACTGATCAAGCTTCTCAGAACGATCGACCACACGTCGCACCAGTATGTGGCTGCGATCGTTTAGGTAGGGAATGGCAAACGTGAACGATTTGCGGCGCTCCGGCGCACAGCTGGAAGCCACTACCTTTTCGGTCTCTTTCATTGAGCGCGGCTGCTGCAGCGTGGAGACACTGAACTCGGCCCACTCGCGCGATATATCATTATGTGGCAATATGTACTCCAGGTAACGTTTGGCTATTTCGTGCAGTGGCTTGCCGAGCGCCGGAAAGACCTGCAACTCGACAGTGGGCATGCGAACCACAGCCATGCTGCCGCCTGCTAGCAGCAGCGCCGCCGTCTCGTCATCCAGCGGCTTTTGGAATGGTTTGTGCGACAGCGGGCACGGCTTGAAAACGGTGGGCAGTGGTGCCTTGTTAAGTTTCTTCTTGTTGGTAGTCGTCTTAATTGGCTTGAAGTCGCGCCAAGCCAGCAGATCACAACAGCTCTCGCTGCAGTGCCGTGGCGCTGTGACACGGCTGCGATAAGCGCCTTTATAGCGCTCTTCGTTATTGCCACGCACACCAGGCAGCCGCACGAATTCGCCATCTACTTTCAGCATTTGGTAGTAGTACTTGTTGAATTCGGTGGTCACAAACGACGCAGCCTGCCAGCCACGGCGTGTGAACGGCATCTGCGCGTTGGGTGCCTGCAGCACCTGCTGCGACACGCTCTTCGACTTTTGCAGTCGCGTCTTACGCTGCAGCTCACGATAGACGGTTGCCTCGTTGTTGATAATGGACAGCTTGTGGTTTTTATGGAACTTTTGCAAGTACTGCCGCCGCTCGGCCACTGTACGCAACTTTTGCAAACTTTCCGGCACTAGAGGCATATCCATGTGCGGCGGTGTACACCCGGGCGTGACCAGGCCGTCCAAATTCGCCTGCCGATGTCGACGCGCTGCAACGCTATCGCCCTCGCCATCATTCGCGCTGCTGGTCTCCAGCGAATTCTCGCGCAAATACTCGTTCAACGATTCGCTGACAAAGGCCGAATTGTCAGCGCCTTTCGATCTGACACAGTGCGGCACCAGTGGCGTCAACATCATGCCAGGCACACGTTCCGTCTCATCGAACCCAAAGAACTCTTCACTCGAGTCTGTGAAATGTTCCGACTCTTGGCTCTTGCTGGCAGATGGTAAGCTGTTTTCACGTGTTTCTCTCAACTCTGCTCCTGGTGCTGTCGCTGTTGGGACAATAGTTGCGGCCGGCAATTCGCTGTTGACACCCTTCATGCCTACCTTATTCATCAACATGTCGAGAAAGTTTCGGCCACCGACGCCGACGGTCGCCGGCACCTTATTAACTTCTGGCTCTATGTCCAGAGGTGCGAACATTCTCAGCTTCTTTGGCGCTGGCTCTTCTACTATGTCCGCATTCACATCCGGTGCCGCAATTGCCGTTACCGTTGCACATGGCACATGTATAAATTCTTCGGCGGCACAACTGTCATCGGTGCTCGCCTCAGTGCGCTGCGTTTTAGCTCTGGGATTTTGCAGCGAGTCTAGGAAACTGTCAGACCGACCCAGCATAATTTGCTTCTCGGGCGTGGTCTCCAATTTGTTCTGCAACGTATCAGTCTTTTTCAATACTAAACGCTTTCCAACAGGGTGACTTTCTGCATGGCTGGTTGTGGCCTCTCCCCCATCTGCTGCAATCTCCCCGGTTGCATTGTCAATAGTTGATTCCTTCTCAGGCGTTGTGGCGGACGCAGTGCCCTCCGATGTGCCACTTGCTGGTTCATCTTCTTTTTCTCTACTAGCTGCTTTTTCATTCTTAGCATCAGCGGCAGCTTCAGTTGTTACGTCCTCTATTAACGGCACTGTACGTTTGCCGCTCCTCAGCAGCTCCAATTGTTGCTTCATCTGTTTGCTGACCTCTTCAGGTGGCAAGCTGCTAACTGCTTCCGTTGCAATGGTTGCCTTTGGGCCACTAGCTCTACTACATTCACTATCAGGTTGTCCATATGGCGTTTCCTCCACGTATTCCTTCACACCATTATTGTTTCGTAGATAACAGACCATTCGCCGCGACCATTGCTGCGCATTGCGCTTGCGTGCCTTTATTAGTTTGCGATCCATCTGATCAAACAACACGCGCCGCAGATGATAGTAGTCGAGCACTACACGTTGACTGCGGCGTTTGCGAACCGCCATTCGTTTTATTGTCAGTCGAGGAGTCAACGCATACCACAGGAACTTCTCGATGTTGGCCATGTTGTGCTTCAAAAACGGCACGGACACATGATATTTCTTCCGTTGGATGCGCGCAAATTTGCGCAACTGTTGCGGTGTCAATTCCATGTTGGCTTATGTGTTTGGGAACATCAAGATTCAAGTTGCTGAAAAGTACATACCAAAAATTAGTTATAAATTATAGGGTAACCCAAAGATGAGCATTATACAAATAAGAATAGTAACAGTTATGGACCACGCCCCATCCACACCCTTAATAGAAGAAACTTTTCCTTACGCCCTTAAGAAAACAATTAAAACAGTAAGAAACTCGTCTTTTTTACGCATTGTTCAAGCATATATATTGAAAACAATTAATAGCTTATTACTTATAGCTTTCTACATGGACTTTCAATTGTTTATGCATTTTTAACTATTCAAATATATTTAAAAATATTGCCCAGTTCTATTAAATTTTGCAGCAGTTATTAATCTGAAGAGCCAAACCCGACTCAGCGGTAGATTTCTGTGGTCTGAAAGTCGCAACGCATCGTTTTTCTCTTTTGAAATCATAAGAAACCATTCTTTGTATACTCCCAAAAAACTCCCATAACCTCAAACATTACTTATTTTTCCGTTCATATCTCTTTTCTGTTTGATGGTTATTTATGCTTAAGACTTAAATCAACACAAATATTGTCTACCAGTAGAGTAAATTTGTTTTCTCCTCACTAAGTTGTTTCTGATTTATCGATAAAGTATTAAAATAAATAAATTTTCATGTATTTAAACAGTTTGTAAAATGTTTTACGCAATGTTTTTTCTTGTCATAGCTCCACGAAGTATTTAAACGCTTCAAAAACAGAGAGAAAAATCAGATAAATAACCCTTAGTTACGAACCTTCGTCTAATTGACACGCATTTTTATGTTAATATTTGTAGTCTTAAATTTGATTTGAAAATCTAATAAAAAGAATTTCTGGACGATTTATTTTTGTTTTTAACAAACGAGTTGACAACTAACCAATAACCATATTGAAGAAAACTTGACTAATTTTCGGAAACACACTTTTCAGCAATGAAAATTTGTCAGTCGTCGTTAAACAAAGGTTCGTAAAACTGGCCCAAATACGTTGATGACGAAAGCAACACGGCACCGTAACTACAACATAGTGTCGACTTTAAGGGGGGGTAAGGGTTTACACATTCGAAAAATCTAATTATTTTTTTTTATCTTATCTTATTGTAAAACATTTCAAGAATATATTCTCCAAATTTTAAGCCGATCGGAGCAAAACTCTGGAAGTTATGGTCTATAGTTAGTCCTCTGTCCTTTAGTGCAGGTATACAGCATATTCTCTTTAAACGCGTTTTTCTCAAAACTACTTTTTCGAAGTCGGTGAACACGATCCTGCAAAATCTACTCAATGGATTCTTTTCAAACTTGGAACATACTTTCTTGGTATAAAATGCCTCCCCCCTACACTTTTCAAATTTTTCCATTTTTATTTTTAGGTAGTTTTTTATTTAAAAAATGGCGGAAAATTTAGCGCAAAATCGCGTTTTTTGCTTCAGTAGCCCACGAATTGTTGAAAAACGCAAATAATAACTTTTCAACGATTGGGGGGGGAGGATTAACTCATACTCTAAGTAAATTGGCCAACTTTTTTGATTTCAGATAATTCTACGCCGACTTATCGTGTTCACCGCACAACGTGTTTTCAAAAAGACGTTCTGGGAAACCCGCTGTCACCGGCTTATTTTTCAATATTTTGTTACGAAAATTTCACGAAATATTCTCTAAATGATGCTTTATAATTTAAAAAAAGTTTCAATAAATTTGCTTTAGCTGCATCTCCGTAAAAAATTAGCGAAAAAAGTGTTTTTTGATTCAAATTATCCCTTACCCCCCCCTTAACCGTTGCAGTGCACCTGACTATTTGATTACAATGAAAGCAGTAGCAATAGCACTTGATGGCGGATTTTAACTAAAATACTAACAAATTTCTGATTATTGTTGAAATCACACAAAAAAAGCAAGAAGAACACCAATAAAAGCATCTGTTTTAAAGCAGTGATGCCAACTAATTTGGTTTTGTTGCTTGCGAATCAGAAATTGTTCTAATGTTGGCGACAGCGATTATTGTGGTTGATGATCGTGTAGTTGTGATTCCATATTTTTACATTTGTGGTTTTATTGTTGCCGCCATCAAAGCGAAGGTACACACCGTGCGTCCTACCCGGAACCGTGTCTTGCGCGGCTGTCCAAATAGTTGAAACTGTGTATTTAAATGGAGTGAGTTACACAACGTCACATAGTACGCGTCAAACGGAACAAATTTCACCAACTTTAAACTTTTTGAAGCTTTTTGTGCGGAATGACAGCTTATCAGCTGGAGATGGTTAGCTCATGGCTACAATCGAAATCGAGTTTCAAATGGAACAAAAACCATTAGTCTTAAATCATGAAATATGTTAAAATTTATATGAAAAAATATTTAAATCATTACTTTTGTTCCTCAAGTATTGAAAAGGGATTAAAATAAAATACAATTCCTTGACGGTAAGCATTTTAGTATTTTGTTGGTTCTATCGGTTATCGATTGTTCAATGTGGTGATTGTTAACATCACTGTGTACTCTTAGCGAGCCTTTAGGCTTGATTACACGGAACGAGTAGTGACGAGACAGCAACTCGAACGAGTACTCGTTTCGTCTGAACAGTAAGGCGAGTTTTTGATTGAGTCAGTGACCGAGTAGAGTGGCGAGAGAGTCACTAGAATCACATTTTGTTTACTAGGCCGAGTACTACTTTACCGTTATATTTTTCTTCTTTTCGCAGCGATTCGCTGAATCGCTCGTCACATGCGGAATGCGTCACACACCACTTTTCGCTCGGTTGAGTTTAATTGCGCGAGTTGCTTAGTTCATTTTGTGCATTATAAAACCGAACTGACTCGCCACGTGTTAAAATACGTTTGAACAACTCGTCGCTTTTGCTCGCCATCCCAATTCTCTCGGTCTAGTACCATTTTGATGTCTCGCCACTCTACTCGTTACGTGTAATCAAGCCTTACAGTCAAACCTAAATTGGAGCGTTGAGCGTTGCGTTTTCTGACGCAACGCTCTCGCTCAGTGCGGCATACCGAAATTGAAGCGTTGCGTTGTGATTGTAAAAATCATGAAATGTAAAAAAATATCTGTTTAGTTGCCAAAAAAACAACAAATTATTATTATTTTGCAAAACTTAGCTCTTATTTGAATAAATTCCTCACAATTTAAATCAAATCAAATATAAATTACAGGCGTTTTTGTTAGTCGCAGCCAACTTCAACCGCTAACGCCTTGTCAAAATTGGAAATTCGAATAGCGCAGCGTCAGAGCGTTTCAATTGCGGTTTGCCCCATACATTTTGTATGGGCATGAAGCAATTTTGACAGTTGTTTGCCGCTAACGCTCCAATTTAGGTTTGACTGTTAAGGCTGGGTGTGTTACTTTTTGCGCAGGACGCGACAGCACATTGGACGTTGAAAACGATTGACGCGCAGGACGCACGGTGTGCACCTTCGCTTTCAATGTGTTTGGGTAATAAGCTTTGTGAAAATAAAGTTCTTAGATTGGAATTTAGTTACTGAAAAAATTATAAAATTACATTTCATTCTGCTGATAACCAGCAATTATTGAAAAATTTGCATTTCCAGTGCTTGATCACCACTAATTGTACATTTGTAAATCTAATTGTGATTATATTCACCTTAGTTTACTAGAAACAAATGCACTAAACAAATTAATTCTTTAAATTAATCTTACGAACTTCCCAATTAGCACACAAACGACATTGCACGAATATATGTAAAAAAATTTGTTTAGAAAAAGAGATCAATTTCACAACTAATATCAACGAATATTGCAAATGTTGTAGTTGATTTCCGCACCTTTAAACACTTTTAATTTGCCTTCAAAATTATATTTTCACCGTCGCTTTCCAACTTGGCGAAATTTCCGCTGCAACACATTAAAATCGCACCACACAATCACCAAATGACGCAACCGCATGCGCTACGTAACCGTTACAAGAACAACAAAGTTTAAAAATTCACAGTTCGCACGTTGGTAGCACTGCAGCAAATGCTAGTATACATACACGCGACTCTGCAAGTGAACGCCACCGGCGATAAAAAAATATTGCAAAGAATCCAGTTTGCTCCGCCCCCACACTCCAAAATCACACTACGGCAACCGAAACGGAACAAACGGAATCGGCACAAACAGCTGCAAACGCAACTTTTTCTCGCCCGAAATTAAATGCCTCTTTTAATTGCAGCCAAAGAAGACCATAGCAAACCCTGCCGCCTCACCTCGCACCCACTCGCTATGTTCGTACGTGAACAGCGCCAAGTCGCGTTGGTGTCGTGGGAGTCGACAACGCTGGTGGCTCGCCCGTTGGATGGCTCAGCTGAATAGCACAGGCACAAGTCGCCAGGAGAAGCACACACACACACGATTTTCACATGCTTCCAACTGCCACTTGCCGGCTCTGCTGCGTGCAAACGCGCACTTGCACTCAAAACTGCATTCCGCCCCCGCCAACCAAGCACACAAATTGTTCGCAATTGCTCGAGCTTTGCATTTACTTTTTGATAAAATCCAATGGTTTATTTTTTTAGCTGCGGAAAACCTCGTGCGATCGCAATGACCTGACGTTTATTACACTTCTGTTTCGTTTGCACGTTCGTTTCAAACGAAGAATGACAGCCAGGCGAAGCGCACAAACGGATGGATGGCGCACAGCCGAACGGACGGGTAAGGCAAGCCGGCACATACATACACACACCCTATACACTGCACCGCAATGGGGGGAAATTTGGGCTCGGAACGCGCGCTCCAGCAGTTACTGTAGGTACTGGCCACTGATTTGTTGTTGCAGTTGCTTTGGTTATTGTCATTTTAGGGTTGGCCACCAGCAGCACAGCGTCGGTTGCCTAAAATGCTGAAATAGTGGGAAATAATGCCACCAACAACACAGCACAAGCCAGTAAGCTGGGGTATTTAAGTTGTCGCTGCTATCACAAAAAGAAACAGAACAAAACAAGAAGTAAAAAACAGCTGATGCTGTTTGTGTTTTTGTTCCATTTCTTCTTTTTTTTTAATCGCTAACGCTGATGGTCGCTGGTGCTGATGATGCAGCGCGAGAAAACAAGCGTGCGTGCCGCCGCTTTCGTCTAAATGGCACGACTGATGCTAAAATTTACACTGGCGCTTCCAATTACCAGCTTCGAAGATTTCATACTGACAACTTGCCGCTTACGTTTCATCCAAGATGACTCAGTTGTGTGTAAAACTAATGTTTAACTAGTTTCACAAATTAAATTAAAAACATAAATGCTTTTGGAAGGAAATATCAACTCACAAATGGGACTCGAAAAAAAAGTAAACTGTAATTTTTGACTTAAAAATGCGCCGTTCAAATATTTTAAATATGGAAAAGCGGTAATGAAGTGTACAAGGTGCTATAAGTTACTAGTCCGCTGATCAATTTTTCACAAACGCATAGTAAAAGTGGGCCACTAAAAAGGATGATCTGTCAAGATTAGATGTCAAATCCTTAAATTTCGTTATGCAATTAAATTGTATGTTGCTACATAACTTCAAAATCCTTTATATACGTGCAGGAGTGTTAATTGAAATGGATTTTTGTGTTCACAAAAAATTAACTGCCAGATTAAAGATCGCTGATAGTGAATAAAAGCGGTATTGGTCAAAGTGACAATGCACAGTGTGCTTATTTTCAAATCTAGGAGGACAAAAATCAGTAGCGGGGCAAAATGGTACAAATTTGAATTTCATTTGCTATTAAAGAAGTCGTAAAGATATTGGGATCAGTTTAGAAAAATAATGATATGTAAAAATGTATTATGTTACAACAAAAATCATAAAAATAGTAAATAAGCAAGGGTCTACCCCTTTCACATTATTTTATTTTAATATTATTCCCTTTCACCGGTCTCACTTGTTTCATCTTCTGAGTAGAGCTGTGAAACTATCGATGGCACTATCGATAGTATCGATAGTTTAATTTTTTTTTTACTATCGATAGATAGTGAGACTATCGACTGTCTATTTGTGTGCCGCTTGCTCATCACTAATTTGCTGACGAAATTGTAAAGTCGAGTAAGTAAAATAAATTTTTGTTTTTTCGTAACTAAACGTTATTTTTTGATATTTTTAGGTCTGTATAGGTGGTGTTGGTGTTGATGGTTCTGCAGCAATGGAGAAATACTTGGAAATGTTCAATGGTAAGTAACAGTTACCAAATAAAGTGAAACATGCTCATTAAACTTTTTGAACAAATTTTTGTGTACATGGCAATAGGAGATGTGCACTGCAACTAAAACATGTGGAAATGATTCTAAAATATAAGTGATCTCAGTTTATTCTTAAAAAAAAATTTTCGTTATTTTTGTATTTTAAATACATAACATATATGAATTGGTTAAAATAAAATTATCTCAATTTTAATTTTACAATTAAAATATATGTTATCAATATTTTTTATGTTTACAAATGTATAAAATTTATGAATAAAAATTATCGTTTTTGATTTTATGAATAATTCGTATTAGAAGAGAGGTATGGGTACTGGCCAATATAAATTTTAATGGATCCGTATGAACTTCGATACTATCGTCGATGTATCGATAGTTTAAACTATCCTATCGAAACTATCGATGGTGCCGACTATCGATAGTTTCACAGCTCTACTTCTGAGGAAGCAGTGGAACTTGGTTGAGCTGATAGTAACTCCATCACGGCTGGAGAAAGGTTTTTCTTTCGCTTACATGGCAGTTTTCTTAAACTAGATATAACGGGATCCGACGTTACAAAAAGCATTTGGAACAAGCCCATATTTGTGTCTTTGCGTGACATTTTTCTTGTATTATGTTCCCGAAAGTATTTTAAGTCCTTATGACGGGCTTCTTGGACTACCTCCGAAAGTTGACCGATGGGCAACAAACAACTGCTAATGATTTCGCGTCCATGACATAGAACTTTATGGACAGTTACTGGCATTTAGTACCACGGATAATTTTGAATATAAATATTATATGTTTCCTTACAATACATTTAAAAAGCATCAACGTCAATTGCACGGCTACACGAAATTGCTTGGAGAATAACTGACAAATTTTGAATCAGATTCAAATTAACACAACTTATTCTTGATGCTTTTTCTGGATCTTTAAAAAATGTCCTGGCAGTGTTCATCATTAGTATTGGCAGTATCTTGCTTGGGATAGTCAACAAGAAGAGCCATTTCCGCTCGAAATGCCTTTTGCAGCTCCTTTTTCCTTAACTGCATTCTGTGTTTCTCTTCTCCAGAAACGCGCAATTTTTTATATCCAAACGGTATGAGATATGCAGCACACATTAAAAAAATCGAATTAATGCATGTAAAGGAGACATTCCAAATTGTAAGGCATTTTCTTTTATGGTTTTGCTTGCCAATTTTTCCAGATCGTTCATTTCTTTAGGGGAAGCTCCGCAAATGTAGCATATTTGATTTGATTGATTGATTTGACTTATATGAAGACAAAGTTGCACAAATTTTTCCGTCAACCATAGTGAAAAGCAATGTGTGGTAAATTTTGATAAAATATTCATTAACTTGGTACAAATGTGTTTTGGGATAATGTATCTTGAACTAAGGAATTGTTTGCTTTTTAGCATAAAGAGATGATATTTTCGGTGCTCTTCATTCCATCGAAGGCTCATTTTATGGCTCATGGTACTCGCTTTCCTTCTGAGCAGCTTTCGGAATTCGGAACAGCAAATTTTTTTTTAAAGGCACTAACCAGAACATCAAATATTGGATCTAATTGATTTGCTTTCGTCGCTTTCACCCATTCTCTGAAAATGTCTTGAATTTTCAATTCGGCTTCTTGCGCTAAAATTGAAAAGTTTGTTAGACGGCCGCAAAAATCCGCAATGGATCTTTCTTAATATCGACAAAGGACACTTCAAGGATTTTAAAGATATTTCATTTGTAAGTGAATATCGGTGAATATATATACAGTGGACCCTCGGTTAACGAACGCCCCGCATAACGAACATTTCGCATAACGAACACTTTTTTTTGGGAAAAAAAGTTTCTCTTAACGAACGAAGTTTCGCATAACGACCAACGAAAAAGGGGGAAACCTTAATTGCATGTAAAATTTCTGTCTGTGCTAAGCAACGAAACAGGGGAAACCCCGAATACACATTATAGTGCTGTCTGTGTTTAGCTTTTGTTTCATAATTGTGCATTTTGTTTTATTTTTGCGCATAATTGCCTGTGTTCGTAAAATTAACAAGACGTGTTGAAACATACAAATGTTCTATTTTTAATTTTGTTTTTATAAAAATTGCAAAATAACATATGTAAATGCCTTCAAAAAAAGATTCGGAGAAAGAGAAAAATAAAAGAGCCAAAATAACTATTGAAATGAAACTCAAGATCATTGAAAAACATAAACATGGTTTGGGGGTGGCTGATTTAGGACGTGCGTTCAACTAATCGAAATCAACGATTTCTACTATCCTCAAGAATAAGGACAAGCTTGCGGTGTTGAATGCTTCAAAGGGAGTATCAAGAGTTTCTTCGCAACGACCACAAGTTCTCGATGATATTGAAAGATTGCTTCTGATATGGATTAACGAAAAGCAAATGCAAGGTGACACAATTTCGCAGAATATAATTTGTGAGAAGGCTAAAACAATATTCACCAATCTTATTGAAAAGTCAAGTTTTATGTTACATTCTTTCAATAAAATAATCAATAATTGAAACATATTAGAGTGCATTTTTTTCGACCTGGAACGCATAAATTCATTTTACATTGATTTATATGGGAATAATGGTTTTGCTTAACGAACGTTTCGCATAACGAACAAGATGCTGGAACCAATTGTGTACGTTAACCGAGGGTCCACTGTACTTTTTTATCTTTTAAAATTAGTATTAGACGAAAAATAAATATTTTTTAATCTGTATATTGAAATCAATATCCCTGTTGAAATACAGCAAATTAAAGCAATTGATTGATTAAAACCAAAACTACATACCTGATCCCATGTTTTCACTATATGACAAAAAATGTAAACAATCTGGCATACAACCAAACTCGTACTAGATTGTGCTTCGATATAAGTAAAAAATATTCAGTTTAAGAAAAGGTAAAGTTTGAAGACCCTGTGTACCTTTGTGCACAACACCATGGTCATAAAATCAACCTTTATAGACAGTATGATGTATTGACAGTTGATCCATGGTGTTTTTTCATTAAAAAATTGTATTTCAAAATTTGACTTTTGTCCTCCTAGATTTAAAAAATAGCACACTGTGCAATGTCTTGAAAGGAGAAATATAACATTTATCCGAAAATGCGCAAAAAAAGACAACATTTATCTGCGTTTAAACTAAGATTCAGATCGGCCGATGCTTATAAACTAAGATACATTAAAAGAACCCATACCCATTAATTAAGATATAGAGAAATTTCACTAACAAACCGGTTATTTCAGTTGTTAAAGCTTTTGATATTTCGCTCCTAGGTTAGAGTTAATCGATTTCATTTGTGAACGATCCATTTCTATGAACCAGAACTTCTTCTGTATTCGAGGTCAAGGGATCGTGAATTGTAATCTTGACTGATAAGGAATGCATTCTAGCAGTGGCTTCCTCAGCAGTGCCAACTTTTGAGACGCTCCCAACTCGCTGTTCAGCTCGCTACACTCATTGTAGTTCAACTCGACTTGAGTATCTCAATTTGTCACTAAAACTATTGAAGAATATTTTTCTCTTTGAACCAAATCTTAATTTTTTTTCAATATTAACGTTGTTGTGTTTTGTATGGTATAAATACTAATTTCGTGCTGAGGTCAAAATTCGACCATTTACGAAGCGCAAATTGCCACAAATGAATGCTAGTTGAATAGGAATAGGGGTTCACGTGTTCTCATCGTTTATCGTTAATTCGTGCATCGAATGAGAACACTTTTGTGATTCTGCACACCTATGAAAGGCGTTTCTCTCTATTGGTAGAAATCATTTTCAACTCAGTTCAGAAATAAATTTAAATAAACGTCTAAATATACCGATTATTTTTATTATTGTAATTTCGTTGAATTTTATACTTTCTTGCAATGCTTTTTTTTACTTGACTTGTTTATATATTTTGGTGGTCCAAAAAACTAAATTTCATAAATTAATTTTTCAATAATTACCAAACAACACAAAAGTTAGGTTAAAGTGGTTGATCGGGCACGGGACAAACAGCACCAAAAACTTATTTTGTTATTTAAAACACTTCAAACTAGTTTTCGCAACCAAATTGTAACACACAAAAGTTGCATATTTGTTATTGAATGGGAATCCAGCTAATAAACTTATTATCCTCAGTCAATACGCTATTCACTCGATCTCGCAAAGCATTCAGTTCCGAAAATGTCGCCGTTTTGCGGCACTTTGACAATTACCTATTCCCATCATCTGACCAAATCAAGCAGTAGTACGATAGAAACAGCCGTAGCCAATCGAACCGATGAGCAAACAATAAAAGAGCAAGCAACAGCAAAAGTGTGGTTAGGCACAGAGATAACACATTCAAGACATGTGGCCACGGCAACTCTGCTCGCCATGCAAACACGTAATGTTCTTCAGCTATCCGCACAACATTAAGTTTCTTGGTTAATTTGCTGCGATTTTGTTTGGTTAGTCGAACGATAAAGACGCGTTTCTTTCTTTCTTGCGCGATAGACACCACCACGGAATTTGAAGTACAACTTTAGTTATTGTGTGTCGGTGTGTATGCGCAAGACAGCCAGCACCACGTTGTGCTGTACCAATAATTCCGGCGCATACATACACACGCCGAAATGTGCCGGAATCGATTTGTTGTGTTCGCATCTGAAATTTCGAAGTAAAAAAAATCAGGCCCAAGCACTCAAAATGCATTCAGGCAGTTGGTCGAAATTTCTTAAGGTGACTGGCGTCTGTATGGAAATGTCTATTATATGTAATAGTTTGGATTTGGCCGACCTAGTTGGGGATTTTTTAACAAAAAAAAAGTCAGTGCTTGGATTGAATCGTGTTTTGGTTGCTAATAAGCATTTGTGTATGCAAAATGTGTATTTCACAATTTAAACTTTTAGTTCAAATACCTAATACATAAAAATTTTTAAAAAATACAGTCGTGTCTGGATATAGTGAACTAATTATCGCAAGGCCTGTTCACAGTATTGAGGTTGTTCACTATATCAAGGTTAACATTTTTGTTCAAAAACTCGTTTTATTTGCTCAAAATACACTTTTTGCTTTTTGCTTGAAATTGCTTTCAAAATTTTGTTCAATATTAAGAAGCTCCATGTCAAAATTTGGGTGTTCACTATATCGAGGTGTTCACTATACCCAGACACGACTGTATACACATATTTTATCCATTAAAGTGGCGCATGCAAAGGGTTATGTAGGTTCAAAACCCTCAAATATCTGAATGTTGCACAAATTGTGGGTGACAAATATGGATTTAAATGACACTGGGCACAAAAGTTGCATTCAGACGTCGCCCCTCCTTGGACTAATTTTGACTAAATTGCGCCGCTTTATTTACAAATAGCATTGAGTATTGTTGCAAATGTTGCCACATGTAAATATTCTCAGTTCTTTCAAGCAACCAATAAGTATTTTTCAAGTACGCAGAAAACTTCAGCAAACATGCGTCACATAATTAATTTTTATTTACTTTTAGAAGCAGATAAATGAGGTAAAATATAAAAAAACTACATAAGAAATTAATTATTACAGTATCTAATAATTTTTTTTAAAATACAAATGGCGTCAGGTTTCAGTGATCAGACCGAGGCGTGGATCAGTGCTTTAAACCATAAACTCCGAAATGACAAAAATAACAAACAAGTTCTTTCGGCAACTGTCCTCTCAGCAGGCAATGGCCTCTTCAAGTAAAAATATTGTTCATCCTAATTTAGCTCATGGTTAGAATTAGCATATATGTAAGTATATACTGTATATATGTATCTTTCCAAAAATTATCAAATGGTATTCTCAACAATAGTTAAAGTGTTAGTGAATAACATTTGCATAAAATTCACAAGAGTTATCGATAGTTTAACAATCGAATTGCACCACCACCAAACAGCTGTTATCGGTATTACGAACTATGTCGTTACCAAACGACTACCAAACAACAAAGCAGCTGAAACAAGTCTTTAAGCGTTAGAACTAGAATATTCTAAAGCTGTTAGCGGCAGTTTATTCATCATTAATTAAATTTTCCGAAGATGAAAAAGATAACTGTGCAGTATGAATGTTTTATTTTTAAAACCGTGCTCTGTAATTTATTGATTTTTTTTATTGATTACGGTGAAGCAGAAATATCAGTATACATTTTTAGAACTATTTTGCAAGCGAATATAATTGCATTATATATATAGTATTTTCAAGGTGTATATAAATAAAATAACTTTTCTTTACGTGAAAAATGAAAACAGTGTATTAAAATTCGTCAATGTGACGAATTCATCTCAAATTGTTGTACAAAGCTGTACAACAATATATGACCATAAGTTTTCATAAACAAACTGATAAAACTACCCAAAACTACACAAGCCCGTAAGCAACCATGAAAAAGTTTAAACGATTGCATGTCATTTAACCTCAAAGTCAACTAACCTCAAAATTCAAATATTCCTGCACAAAATAAAAAAGAACATAACCTCGAAAGCAATCATAAAGTGCCTTCAATCGATTGCAAGTCAGTTAACCTTAAAATCAACTAACCTCACATTTTCATTGCCCTAAATAAAATCCGTTCATCCGTTCTAAAGCGAGTCGACATTCGAAATCAAAAACTTTATAACAGCATACAACGATTTTTCAATCTAAATTTGTTCCTTAACCTCAAAAAAATACTTATTGTGAATCGATCAAATATTGCAAAACTAACACCTAACCTCAAATATTCATACACATATGAAAAATATATATAAACCAAAAATGACAGCACACACACTTGAAGTGGACATAACCTCTAACACAGTCATAAAATGTCTAAAATTGTTAAAATTCCTTTAAATATTACTTTTAAACACACAACGCAAATACCAATTTGCTATATTTGCAACTACAACGCACATAACCTCAAACAATCTGCAACGTGTACACGCTTCTGAGCTTCCGGATATTTCCTGTTTACAACACCAACCAGCGGCCAGCCTAGATCGGCTGCTTCCGATGTATACACGGAACAGCATTTCCTAACCCGCCGCCGCCAACGGCGAACAATCGAGCCATGAAGAAAAATCAACCAACTCAACGACGCCCCCCTTTGCACAAACCAACAACAATCAATGATGCAGCGAGAAAAAATCAAAATCAACACAACAGTTGAAAAATGCTGCTGTGCAGCGGCAAATGCAACAAATTAACTCACTTACCCGTGTCAAATTGACGCTGCGCGTGGCAATTGCAATTTTTAAGGCGTTTTCCACAAAGAAGTTTAGCTTTTTTCTCCGTTTTTGATTTCTCGGCACACGTTAATTACGCATTCGGACTTCGGCTTTGGTGACTCGATTTGTCGACACAATCGGCTGGCGCTCGCTCGTTTGCGAGCAGTAGGACAAAATAAGCGCAGAAATGAAATGCACGGAACGACGGAACGAAACGAAATGGACAGCAGCAGTGTTGCGCACTCTTACACAGTGCGGGACAACAGTATACCAAGGAAGAAGTAGTTGAAAAGCGGGATGAGGTGTGGCGAGTGGATGGATGCTTTGCAAAACGAGTTACAGAGAAAAGCAGCAAAAACACGAATTGTGCAAATGATGGAGGCGAGCAACAAAAATGCTAGAGACAACTTTTAAGAATAGTGAAACTTATGCATTTTATAGCAAACTGATGCGATTGCCTGCAGTGTAAGCAGTGGACCATACACGCGGGTCGTGTGGTTGTGACGTATAGTTAAAAAAAAAATACTGGGAAATTTTGTGCGGGCAAAGATATGTACACAATTGAAAGCGACGGCCTGGAACGAAGTGATAAACGAAACGTTGGTGTTGTACGGCAACACGGGTTCTGTCGTGAATTTAAAAAACACAAAATGGCGCCAAAGTTCAAATTTGGCGCACAAACTGTACACAGCTTTATTTATAGGTTATGTGACGATCGTGGCGGGCAAATAAAGTCGCAGAACATGTGCCGTCGCTATTGATGAGCGAGAAGCTTGTAGAGATATAATTTTAGATATGTTAAAGGATACATTGAGCGAAGAAAGAACGGAACACATATTTTTTAATGCAATTATTGTGAAAGACACAAGTTTTTATTTGTTTTCAATTTTTGTAAAAAATTATTTGTTTCTTACCTGTAAGTTGTTGAGGTAGTATCAGTTTAAATACTATCGAGAGTATTCGAGAATCTCTGGTAATGGATAACTCATTTGACAACAAAATATAACATTTTACAATAGTTGCTTTAAAGTTTTATACGAAACGTTTTAAGGCAGGATATTTCTGACACAAATTTCACTCTGTATGCCTTGGAAATGATTGTAGACCTTTGAATGCTGCATCCGCATTTTCGAAAACGTTCCATCTATCTCCACAGTTATACAACTACACTGAGGAACGAAACATTTAGACTTTGGAACATCCGTATTTCGAAGAAGTTGTTCTACTAGTCCAAACTAGTATGTCTAGCTTAACCATTAGCCAAACTTTTTATACAGAATTAACTACAAATTCCATTCACTGTGTGCGTTTTCAACTCATTATGAGCATACAAATACTATTTTAGGGCAAGTCCTGACACAGTTCGTTTAGAAAACTGTACTTTAAACAAATAAATGCCAGGTTTCAATGATTTGGGGCATCATACGGCACATCTAACATTCCATCAGACAGGGCCACACAACAATTTTAGCGCCTTTTCTGCAAAAAGAGAGGGAAATGGAATTTATAAAAACATACTACATTAAAAAAATATATTTTGGGCAGGTATTATAATCAGTAGGACCTATTTTTGAGGATTGTTGTGTTGCGGTTAATGTGAAATCATGCCACATACATCAGTATTCCTTTTCTCATCATATAAAAGGCGATAATATCATGAAAACGTAAATTTCAAACTAAATGCATACCTTTCACATGCTTTATCGAACTGGCTTTGACGTTATAGGTCGTGACTGAGACCACAGATTTCGGTTGTTATACCCTCAACCATCTTGTGTTAACTACAGCTTATTTTCTTTGCTGTTAATTCGTCGATAATAAATCACAGCCGAAAACCTATAACGAACGTTAAAATAATAAACACAATTATTGAAATGCGGTCAGTTTAAAATATAATCGTGTTCTTTATCATAATTTCAAATCAGTAGGACCTATTTTTTGAGGATTGTTGTGTTGCGGTTAATGTGATATCATGCCACATACATCAGTATTCCTTTTCTCATCATATGAAACTTTATGTAAAATATAGAACACATTTCGCCTTAAATGCTTACCTTTGCTTTAAATTCCACTCAGAAACTATGTAAATGTTTTCGCAGTACAGAACCTTTCTTTCTCGAACTCTTTGCAATAAAGCACAAACGAGGCCCAAGGAATTTTGCAGACATGAGAAACATTTTAGGAATCACTAAGACATACAGCATGTTGACAAGCTACAATGAAACATGCAAAATAAACGTAATTATTTAAATATGTTGTCAATTAAAACTGTATTTACATTAGTTATCATGATTTTGAATCAGTAGGACCTATTTTTTGAGGATTGTTGTGTTGCGGTTAATGTGAAATCATGCCACATACATCAGTATTCCTTTTCTCATCATAAAATTAACTATACTAAAGTATGTATTTTGTGTACCTGATCTAATAAAATTATAAAATTCTTCATTGCAAAATTTTAACGATTAAAAGAAATCGAAAAATGTTGCAATGTATATCAAACTTAGATCAAGAACAATTTAGGCTGCAAAAAATAAAATTAAACTCACCCTTAAAATACTCTTTCCATTGGACATTATTCATACAATTGTTGTGCTGAAGGAGATACGAAAAACAGATATAAGAGAATTAGTGAAGGTCCAAGTAATTCGAATAGTAAATACAAAAAAAGTAAAAAATAAAAAGCCATCAGTAAGACCAATCAATCGCATTCAACATGAAAAGTTGTTCAGTTAGGGGCGAAAGTTAATTGTTCATCATTGAACGAATGAAAAGTACGAACAGAAATATTGTATTTAAATAATATTTACCTGATTGGAAAGTCTATGCCTGCAGCGGTGTTTCACCACCATTCAGTCGTTTAGTACAACTGCAAAGAGTAGATAAGACTTTATGAATACTTTTATATAATTAATTAAAATGAAGTTTTCAAATGATGCATTTTCAGTAAGACCAATCAATCGCATTCAACACGAAAAGTAGTTCAGTTAGGGGCGAAAGTTAATTGTTCATCATAGTAAACATTTTGCTTGAGTAAAATTTTACATAAACTCACCTTTGATTGGAACATCTATCAGTCACATACACAACAGAACAAATCCAACCTGTAAAAAAAGTATTTGTTTAATAATTTACAATTACAAAAAATAGTTAGGCATTACAAATAGTTTTTGTGCTATCAGTAAGACCAATCAATCGCATTCAACATGATAAAATTTCTCAGTTAGGGGCGAAAGTTAATTGTTCATCATGAAAAATCAACTATTTTGAGCTTAATTTTCCTTTCACATCTATTAACTCACCTTGATTGCTAGTAATGTTCACTCTCAAGATGCGAAAATCGTCAAACCTGAAAATAGTTATTGATTACATTTTGTAAATAAATTTCTAGAAAATATATAAATGAACTTTAAACAATAAAAAATTTAGTTTTAAAGTACCCAACTCATAAAAATTTAAATAAACAACCAAATAAATATTAGTAAAGCAATAACAAAAAAGGGTACGAAATTTTTTTTTTAATCACAATTTAGAACTAAACATTTATCCATTAAAAAATAAGAACAATATTCAATACAAGCAACTTACCTAAATATAAATGATGAGGCGTCAGCAAAAAACAAAATAATCCTTAATTGCAAATTAAACGCAAATCAATTTTCGTACTTAGAACAAAAGTCTCATCTATTCGCTCATACTTTTAATTTTCTTTCTTAATATCTTTAGCACTAATGGCCTCTTTCAGTGTAAATATAACATTTACATTTGGTGCAAAAATAGATAAACAATGAAAATCAAAGTTTGCAAGCAGAATACGAATTATTTTAAAATCTTACTTAAAACTATGCAATCAAAACGCCGTAAGCACACAACGCTGCACCGTCTTAGAAAAAATATAAACTTTAAGCGATTTGTAGATCAGTTACAGACATTCGCGCCTATGGCCGGCTTACAACTAAGTTCTTTGTAGTGCTACAGTTACGAGAAACTGAAGTGAAATTATAAAAAATAGTTTGTAAAATGCATTGCAGTTGATTTGAGGAAAACAAAAACACTGAATAGAACTGGAGGCAGCAGGAAGACGCTTGAAAAATCAGCGCGCAATTTATTCCTCCCCCTCTCGGTCCTTGTCCTTTTTCTTCTTCTTTTTCTTTTCCTTCTTTTCAGCAGGCTCTGTCTCGGCGCCGGCCTCATCAGCTGCCACGCTCTCATCGGCGGCCTCTTTATCAGCCTTGTGCTTCTTCTTCTTTTTCTTCTCTGATTTTTCAACAGCAGCTGCCGCCTGTTCATCTTGGCTAGAGGCACTCAATTTGCGCTGCAAAAACAAAATGCATTTTATAGAAAAACATAACCAGATAGAGATAAGTAGAGTTAAATTCCTTTCAAATTTTTCAGTAAGACCAATCAAATCGCATTCAACAGCAAGTTCTTAGTAAAAACTTCAGTTAGGGGCGAAAGTAATTGTTCATCATGTATAAACGCTAGTGAAAATATTCTTAAATCTCCGATCGCAACTCACCTTCTTCGCCTCATCGGCAGCTCCGTTTGAGGGTGCAGCATGTTGCGGTGCCACCGCTGCCGCTGGCTTCTTGGCATTGTAGTCAACGAAACCAGTGAGCCACTCTTTAGGTGTATTCTCGTTGGGTCGTCCGTATTTGTCCAGCTTGCCGGCAACAATGAGCGCTTTCTTGGCCGAAGCCTTCGGGCCCAGGCCCCATTTGCGCGGGTATGTGTCACGCTCCATAATGACGCGTTTTATTTTCGCTACAACACCGTGATCGCACGATGCCATGGTGGCGGTGGTCATTTGCGCAACTGCCAGACAGACGGCCTCACCTTTGGTAGTGCATATAACAATCTCCTGATCCATTTCGATGCCGTCCTCGTAGCGCAGCACGCCGGGCAACATAATCTTTGCACCATAACAGACCGCATTCACCTGTAACAAGTGTAAATGTGCCATTGTTTGAATTGTTTTTTTTATTATAGCGGACGAGTGTAAAGCAGAAAGTTTGTTTTCTTAGGACTGTACTCTGAATCTTTCTTTGTGGCAGGCCAGCGAAAGGCTTTACCACATACACACATCTGAGCAGATTTGCTGTTCCCAATCATAGTCACACAGCGAACTGGACAAATACATTCGCTTTGCCGGCTTATATCATGGGGTAGCGCCATTAACCGCCAGTATTTCAACTCACCGAGCTGTCTTTCATGATGATTCGCTTGTGCTTCACCAGCAGCCCCTCCAGCGGCTTGATGACGCGCCGCAACATGGACTCGTCCTTGTGATTTTCATACAGGTACATGGCGTCCAGAACGTCGTGCATAGTGACCATGCCGTCGCGTTCCGACTGTATGCCCGAGCGCACACGACGCAATTCCAACATCTGGCCACCGACACCCAGCACTAGGCCCAAATGCACGCACATGGTTCGAATGTATGAGCCGGCCTCGCAACTAACCCAAAAAACACCTTCAGAATTTCAGTATAACGGGGAAGAGAACATAAAACAAAGTTTCAAAAGCCAGTTGGAGGTAATGTGCAATTGCGGCTGCTAGAGCGCAAAAGCTAATTTTGTGATTTGGCACTTGTAGCAAGTTTGGAGAAAATGTAATATTCATAAACTTAAACAAATGTTTATCAATTAGGAAAGCCAGCCATCTCATTGGCATTATCTGAGATGGCCTGTACAATTCCTGCAAATGCCATTTTTATTTTCACAAAGTATTACAGTCGACACTCACCCATATTGCGTTGTTCGTCATAGTCCAGCAGCTTACTGTCGTAGACTGTGCGCACGCGCAACTGTCGCTTAACAGCCGAAATTAGCGGCGGACGCTGGAAGAGTGCGCCCCGCAGCTTCTCCAAGCCTTGACGCACCTTGGCAACCGACTCGACGGGCGAGTGCAATTTGAATATGGCCACATACTCTTTGCCAGCGCTCTGTTGTGATTTGACCAACCGCGTGGCGCGATCAATGCACACAATGAGACAACCTACAGTGGCAAACAAATGCAAATATTTTATTTTTTATTTGCGTGTACAACTTTGGGCTTTTACACACACCTGTCACCTTGGGATCCAGCGTGCCCGAGTGACCTGTCTTGTCCACCTTCAATATTTTCTTAATCCATGCTACCACCTCGTGTGAACTCGGATTTGACGGCTTGTCCAGGTTAATGAAGCCCGATTTCATATATTCTCTAATGTCGCGGTTCAACGGCGACGCGCCATGTGGCAGCGGTGTGTAGTGATTGGTGCGCACATTCAACTTGTCGAAATTCTTCAACAGCAGCGGCCATTGCGAGGTGTCCAATGTGACAGCCTTCTCTGATGGCTTCAACTGGAAATTGCCCGCCTTTTGCAGCTCGCCAATATCATCGACATCGATAGGCTCCTCTTTGATTTTCTTCTTTTTCTTTTCCTTTTTAAGTTCTAGCATAAGCAAACAAAATCAAGCATATTGTAGCAAAAATTTATATAGTCGAAGGGAAACCGCATGTGTAATTTCTCATGCAATTTTTAAACTTATTGCCAGAGCTTAAGCTAAACGATGTGTCAATATGAAAGTATAGAATTTAATTTACCAACTTCTGCCATTGTCCTTAGCTGCTTGTTAAATTTCCTTAAATTAAATACAAAACACGCGGCACATGTATTGCGAACGGAAAGCAAGACGTCCGGCACGTAAAACTGAGGTTATGAAAGTGAAAGATTGTCTGACAGGGTTGCGTTGTGCTGAATGTGATATTCAAGTGTGCTCATAGTTTGTACTTTTTGTACTTCTACGAACATGGTTTTATAAGCACTTTGTTTAATAACAAAACTTTGCAAATTATGAAACAGACGAAATTTGCGTTCGATATTTTGAGAAAAAATTTCAAAAACTGCAAGTAATTGGATTAAGTAAGTGTACTCAAACATGCAATCAACTTGGAAAATAAACTAAAATATCACTTTCGCACTCTCAGATTTGTAAGAAAAAAAAACACTTTTTCTGTGGAATTTTATTTGTATAGACTTGTTCTTGTAAGAACAAATTTTACTTAGTGAGCTAGTTAGTTGTTCTTTATTGACATTAATTTTTACAAATTAGAACATACGGCTTTGGCAAATGTCGTCAGCCGGAATTCTTACAGCTAGTTACTTTCAATTTTGCCTATTGATAATTAAACTCTGTAAGAAGAGAGCTTCTATAATTTAAGCATACTTTTATATACTTAACGATAATTCTTACATCTAATGCACAATTCAATCTATTAACTATTTCTTCTTCATTGAAGATGTTTTCCCCCAAATGCAATTTTCGAAATTCCCTTAATGCAGAGCCTAGAAAATGTTGTATGTTTTCAATTTCATTTTTGTAACACAAAGGACATATTCTAACAGCGTTTTTGAAACGGTTTCCATTTAGTTCTATTAAGTTGCTGCGTGCTTTAAAAACCCACATTATTTCTTCCTCGGTGAACCCATCTGTTATATATAGCTTTGAAGCCATATGATTCAATTTCTTATATATGCTTTCTGTTTGCTCGGCTTTTTTAACCAACCTTCATAATATTTAGTTTTTAGCATTTTTAACAATGCCAGCCGATTCTTGTTCCAGTTTAGTCTATCGGCGTTATCTTCCGTCCATTTAATGTCAAATTCATTGCCTAGTTGATTTAGTTTCTTTGCCCATAACATATATTGCAATTCCATATTTTCCAAACAAATTTTACTTTATCTTTATTCAACAAGAAAACCTTTCGAAAACCATCTCAAAAATTTTAACTATTTGCTTACTAGTTTTCAACGCAAATATATCGAAGTTATAGATTTTGTTTATTGTCTATTCTTACAACAACAGTTTTTATACACAATTTCGAAATGGAAATTCAAATACTAGTTTTCCAGAAATTGTGCACTATTGCTTTCAATGGCGCAAACAGGATCTCAATGGTATTTCGCGCACAACTTTTGAGCTCAATACAATTTTAAACTATATTTGCTAAAATTTTTATGACAGACTTCTGTATAATTTGAACACTCCATTGCAGATGCCAATGATTGCATTTAAAAAAAAATGCTGTTTAATGAATTATGAATGAATAAATTTGCCGCGTTATTTCAATGTATTTCAAAAGAATTCTACAATACTTTAATGACCCAAAAAGGCTTTAGGAGGACCATTTAAATGCAACCCTGTTAAATAAGCGCAATCAAGATAATTTGGCAAAACACGTGCGTTTACAGCGACATCTAACATTTGAGTTGGTTGCAAACAGCTGAAGACGGAAAATTGTAAATTTTTAAAATTATAGAGAATACTTATGGAACATTTTAAGTCGGCCATACACGGCAAACATGCATGAACGATATGCTTGAAGGCAGCTTGCCACACACGGCAAGCCGATCGAACAAACTTAATTTTTATTGTGTTTCTTGAATAGTGAACATGTGTGACGTAATGTGTAATTATATTTTTTTCTCTGCCACAGTGCTGGTGGGCTTTTGTATATTTCGATGAATTCTTTGCTACAGGTTGCCATTTTCTTCCGTCGAACTTCACTCCGCGAAAATTCACCCCAAATGAAGTAATGTTTGCAATCGAAGCCACACACGAGCAACTATTTCTAGAGTCCGACCGATTAATCGGCCAATAAAATTGGCATCGGCATTGGCTGGTATCGGCAACGGCCAAAAAAATTCATATTGGCATCGGCCGTTTTTGGTTGATGATGCATCGGCCTATTTTTCTGCTTTCATTTTTTTGTTTTCATTTTTTGTACCAACGGGTTCTTATACCCCTTTTCAGTAATGTATTTTTAAATACTGTTTAATATAAATGTTTCCTAAAAATGTTTTTTTTTTAACTAGGTATTCTTAAAAACACAGATTTTCTCGAAATATCTATGCGTTTCGTCTCTTAATGTGGATATCAGAAGAAGGGGCATTTAATTTGTCAATCTTATCCTTCTTTTTTAATTGGAAGCATTTTTTTTAACAGGCCTTTTATTTTTTCCAAATTTGTTTTATGACTTCTTCCCACTGCATCTGTACAACGGGTCGCAATTTGAGAGTACACATTTTAATATAAAAAATCGTAATTTTAAGTTGAATAAAAAACTGAATTTGTATGCAATATTTACGTCACTATTTTTGTTTCTCTCTCCGTGGATAATTATTTTTTGTAATACATGTTAATGTATTGGAATTCTGAATTCTCTTGCTATTTTATTTAGCTTTTAATTATTTCTTTTCTCGTTGTTTTGTTATTTTGTGATGAATATTACAAACGATTTGTAATAGTTCCTTTTGTTATTTTATAAAATAGACTGTGTTTTTGATTGAATTCATTCGTGTTATTTTTTCTATGTAATCGGCATCGGCCAAACACGCTCTTCCGGCCAATTAATCGGCATCGGCATCGGCCAAAAAATTTTGTATTGGTCGGACTCTATTTCACTATGTGCCCACTTAAGAATGAGTTGATTGCGCGAGCGTCATGCAACCCTGTGTTGATCGCTGAATATCAAGTTAGCTGAATGACATTTCAGCTGTCGTTGAAAATTAAGCGCGATTTCAAAATGGCTTTTTGTTTTTGCTGCCTGAAAGAAAAGTAGTTTTTGCGCAGGAAATTAAAGTGAAAAATACAAATAGCTGTAATTGTCAAAGACAAACAATTGTCAAAAACCTTTAACTAAAGCGTCGTGACTTCGCTGTCCTAAAGCGGTTGAAAAGGCCAAGGGAAATTCATTTTATAGAAAAAAAGTAATTGACAAAGCAGAAAATGCCGCGCACCAAAGTCTCTAAAGTTGGGAAACGCTTTCGCGAGGAGTCTAGTCGCGAACTCAAGATACGGGAATTCGAGGCTTCACTGGACAGTTTTCTCGACACCATCGAACGCAAGTGCCAAAAGCAGATCACCGAAATAGAATCCCTGTTGGTTAGTCTGAATCAGCGCATCAACACAAGGCTGCTGGGAATGCGAATGGGCGACCTTCTGGAGATGGTGCGTTTTGTTTGTGGGCTTGGGAAGTGGCCTAAGTTTTAATGTACGTGTTTGTTTTTAGAATTTACGGAATCCAGGCGATTGGAATCTGATGAATATTAGTCTGATTGCCGCCAGCAATAGTACCAATTCACAGACCCTGTCCAACAGTGCCAAGCTGCTCAATCCCAATGATGAAGGTAATTGCTGTGGCGAAATTTTGAAAATATTTGAAAAGAATTTTTTAGCCTGGGTGGTGGGTATGGACTTGGTCCAGGGTTCAATTTGTTGTGAATAATAAAAAATTCGAGTAACATGCAAAACTTATGATTGCCAGTCCAGCTGCCTACATGAAGACATGGTCTCAAGTTGACATTTTTAACACTTAAAAAATAAATTAGTTTCTAAGAAAAACATCAAATAAGCTTTGCATTGGGTGCTGGTTAACAACACAATTTTTTCTATTTCTTCTATTTTCTCTCTGCGCGCTTTCACCCTCGCCTTACATGCATACGCACATCATTCACGCACGCTTCACAAACACTCGCACTTCATAAAAACTAAAAATCGTCACCAAAAAATCGACCAAAAATTGCTAAAAGGCTACCTTACAGAGGATAGCTCGAACAGAGGCAGCGCCAGCGGAGCCGCCAACACTCTGGCTGCCTACACCAGCGTCACACGGGCGAGCGGTTGCAGCACTCAACAGTTGCTGTCGCTGTCCACGGCCGCCTCGGCGCAGCAGCGCGGGCGCACGCCCGGCCCGTTGAGTTCGGCACGCGCACGCCGTCCCCGACGCAGTCGTTCGGCTTGCGGCGACTATGCGCCCGGCTCCGCGCTGCAGTCAAAGTCAAGTAGCATCAACAGCAGCGGCCTGCCGGAGCCACATGCACCACGCAGCAAGATGCGCACACCCATGGCTTCGCGCTCGAAAGCACTCAGCGCCGAGCGCACACCGCAGCTGGCACGTCAAACGCTCAACTCGTCGAATTCGCCGCCCGCGGCCTTTATGCGCTGGCCCAAGCCAGGCGAGATGGTGCTCTCAACGTGCGGCAGCCCGCTGTTGGCGCAATGGTAAGTTGTCTGCACCGATGAGAATTGTGTAAAAATAAATTGTCATTTCCATGGGATTTTGTTTGTCTTTTAGCATGCCCGACAGTTGTGCCAATGTGAACATACCAGTGCGAAACGGTGTGCTGTCGCTGCGACCCAAGAAGCTGGCCGATCTAAAGCCGGACCTCGTCAGGGACATCGATCCAGAAACGTTGAGTCAAATCAAGACGCTGCACGCCAATCTCAACTTGATAATGAAAATGGCCGACAGCAACAAGTGAGCGCGGAAAGTTGTCAAGGCACAAATGGAAGGAGTTCTAACAACTTGCGTTTATTTCCTTTTAATTTCATTTTGTTTTGTTTTATTTAACTCGCTTAGCTCGTTAGTCGCTTATAAATTGCTTGTAACCATGACTGTTTATGTTTCGCACTGTTTTGATTCAGTGAGAATGCAAACACAAACTACACGTTTAGCCAATTTGAAATTAAGGAAAACTTCAGCATTACAAATTGTCGTAGAAATGTCAATGGTACTGCCCTCCTCAAAAGGCAGTACGCGCAGCAAAATTCCCAATTGAAATACGGAAAACTTGCACCGCATTTAACACAAATGCAGCAATCGAATTCTGTGTGTGTTTCATTTAATACAAATTAAATTTCATTTTTCATATGCCTAAAATTATGTCTGTTCATTTTAGTTTAGCATTTAAATATCTTAATATGTTGTGTAATTTAAGTTTGTATTACAATCATTTTAAAAAACTCCCCAAAAAAATGTTCATTTTTTATGCAATAAATACTTGCCATGGCGCTACAAGTTGCGGCATTTTGAATTGTTGAATACTGCACGGTGTCGAAAAGGTGGGATGAATTTAATGCGTAAACTTAACGATTAAGATTTAAATGAATAAAGGTAACAGGCAAATTAAATAATTTTCTTTGCTTTGAAAATGAATTTTAAACAGCTTTGCAATTTGCTATTAAAATGCTTCAAATTAAAATTCCAACAAAATTTAAGGAAAGCTAGCAGTCAGTGAGGTCGACTCTGCAATAAATACTTGACATGGCACTACAAGTTGCGGCATTTTGAATTGTTGAATACTGCACGGTGTCGAAAAGGTGGGATGAATTTAATGCGTAAACTTAACGATTAAGGTTTAAATGAATAAAGGTAACAGGCAAATTAAATAATTTTCTTTGCTTTGAAAATGAATTTTAAACAGCTTTGCAATTTGCTATTAAAATGCTTCAAATTAAAATTCCAACAAAATTTAAGGAAAGCTAGCAGTCAGTGAGGTCGACTCTGCAATAAATACTTGCCATGGCACTACAAGTTGCGGCATTTTGAATTGTTGAATACTGCACGGTGTCGAAAAGGTGGGATGAATTTAATGCGTTAACTTAACGATTAAGGTTTAAATGAATAAAGGTAACAGGCAAATTAAATAATTTTCTTTGCTTTGAAAATGAATTTTAAACAGCTTTGCAATTTGCTATTAAAATGCTTCAAATTAAAATTCCAACAAAATTTAAGGAAAGCTAGCAGTCAGTGAGGTCGACTAGAAATATTAGAAAAAAATTTTATGTAATATGAAAAATTAAATCAGTAAAGAAGATGAAATAAAGTAAATAGAAAATTTAAGAAAATAAAGATGAAAAATATGTAAACACAAATGCATCGACAAAAAAAGCTGGGCGCCTTCTTACAAAGGCCAGGTTCTACCGAGATTTGAACTCGGATCGCTGGATTCAAAGTCCAGAGTGCTAACCATTACACCATAGAACCCTATGTTAGGTGTGTTCCCAATGTCGCACTTAACAGCAGTCAACCAAATATAAATGTGAACTAAAATTCACCATACAGTTGTTCAAACATCGACTGCAAACACTTAACATAAACTGAGATGCTGTTATGCCAATTGAAATGTAAAAAATCAACAGTGATTGCTGTACAGTGCGTACAAAACTGTACTTAACAGTGTTGTTAAAGCTTTACATAGATGAAGCGTGGTGCATTTAAGACAATAATATCAACAGATTATTATTTGTATATAAAAACATATAAATATAACATAAATGAAAATAACAAATCGATTACATTGGTTCACCATTCAATTAAATGGCTTATGTTCATATAATAAATATTTAGACTAATTTAGTGCAATATTTTGTTGTGCACACTTGCAAAAACAACTTTGCTGTTTACTTCAATACTTCTTATCTTGTAAACAATTTTAAGTAGTACTCATCAATTTTCACTCAACGTTTATTGGAAAATCTTTTTGGCTGCATGTTCATTGCCAAATCACCAATCTTTGCGTTCACTCACTTTTCTTTGCTGCAGCAGTGAGCATTTCGTTGCTTTTATTGTGTTGTTTATTCATAAATGTTAAGCAGTGAGCGCTGCTAACGCCTCACTAAATGATTGCATTAATGTAGTGACAGCACTTTGCCAGCTGTTGTGAAATGAGTCATTGGAACAAGGGTGGCCATCTGGTTCTATGGTGTAATGGTTAGCACTCTGGACTTTGAATCCAGCGATCCGAGTTCAAATCTCGGTAGAACCTGGTTGCAATGCCCGAATTTTTTGCTACTCTCTTCACTAATGTTTGGGAAGTTATTTTCTAGCCACTAGCGGGTTGTTTGTTGTTTGTGTATACAATTTATATTTAGGTTTAAAATTAAAAATGTACTTACTTGAAAAGAACCCAAGTTGTGTGAGTTTGAATTGCTTCAAGTAAGCAAAGATTGCAGCACTGCAACCTGAAAATCCATGGTGACATGACGAGTCAAAAAATTTTTTGATTAATTTAAATTTAAACTGGGTTTAAATCAGGGACTTAACTATTATAAGTTCTTTAAGAAAATAATTGCAATGTAACTATTACAACGCAACATAAATTTTATTTGTTGATTATAATTATTATTTGCGACAATTAATTTTTACGTTGCGTAATAACTGTTATGAGAAACAAATTTTTTGTTTCGTTCTCGATAATTATTATTTTGGAATTTTTGTTGTTTACATTGCTTCATAACTTTTATTTATGATTTTTTTTATTTACGTTACCGATAACTATTATTTTGAGAAATTTTTTTTTTACGTTGCTGCATAACTTTTATGAAAGAATTTTTCTTTTTACGTTGCTTTACCACATTTTGAGTATTAATTGATTTTTAATTGTTGAGTTGTTGGTGGAAATTAGGTTTCTGCAGTTAATTCGCGTTTGTCAATTTAAAACAATTAAAAATGAATTCATATCCAAAAATGGGTAATTCAACGTAAATTTTTTTTTCAAAATAATAGTTATCGGTAACGTAAATTAAAAAAATCATAAATAAAAGTTATGAAGCAATGTAAAAAACAAAAATCCCAAAATAATAATTATCGACAACGAAAAATATAATATATATATAATATAAAATATTACTTGTTACTTATAAGAGTTATTATGCAACTCAAAAATATTTATTACATGATAAGAGTTATGGCGACGTTTCTTATTGGGAATAATTATTATAAAGCAATAATTATAGAAATTTCTTAAATTAGGGCAATTAATTTATTCCCAAAAATATGGATAATAATTATTTTAGGTCTCTGGTTTAAATATTAAATTTTATTTAGCTGTGAACTGCTTTTGCCAGTTTTTATTATTTAAAAATACTTTTCGCATTTTTCAGGAAAATTATTTCAGCATCTAAATATTTAAAATTGTAAAAAATAGGATAATTAGAAAAGTAGTGAGATTGTAACTGAACATACTTTTTGATCAATACGAACTTATAGTGTTCCATGTGTTAACAAATAAGTAAATGGTTTAAAAAAATGACTAAATGTATACTGAGAATTCAAAAACTCGTTTAAATTGAGTTTAATATTAACTCTCAAATGCATAGGTTCCCCCCAAGCCCCGATATAATTTTTTTGAAGCAAATCCAGTCGTTTTGAAAGCATTTAGTAAAAATTGGTTCAAAGTGGTTTTCTGCTGGTAAATTGCGTTTAAAAGAAGAATCAAGTTTATTCAACAAAGAAAAAAGTATGATAATTCATGCATTTGAGTGATAAGAAATATCATGTAAACTAAACTTTAATTGAGATTTAACCTCTAAGTAAACAATTCCGGCCAACATTTTTCAATCTCAACACATTTTCAAAACTCTTAACGTGACTTTTATGTGCATGTCTTTTTTCCAGATCCATCCAGAGATCCATTTCATACAAATTGCTGAGGATTTTAAGGAGTTGCTTCATTTTAAATACATTGTTTCACTTTTCCCTAGGAATGAAAAAAAGCCTTAAAAGATTACGACTGAGCAAACTTTATTTTCTTATTTATTTATTGATTTATTTCAGCATACAAGTTTTCTCTTTTAAATGCTACAAAAAAATACATTACAACAGAGAAATAATAATAATAATAAATAATATTAAATATAACTGAAATTAAAAATAACAGTGAGTATTTAGGAAATGATAAGTAATAAGGAGGAAAACAGAGAAAGAGAGATGTGTAGATATGGGGAGATAGATAATTAGGAGAAATGCTGGAAAAGAAGATGCTTAAAGATGTGGCTATTAGATACACTTTTAATATTAATTGGCAATGAATTCCACATTCTAATTGCGGTCACGTAAAATAGTCTGCCGGAATTGACAAAGTTAAATGTCGGTGCAACAAGGTTCATGCTCCTTGTACTCGTATAATCTACTATAATCAGTACGAATTTATAGTGTTCTATGTATTCACAAATGACTAATGTGACTGAGGAACTCACAACTCGTTTAAATTGAGTTTAAATGGGAAAAATATTCATCTGATCTAAAATTAAACTGAGACTAAACCCCCGAAGTCAACAATTTAAGTCAGAATTTTTCCATCACATCAAACTTTCTAACGTTTAACGTGACTTTGTGACCTTTGAAATGCGCATTCGATCTTGTTTATAAAAAAAATTAATGTCCCGTTCAATTGACTCTATTCGATAGAAATAGCGTAACAATTTTAAAGAGCTACTCCGTTTCAAATACATAATTGCATTTTTTAGTAGATACGAAAATCACTCATTTACTCGAATGTGTAGCGCTGCAAAAATTCGACTTCCTTAGGTGTAAAACTAAAAGAGCTGATTATTTTTTGACTATAACTTTGAAAATTTCATAACCAATTTGAATGAATAAAGCATTAAATTATGTATAGAAGCAAAACGCGAAGTTTCTTTCTTAAACAAAGTATTAAAATTTTTAATTAGTTTCACAACTCCGAAGTTAAAAACTTTTGACTTAATTTTTAAGAGACAAATTCTTAAACCCGACTATTGCTAAACTAATTGATCAGTTTTAATTCTTTGTTTTTAAGGCAATGGGCCACATGGGCCTAAGTAATGCCCTAGAACCCTTAACCTAATACTTTGTTAAAGAAAGAAGCATTCGCTATTTCTTGGCAACACGTAAGATTTTAAGTATCTATTTGAAAATTCAAACACATTTAAATAATGAATTTGGATCTAAATTCAAAGAGAAATCATAGCAGGTATGTCATATTTTGAAACGAAGAACGTCGTATCGAACGTCTAATTGAAATTATTTTTATTAAAGTGAACTCGGCGAAGTGTGAACATGGGATAACAGGAACACGCCGCTTGTATAAACAGTCTTTTTTTATATTGACTACTCCGTAGGTTGAACGTTTGAAACGTGAACATCTGCATTTGCAAAAAAACTTTCAAAATGACTAAAAACATGAAAAAGCAAACCCAAAACTACTCGAATATTCTTGCAGAGCCTTCATGAAATAGTAATGTGAACATTTTTGCAAAATCATCAAAAGCAAACAACAAAGATTCAATATTTGTTTTCTGCATTACATTAAAAAAAGTTAAATCGATATAAGTTTTTAATAAGTGCTTTTTATATGAAAAAATTTGAATCTGGTTTATATGAACAAATTTAAATTTGTGAACAGCCGGTGAAAAAATTACTTCACGTTACCCCGAGTTTACTGTATTTTATTTATTAAGTTATTAAAAATCTCATTGATTCCACAGTGTAGATATTTTGGCAAATAAGAAAAAACATCGCATGCAAAAAAATTTCAGAGAGGCTGAGTGCACCGCGGCGAAAATTGCAAAAAGTACAAAACACGAATTTGGCAGCGCTGCGACCATCGAGGTTCTATGGTGTAATGGTTAGCACTCTGGACTTTGAATCCAGCGATCCGAGTTCAAATCTCGGTAGAACCTGCTTTGGCCAATTGACAACGGCAAAAGCTGCACGGAAATGTTTTGTTGGGAGGATATTTTCCAACTGCTTTCTTGCTTTCGGATTCTTTTGAATGCTTTTGATTTTGCATTAATTTTACTTCTTTATTTTTCGACTTTTTTCTGACGATGTTTGATTTTGCTTTAATTTGCTTTTTAGTTCCTGAGTGTAGAAGTTCGCTGTGATATAAAATCCGCGGAGTCTTCAGTTCGGTCTAATAATTTATATTTATATTATATATACCATATATCTTCAAACTTTTTGAATTAAAATAATTTTACAATTTTGAAAAATTGTAGTAATTCTTATTTTATTTATTATCATAATGCGTTGGGTACACAATAAAAAATGATGATTTCTTGTTGGGTTAAATCGGCGCGGTTTATGTATATCACCGTGCGACAAAAATTAAAAAAATGATAAAAAAAATATACACCTAATTCTGTTTTTACACGGTAGATTGGTTCCAGGAAAAACCGTGTAAAAAACAGTGTAAAAAAAGACATTGGTCGTATGCAAAAATAGGTGATTGGTTCCTTATCTCTAAAACCTATTAAAATTAGTGAAAAACAAGGATACATAAAATATTTAACAAAAATAAAAAAATATAAATAACTGAATGAATATACATTATTTTTTGGCTTACTAACGTAACGTTAGAAAAACTAATTTGCCTATAAAAAATTTCTTTACCAAACACGTCTGATTGCATTGATAGGTCACAAAATATTAACACATTTCAATTGCTTGTACCCACAAAAAAGGAATTTCCCTAAATTTGTGGTATGAATATATTTCGCAAAAAATTAAATTTGACAAAATAAATTTACCCCCAAAAGATTTTGAATCGTGCTAAATGGAATAAATTGGTGTAAAAAAATTTAAATTTTTTTTACTTTCAAACCGTGTTAAATCAAAACCGTGTAAAAAAACAGAATTAGGTGTATATATAAAATATAAGTACTTAACCTCGTTAGCGATATGTGTATCAAATAAAAGAGGAAAGGCTCAAGAATTTAAATAAAATTGATTTTTTCATCTATTTGTAAAAAAGGATATGAAAACGTCCTTTAAAAATTGTAATCCTTTATATCCTTGAAAATTTAGATAGAATTTTCTTAAAAATTAGGTATATTAAACCCCAAAATCTCCTTGATAACGTGTCAAAATGTTATTATTCTCGCTTCATTAGTCTCGCTTCATTGTATTCAAATACTGATTTTACTCTTCTCATTATGCTTTCAATTTGTTGGTTTTTCCAATTTATAAGACCGTTGGGGATTTCCAAGAGCTAAAAAAATTATCTACGAAAAGCTTTTAAGAAAAAAATCATGATAAAACCTTCTTGACCCTTTTGTGCCCAATTTCCAACCATTGCAACTTGTAAAATTGCATTGCTTAGGCCGCCGCCAAATTGTGCTGTAAATATGGCCCAGAGAGTGCAAAATTGCCTATTACCACTCATTGGTAATGAAACGATCAACGTTGCAATAAAAACAAATACCATTTTTTTTTTTACAATTACAAATTATTTATTCCTGTTGTTGCTTTATTTTAAATATCACTTACAAACTAAATTGAAATGCTTTTAATGTGTTTTTTTTTGTGTATGTGTCTCTTTATGTGTATGCTTCTTCTTATTTTGTTTATATATTTTTACTTTTTTTTAAATTATTTCTACTACTTAATTTTGGAAAATTATTATTTTTCTTCCTTGATTTTCTTCAAAATTGTTTGTCGAGTGTTAACTTAAAGTTGCATCAAAATTTGCTCACGTTTTTCATTGCTGAGAAAATATATTTTTTCAAGTAAAAATAATTTTCGCGAAATAATAATTTGTTTTTTTTTTAATCATACCGAAGATAAATCGTGAATATAGTAAAGAAAAAGTAAAAAAAAGGATTTAAAAAAGAATTAATTGGATTTTCGGAGAAACGTTTAAAGTTGATTGGAGAAATGAGCCGAAATTCGATTCTAGACGATTTTTTGCCAGAATTTAATTTCAAAAAACTATTTGTTGTTGTTGGTAGTGAAAGCCAATATAGTTAGTAGTGAAATAACCCTGTAATCAGACATGATTTTGATCTTATAAATGAATATGAATTTTATTTGGAATTTGTCATAAGCAGAATGCAGAAGCAGGTTTTGATATTTTTGGCTCTCTACCCATGAACAATACAGGGTCTAAGAAATAATAGGCTCGATGCAGCACAGTTTTTATTGTAGTTAGCTTTGCGGGTGGAAAGTCTGTTGACAGACTTTGAAAACTGAAAGCTGGTTGCGGTATACATTTGTACATATATGGATGAGATAAAATAATAGACGTCACTTGAGCGTTGGTGTACACAGTTCTAGCTCCGAGTTCTATTTCTATCCCCATGTACTTACATCGACTATTTAGTCAATAAGAAAGCCGCAGGGCCTGGTGGACACGGGTCTACCAGTACATATGAAGATTTACTTTCATATTCAGATATTCAGTGTTCAGGAAGACATTAAAGAAAACCTTTCAAGGATGTTTCAAGGCCATTTCTGAAGACTCTTACGAGCATCAAGAAAAAAATACAAAGACTACACATTGTGAAAATTTCGCCTATTGGATCAATTCAATTCAATTTTGGATCTATATTTTGATGACTTTGAAAAACCATTTAATGAAGTTTTAATAAATGCTTTAATGAAAAGAACAAATATTGAAAATCGTTGGAAAATTTACTTCAAATTGTATTTAAAGGTTCGATATTCGTTAATCATTGCGTATGTTGATTTATCTCAGAGGCCTCAGGTATAATTTCAAGCTGGAGTAATTTTGTTCATCATTTTGGAAAACGAGAGAACGCTTTTCAGGTTTTCAAAACATTTCAGAAATCGCCCAAAGACGTCTCAGAAATCGGGTTCCAAACTATTTTTTTTTAACATTCTACCTAAACTGTTCCATTCCAACATTCTACCTAAACTGTTCCTTATATGACTAACTAGACATGTTAATACACAATTTAAGTTCATAAAAAATCGACCATGTTTTCTTCAAAGTAATGTAATCCCGAGCTTTTCGAATGAAGATTGATGAAAGAAGGCTTTAAAAGCTTTTCAATATCTCTGAATAATGAAATTTCAAAAAAGGGAGTTCCTGCTTAACTCAAAACGAACGACTTCTACAAATATAAAATTCAAATTTAACGGGCACGATTTCAGATAACTGAGCGGCCTTCCTGGTTATTCAAATTAGGATTTAAAAACTATTTTTTGGACAAATTCCTCTAACATAATTTGAAACGTTGAAAAAACCAAGCGAGAGAAAGAGGTAGATAACTCTCACTGAACATGAGTCAGAAGGGGAGTTGCATAAATTTGAAAAATTCAATAGAAATATATGAAAATATGGAAATACATAAATCATAAAAAATTAAACACAAATCGTAAATAACCAAATTCAAAGGCATGTCGTGTATTTCATTTTCATGTGAAAGTGAAATCAATTCACATTAGATTTCAATATTAATTGATTTCAAAGTGAAATCTATTCACATTAGAGTTCAATATTAATTGATTTCACTTTACATTAGATTTCCAGATGAAAACGAAACGTTTCACATTAGATTTCAATATGAATTGATTTCACTTTAACATAAAAATTAAATACAGAACATGCCTGATAAATCATATAAAACTAAAAAACAAGAAAAATAAAAATAAAATAAAATTAAAAACAAAAGACTGAAGTTAAAACAAACAAATTTTATTATTACTTATGAAAATTAAAGTTTGTCTTAAAATTGAGTTGATGTTCAAGATCATACAATTTTTTTGTTGCATTCCTTTCTTTGATTTTTTCGTATGTATATATAAAAAGAAAATAAATTTTATTCAACTTTTAAAATTTATAATTTTGGCTTGGTTGTTGTTGTTGTGTTTGATGCTTTTATACAAAAGTGAAATTTTGTTACAAATTGCATTGATTTGTTTGCTTGTTTGGGTTGTTTGCTCTTTGTTTGATTTTCTTCATACATACAACTACAAATTAATATACAAATAGCAAGCAATTTCATTGAAACGTAATGCATGGGGCAAAAGTAATCGGTTCTTACCGTGTATTTGTTGCTTAGGAGTAGTCTGTTTTTGGTTTTGCTAATTGAGATTTTTTCTAAAAAATTTAATTTTACTCAAGAAATAAACTACAGTCTATTTTTTACGAAATTTGTCAACAGCTTTGACGTATTGGTTAGCACTGACATATTTCCAGCTTGCGGACGCTTTAGAAAGTCAAATAGTTTAATTCGAAATTCAGGTTAACTTAAACCTTACTTAAACCTTAACCCTTTCGACAATATATGCGACATTTTTTTTAATAAACTTGCTGCCATTAATTATTTTTATTTTATGTCAAAAGCGACGAATTAAAGTTTTAAAACATTGTAAAAATTTGTTCTTGGTCTTTAAGTTTCACACGATTTCGTTTCGATAGGGGCAAGTTGCTTTAGCTCGGTTTTAAGTGATGCTGACGACTACTCCTGGCTATGCTAACGAAAAATCCATAAGAAGTGAACCGATTACTCGCTTATATGCAGTTGTTTTGTTGTATTTGGTTTTTGTAGCATATTCATTACATGAAATACACCTACACAATTATTTTTGCTTTGCTTTGTTAAACATTAATTTTTATTATTCTTTAATTCAATAGTTAAAAAATATTCCGAATATGTTTCGCTTGTCGCTTTTCATTATAGTTTCCCAGTTGTGTTACTTTGTGTGTGTGTGGCGTTTTTTGTTGCATTTGCATTTTTCGTATATTACTTAGTACATACTTACATAATTACATACAAAGAATTATTCGCTTTTTCCGCTTTGTCAACACTTAAAAGATCACCAAAAGTTTCTAGTTTCCCATATTTCGTTTCAAACATATCATATATGTAGGTGTGTATGTGTGTGTGTGTGTGTGAATGCTTATTTAATAATTTTTACCTTTTATTGACGGTTATTGTTGTTGTAATTTCAACACACGCACACACAATTCGGTTTCGCCTTTTGTCCTTTCGCTTTCACGTTTACAGCTACAAGTTACATTTATGGTTGGGTTGTGTGTTTGTTGTTTGTATTTTTCAAATATTTATTTTTTGAGGTTATGTTCACACGTACTCAAGTTTTAGTTTAGTCACTTTTATTACATATGTATATAACTATATGTATTTCTAATATGTATGTGTGTATATGTATGTGTATATTTTAGAAAGAATTAGAATTATTAGATATTATTCCCGGCATAATCGAGACGAGCAGTCGAGCGCCCCCCGAGCAAACTCTGGACTTGGGCAACTGCAGGCTCGTGTTTTGTTATTAAATTGTTGTTGTTGCTCTTAATTTAAATTTAAATATTTTGCTACTAAGACTATTAATTCGCAATGCTCAATAATTTCCATCAGCATTAGCATTTTATTTCCTTTATTTTTGTTTTATTTTTCGATTTTATTGGTTTTCTTGTTGTTTTTCTTTTAATGCATATTTATGTTGATTTTTAGCAAGTTACACCTAAGCGACATTCATTTGAAACGCAAAACTACTACTTAGCGGGGGTCCAGATTTTTTTTTGTTTCATTACATATGTATATATTTTTTTGTTTTGGGTAGAAAACTCAGAGCAGTAACAAACAAACTTGATATGACCAACAACAATTGGAATACAAAAGTGTTTACAACAAGTTGAGCATCTCGATAAAGATTCGTTTTTTTTCAGTTTTAATTTTCCTCAGCGACTTTTGCTGCTTGGCCCTTGCTTGGCTTTTGGGTTGTTTAAGTAAACGATTTACACAATTTCGAAAATATACATATATATATATTTTCTAAAATGTTTTTTGTTTGTTTTCATTAAATACAAATCAACAACAGAGTCTAAAAATGCACACAAACATTTCAAGTGTTAGTATTTGGCGGCGCGCTGGCAACCATGGGGCGGGAAAACGCTTTTGGAAGTATAATGAGAAATAAATTGCTTGGAATACGTTATTCGATTTGCTTTGTGGGCTACACGACACTACAATTAAGTATAGTGCTTTCATAAGTTTTACATTATGTTTTTATTTTAAATAATTAATTCATTTCTTCCTCCTTTTATTTCCTACTAGAATGTATAATTTGTAAAGCTTTCCCTTTTCAAACATAAGCACAATAAAAAGTAATTGGATTTTTTTGATTTTATGTTTTTTTGTTTTTTGGGCACAAAACGTTCAATTTCAATGTTTACATTATTGCTTTGCGTGGTTGTTATTGATGCTTATTGGAAGAAGAAGAAAATGAGTTTAATTAGTTAAAACGATAAAGAAATATTAATAAAATATAACTAATTTTATCAAAGAAAACGAATTAAAATAAAAAAAAGAGATATTAAGTAAAACCA
Organism: Melieria picta; assembly: GCA_964056695.1. NCBI lineage: Eukaryota > Metazoa > Arthropoda > Insecta > Diptera > Ulidiidae > Melieria > Melieria picta. Next base: position 103,829,162 of record OZ057400.1, on the reverse strand, counting down.
ACTATAAATAAGAAAGTGTTTTTAAGAAACTGAGAGAACTGCACATCTGTGGTATTTAAAATTTAAATTTAGATTTAACATTTAGTACTTAAATTCATGTCAAAAATGTGTTTTATTTTTTCATGTAAATTTTGAATATGCCGTTTCAAGTTCTATATTAGAATAACAAATTATAATTTTTTTTTTTAATTGAATGAAGAAATCCGAATCGTTGTTGTAGGAAAACTCCTAATATTGCAACAGAAGTTATCTAACTCTGAGTGAAGAAATTTACTCGCAATTTTCTACCTACTATCACAACAAATAATTTCAGAAAAATATGTGTAAAATATTTTTAGAAAACACAGTAAATGAACAATTTGGAAAATTTTGACTGCATACAAGAATTTAGTGTTCAAGTTTTGATTGACGTTTTTAAAAATCTTAATAAATAACTCAAGTTGAATTTATACAGAATTTCAAAGTATTTTGTTTTTGTTTTTTAGCCACATTATTGACAAAATCAAAGTGTTTTCTGTTTTCAATGTTCAGTTGTATTGATTTTGAAATGAGTTTTCTTGCAATCAAATGAAGAATAACTCAATTATAAACAAAATTTCTACTAAGACCTTCGTCGACAGAAAAAAAAATCACAAATTGACCGATCTAATGCGGCCACCTTTTCAATTCAATCTTCTGGTAACTGTCTGAAATAATTTTACATTTTTTGAATTAAAGATTTTTGTTTTTGATTTCAAATTGCTTATGTTTTTAAATTAAATGATTATCTGAATTATTGGAACTAAATTATTATCTGAAGTTATTTTCACATATTCTGAAAATGACAAGACTTCATAACAAAGTATTATATTAAAATATTTTGTATCAAGAACAATTAAATATTTTAAAAAAATTATTTTACACATTCTGAAATTAACTGATCATGGAAAAATAGTGAGTTTAAGTTTTGCAAAATTTATTTTTTTGTTTTATTTTATAAACACTAAACTGCGACACTTTATGTTTGAGATGTGTGTTCCTGTGTGTATGTGAAGTTGTTGTATTTCATTTATTCTACTTTTTGTGGGATATTTTGTTATTGTGTACAATCTTAAAGCATTTCCATTACATTTTAGGCTAAACAGTTGATGAGTTTATGCTATTTAAATGGCTGTTGAGCTAATCGTAGTCTACTTGTTCAAATATTTTGTTTACATTTATTTTTACCTTACTTTATACACACTGACGTTTTACAACACTTACTGAAGAAACCATTTAATTTGCATTTTTCATAGCGCATTTTGTCCTCGGCCTCGCGTCGGAGCACTTATCTCGGCCACGGTTTACCATTTCGTCTAGTTTGGTTCGTTCTATCGCCTGACGTGTTATTTATTATTATTTTTGTTTTTTTTGCTAATGAGTTTAAAGCTGCTTTCAATTGTGTGTGACATCATTTTAAGTAATCGGTTGTCTTTGTTTAACATTATGCTCCATATTTATATTTATTTCAGTTTTATTTGTTTGTCTATAACAAACTTCAGCAATTTTCGATTAGCCTTTGGTAACCAACTAGTGAAATTCATGATTTCAAGAATGTTTGGACACGATTTTGAAAGTAAAACTAATGTAATGGTGGCAACTGCAAGGGGTGCAGAAGTGCGGAATTTTCTTTTTCATCAATGCTAGAGACAAAACAATGCGGGCTCAAATTATCATAAGAACTCATGTTGTTCGAGTTGTGTTATATTTTACTTTTACTTTCATGCTCAATGTTTTATTAATGCTTTCAGAATCAATTTATGGAACTGGTTTCAATTGAGAACATACATTTTATAAACTGTTAACAAATATTTTAAATAATAATTAAAAACAAAACAATACAAAATTTTAGAAAATTTAAAAATTTTTAAAAGCTTAACAATTGTGAATATTATTCAAGCATTTTTAAAAGTTAAAAATTACAAAAAAATAAAACAATATAAAAAATAAGAAATTATTAAGAAAACTTTTAATAAAAGTAAAAGAAAAACGTTTAAAATATTCAAAATACAACAATCTAATTAAAAAAAATTAAATTTAAAAAAATAAAAAATTGTTCTAGTTCCAAAAATTACCTACCATAATACATGTTTTACAATTTTAAGAAAACGTGAATATTTTTTAAAGCTCAAATTTTTGAAGCATTAAAAAAACAATTTTCAAAAATAATAGAAAATAACAAATAATAATAAATCACGAAATTTTGAATTTTTAAAAAGTGTCGAAGGAAAAGATTTAAAATAGGTAAAAGTAAAGTTTGAAATTTGAAATAGTAAAAAAATTAAAAATAAGAAAAGTTTGAAGAAAAAGATTAATAATTGAAAAATCAATATAAGAATAAAAAAAGCAATAAAAAATCATGACAATTTTGAATTTTTAAAAAGTGAAAGGAAACGATTTAAAATATGTATAAAAAAATAACTTAACTATTGGACACATTTTTCAAATATTACAGACAAATATTTAAATAATTTTGAAAAGTTCAAAAAATTGGAAATTTGCGATACTAAAAAAATAGAAATATTTAGAAAAATTTAGACTTTTTAAAAAGCTTGAAAAGAAAAAGATTAAAAATTAAAAAAATCAATATTAAAATACAATAATTGAATTGTTAAATAAATATTTAAAATATTACCAAAAATGTTAAACAGTGTCAAAAATGCGAAAATTTTCAGGCGCTGAAACAAATTTGAAATTTGAAATATTAAATACCTATTAGAATTGAAATATTATTTTTCAAAAATTCAAAAATTTGAAATATTAAAAAAGTAATACAATTTTCAAAACATAAATAATATGAAAATTTGGATTTCTTTTTTAAATATTGAAAGTAAACCTAACAAAATGTTCAAATATTAACAATTTTTCTTTTCTTTTAAGAAAATCTAAACACTTTTTAAAGATAACAAACTGAATTTTTCAATGATTCAAGTTTTTCATTAAAAAAAAAGACTTGAATGTTAAAATTCAAAATTAACAATTAAAAAAATAAAAAATTCAAAAACTGCCAATGATATTTTTTTAGCTGATGTGAGTAATTTAAAGCTTTATCAATAAATTTAATTAATGGAACTTGAAAAACTTTTGCAAAGTAATTATTAAAAAATGTATTTAAAACATATAAAAATCAAATTGAAAGCTTTTTAAACTAATTTAACAACCGACATTATTTGTAAGTTATTCACTGGTGTTTCAAATTCTTCGGCAATCATTTTACAAAGTTGTATAATGCGATGCGATAAATATGTAAATATAAATTTCGCAAGTTGTTCTCACTATTTTGATGCTTCAAATTCACTACGATTTATCCAAATGGCGCTTGAAATCATGAATCTCACAGGCTGTCCAGCTAATCGGTGACATGATCCCGACCGTCAATGTATGTGTGTACGTTTGTATATATATTGTACAAGTAAAAAAATATCGCACCCAAGACATGTTACACTTTTGATTCCTGTTTGTCTTCCATTACGTCGTCTTACTCGCAGTTCAATGGTGGCCTCAGTTCAACCCTTTGCGAAACAGCAAACGCATTTGTGGGATGTGACTTCATCAAATCATCGAATGTGAAATTTTGGCTAATGAATCAAGTATGGGCTTCAATTGGAAAACAATGTCGACGTCAAAAATTTTTCAAAATTGTATTTCACTCGGATGTTTCTAATGAGTATTTTTTTTTAATTGAATAAATTCTCTTTCACTCGCATGTTTTTCTTTCTTCTATTTTTGCATAATTAATAGCAACAAATTTCGCTGAGCTGCAAAGGGTTGTAGAGAACGAAAAGGTAAAGGTTCGTTTATGGCAAATGTGGGTAGAATAGGAGGATAGAGGTGGGTGTGGTTATTGCGTTGAGCGGTTAACAAAAGCGCGTCACTACTAACTGAAACTAGCCTTGAAGAATACAAACAATTTTAAATAAAGTTTGATTTAAAATGAATAACTTTGTATGCACGTAATGTGTTACCAGCGTTATTTATTTGGGTTGGGGTTCGTTGGCCTGATTGAACGGCTTCAACTGCTTTCAACTTATAACTTAATTAAACGCTACATATGTATATGTGTATGTGGTATGTATGTATGTATGTATTTAGACTAAGTTAAAAATAAAACACATATACAACGTGTATATATGTGTATGTATTGTGTGTGTGCTCGTGGTTTTGTATATATATATACTTGTATGCCTTTAAGTGTTTCTATTCACTAAATGTTATCCACATAATAATAGTCATCATATCAATTACAATAATATAGTTTATTAAAAAATTTATAATTTAAATCCCTTGTTTAGAAAAAATGTTGAAACATTTTGCATTTGTTTGTTTGTTGATTGGTTGGTTGTTTTCTTTACACACTAACAAAAATAATTGTAACATTGCCATTTCATCATTTTGTTGCTGCATTTACTGTGAATTTCAAGTGACTCTTTGTTTTTCATTTTTTTTCACTTTCATCATTTCTTACATGCTTCATTTTCATGCTTATTGTTGCTCTTAATAAAACTTAAAGTAGTTGCATTTCTTTGCGTTTCTTTCTTGTGTGGGGTTTTGTGTTAAAAATTAACATTCTGTTGCTGTCAGCTACAATTTACTGACTTGGCATTATATTGATTGAGTTTTGCCTATTGATTTGTTTGTTGTTGCTGTGTTATTGATAATGTTGTTTTATTTCTTTTTTTTCATAATTTTCCTTTGCATTTGCCTTGCGAATTTGTTTGTTAAAATTTAATAAAAGATAAACGTAATGTTAACTTTAAACTGTGTCATCAAAGAAAAGCAAAAAATTGTTTGCGGTGGTCGCCAATGCGGGTCGTTGTAGTTGTTGTTTTTATGCAAAAATGTTGCAAGTGATCGAGTGAAATTGTGAGCATATTTTGCAGAAAATTATTGCATTTTTGATTGACCATTTGCATGAGTTGCCTTTTCATAGTATTGAAAGTGTTAAAACTGAGAGCAGCTAGAAGAATATATGATATTTGTTTAATACAATTTTGATTACATTGTTTAAATTAACAAATATAAATTCGTTTGTGTGACACAAAAAAATTAGTGAAGCACAATGCCTGCGAAAATAAATTTATTGAATTTAAAATAAATTTGAAGAAAATTCACTTCATACTGAAGTTTCATACAATAAGAATAAAGGCGCAATATGGTCCAATTTGGCTTGAGATGGATATTAAGATTCACAGCGAAAAGTAGCACATTGACTTGTCCAACGCATACGAGACGCTCGCCTAAGGTTATGCCACAAAAACGACATGAAAAGCAACTGTAATTATTGCTAATTCGGATATTGTTTTACAATACATTTCGTATTTTTTTTTCTTAAAGAAAAGGTATATTGTTCGAACTCAAAAGCCGCTCACTTGCAAAAGCTTTGCCTAAAACTTTAATTTAACATTCCAAATTTAAAGCTTAGCGCATTGAAAGCAAAAGTAAAGTTGTAAGTTAAATTTGATCTCTTGGAATCATTTTTTTTAATATGTGTACACTTTTCAGCAAACTTTGATTTGAATTATTGTTTCGTTTTCGTAATTTTAATTGTCCACTATGTATGAAAATATTGGTAGTTTTTAACGCTATAGTTAATGAAAAATTCCATTAATTGCTTCCATCTTTTGATTTGTAAGTCTTCTCCGATTACTTATAATCGAGTATTTTGATAATTGAGTCATTCTCTGGCAAATTCTTCTGGCCTAAGCACTCCAAATCTTAGCAACGATTCTGCCCAAAATCAATTAACGTTACTCTGAATGGACCCCTTTGAGTAATAAAGATTGACTTTGCCTATTAAGAATTGTCCATTGCTTTGAAGCATTTCCAGAAGGCATTCAGAATCACTATTTTAGCTTCAAAAACGTTTCTTTTGAATTAATGCTCAAGTTGAAATTTCTCTTGAATATCCAGAAAGGTTTTTCAAACATACACAAGAAATGCTTTTGAGAACACATTATAATATAAAAACAGATTTGTCGTTAAGCTTTTTGATCGTTTCTTTTTTAATTGGTTCTGTTGTCAGGCAGCTGCTTTTGAGTTCAAATTGTATACATTTTTGCAAGAAATATGTCGAAAATGTCTTGTAAAAGCACAGATTACAGTTCAGTGTTTTTAGTGACATACCTTTAGGCGAACACCGCAAGTGACCTAAAGCGACCGGCTCACTTGTCACAACAAGTCCGACTGAGCGCAACACACACACTGAACGCCACCGACAAATTTACACAACTAAAACTAAATTTGCTTTTGTTTGTTTTGTAACTTTTATTTGCTTGTTGTTGTCCTTGTTATACTCAGCTTTCGATGCTTTAGCAAGTTTAAAATGTATATATATGTATATATATATGTGTGTGTGTGTGTATATAGTAGACTTAAGAAACTAATTAAAACTCATTTGTTGCTTCTTTTTTTCGATTTCTTGTCGTTTTGCATTATGAGATACACCGCAAGCGAGGAGATAAGTGTGCGATATGATTAAGAACAGAACAACAAAAAGGCGATGATATTCCTTGACGAGCGCATAAATATCTGGAAGAGAGTGTTGGCGATGTTCGTGATGATGGAGACCGAAACGTATATAATTGCAAGTTTTTAAAGCTTAGAGTGTTAAGACCCGTACACCATACTTAAATATTTGTTGTTTAGTTAAACACAAATTTAAATATTAAGAGTAATGAAGATTGCGCAATGTCTTAATTTACATAATTGGCCGAAAAAACACTTGTGTGTGTCTCTGTCTGTGTGTGTGTTTAGTGCTTAAGTGTTGTGAGCTTTAGTAGTAAAACTTAAGAGCTAATAAATATTGGTTGGCATATATTTAATTTGTTTTCTTATTTGTTGTTGCTGAAATTCAACATAATTTGTCAACTACAGTGGGCAAATATATATAAAAAAATTTTTCGAATTACACCATTATTGTATTAGTTGCATTGCAAGCGTGCGCACTCTACATTTGAGAAGTGAGAACGGTTCTAAAGAGACGTTTGCATGCAGCCAAGTTGCCCGAACAGGTACACCTAAAAAAACTAACGTCAAGTGGTTGCCATTGGTTCATTTGTTGTCATAATTGAGAATTGGTTTGCTTCCCTTACTTATTGAGATAGCGGGCTGAGTTAACAACGAGTGACGACAAGCTGCGCACGCCACGCGAGAAGCTACAAGTGGAAGTAGTTGCTTCTAATTTAACTTATTTAATTGCTAATTAAACTGCAGCAAATTGGAGAGGGAAGTGGGGAGATTGCGATTGCTCGTGGAAGTGGCTTGAGTTTAGCATAACGTACAAAAAAAGGTGGGAGAGTTCGTAATTTAGTTGTCCGAAAATTTTGCAATGGTGGTTTGGTAGTGCGAGTATTTTTAACATACACAGACAGTGGCAATAAAAACAGTCGAAAGCGTTTCGAGTAACTGTATTGAACAATGGTAGCAGCTTTGAACATTGGTAACAATTTCCAAAGTTTTAAGCACTCGATGGTCAAAAGAAAAGATGGAGAGCACACAAATGAGAAAACCTATAAACTTGAACTCTTAAGCAATGAAGAGTTCTTTCTGAGCACTCACGAGAGTCGATTCGAAGCACTCAAACTAAAAGTTGCTGACTTGCGAGTACTAATTCCGAGTACCTACTCGAAAAGTAATGTATCGATACTCAAAAGAATTCAATGCCAAGTAAGCAATAAAATCGGTTTTGATTACTCAAGGGGGTCCACTCAGAGTAACATTAATAATAACTCGATTATTAAAGTACTTGGACAGAAATTGTTGACTCATACCACTTCAATATTCATGAAACATAACTACAATTCATACTGCTTTCGGCCTGTCTTATTAAATTTGGTTTTTGGCATATTTGGAAACCTAAACCACCAATGCTTTGATATATTTTCGTGCTTTCTTTCTTTGTTTAGACGCACCCAAGGGGAAGCAAGCAAATTTTTTTTGATTATCTTTAAAATATAGCTTTACAAAATAATTCTAATTTGGTTCATAGCTAACAATTAAAATTACAGAAATAATTCAAATATATTGAAGTGTGAAACAAACATGTGGAAGCCTAAAAACAATGAGTCGTTTTTTGATTTTTCGTTTTAAGATTTTTGTTGCTGCTTGCTTTGGGGGCCAATTGGGCGGCAGAGTTCAACTAACAAAAATAATAATAAGGACAAACAAGACTGTTACATAAGATAATGAGCTTTGGTTGAATAAAATTAAGTCATTCGCAATTTTTTCAGTTTTCTTGGTTTTTAGTTTTCTTTACTGAGAAGAAAAGCGCACATTTCTTTCGATACATTTCCACAGGAAATTATACATTTTACTTTTCTTCTTGCCTTATTTCATTTTTTACTTCTGCGCATTCGCTAAATACAATAGACAAATATATGTATATGTATATATAGATAGGTATATATGAATATATGTGTTGTTGCATATAAATATGTTTATAGTAAACACATGTGTGAAATTGTACATGCGCACAATGTGTGTTTGTGTTGTGAGTGATTTGCTTTTATGTACAAATTAAAAGCGGAATTCAAATCAAATTTGCTAAAAAAGTATACATACATAAAAAGGTAACTCTTGCATTGCATTATAAAAAATTTCACCTAATTACAACTTGTTCCCCTTTATTTCGCGTTATTCTGATTGTTGCTCCTCTCTACCTTAAATGCGCTAAGCTGTTGCTTCTGAATTTTTGGACATATTTACCCCGAAAATTAAATATTAGAATCAAACTTGAATGCCGCGAACAAATGCATACAACAATTATTTTACTTGGCGAAAAAAGGAAACCAATAAAGGAGGCATCGAACTTAACTTTCTAGCTTAGGCGCGTATACAACTAAAGTATTGGTTGTGGTTGTGAGTGTTTTTAGCTGCCGCGGGCAAGGGCCTTAAGCAAAGTACATGACCTTCTTTGTGTCGGCGTGCACTGTAATGGCGCGCGCCATGGCGCCCGGTGTTCGATCTTCCGAGCAGCCGCTCTGGTGCGACCCCTCGCCGGAGTCGTGCTCCTTCTCAACCAAATGATACCTGCAAGTGTGACGAAATGCGTTTAATTAATTTTGCACACTTCAATTCAGGCGCCAACTGAACTGAACCAACCTTGCTCGAAATGCTACCAAATGCGCGTAGTATGCGGGCGCAGGTATGGACACGGAGCGCGTGCAACGCACGTACGTGTGGCACAGCTGATATGTGAGGCATTGCAGCTCATCTGAATCGAAGTGATTGTCATCCCACAGCACGTGGTAGTGTGACGGCCGGCTGGTGCCCTGAAATAAAACAAAAAACACGACATTGAAAATTGGTTGAAAAACTCTGTACTTCTCGATTCGCTGCTGGCCCCACTCACCTGTATGCCTTGGTGACTGCATAGGTAAAAGTCGAATTCGGTTGGATGCGTGATGCCCACATCGACAGTAGTGCCCGCCGGTATGTTGCCCGACTTGCCGCTCTGCTCCTTCTTTTCCGCGCAGAAGAGACGCGTGTGGTGGCGCTTCTGCACCACAATAAAGGTGATGCCCGGACGGTACTCGGCCTCCAGCTTGATGCACGCCTCTCGTATGGCTGTCAGCTCGTGCTGCAGCACATGCGGGAACTGTCCCTCCGACACGCCGTCGCGATACAGTATGATGCGATGCGGCTTGTAGCCGCCCGTCGATTTGTAGAACATAATCAGCAGTTCGCGCACCATGCTGCTTAGTTCCTGTATGATCTCCTGGCGGTGCTGTTGCACACGTACTGTGGCCGCATAGCGTGACGGATGCGCATCCATCGAGCCGACCACCGCCGCAATGGACGGCTTCTTATTGTCGCCGGCTGGCGGGTGTGTGACATCGGCGCCGAGGAAGATCACCGGCTCGTTGAAGACCTTCGGACGTATGGAGGGCACCAATATGGAATTGATGCCACCCAGCTTCACGTTGATCTTCAGGCAGAGATTGGACAATGTTTGCGGCGACGTCTTGTTCACATTCTTCGCTTGGACGCATTGTGTGGCCATGCCTAGCACAGTGTCACCAACACGTTTCACTTCAGCTGTATGGATAACAATAAAACAAAAAAGACACAAAATCGAGTTAAAATCAACTCATCTTGTATCTACTAGACACCACTCACCATAGACGGGCGTCTTGCCGGGCAGCACCACCACCACCAGCTGCAGCGCATTAAATGAATTCTTCAGGTATCTGAACATGGGTTCCACTTGATCGGGACCGGTGGCGTATTTGCAGAAACAGGGCTGACCTATTATGGGCATGCCCGCGTCATTCGAGATCTTTTGCAGCTGCTGTGTGAAGTTGCGCAACGCATCCTCACGCACTGTGCGCTGTGGCGCAAAGCAAGCAATGGCCCAAACGCGTATCTCGACGCCAGTGAAGAATTGCTTGCCACGCATATCCCAGACACCCTGATTGGGCGAGGCCAAGCTCACCTTGTTCTGTGGTGGAAAGAGTTGCTGTAAGGCAGACAGTGCGAAAGGGAACGCATTAATTTCATGATTCGTGAAAGATGCTTGACAAGAGACGCTCGCTTACCTGGCCTGTCATGCTGGACACACGTCCCCCATACTGAAGCTTGGGTGGCGGCAAAACCCGCCCGCGTACCTCCATCATCGAGTTGGAAATGGTCAGCCCGAATTCTTGCACGTACGAGTCGTTATTAAAGTCGGCGCGCTTCACCAGATTGTTGATCTCACGCTCGCGATCGGGCGCCGAGCGGGCTGTGGCTTTGATCATGGTCGACGTTTGCATGTCGGTGAGTTTCTTGATGCAGCGCTGACCCGCCACAATGTTGCACACTTCGAGAGGCAAGTAGGTGTGCTTGTGCTCCTGTCCCACCTGCAGGCAAGGCAGATGCGGATAGCGCAACTTCATGCGGTACTTATCGAGGAAATATTTGGCAACGGTACACTCCACAGTTTGGCCATTTTCGAGTTGAAGTGGAAAACTGCAAATAGAAAAATGTACGAAATAATTCGGATTCACACAACCGAGTGTAGCGTACCAATTGCTACTTACGATTGCATTTGCGCCGGACGTCGGGTGACATTGCAGACGCGATACTTGCGTCGCATGGCGCCGCAGTGGGTAATTTCGATTTTGAGCCCCTTGATCTCCTTGGTGAATTTGACACGCTGTGAATCTGTGAGCGGCTTGCGCTGCTCGTTGATATCTCTGATGTCCAGCACTTCGCACATAAAATCAATGACCGGCTGTGCTTTGTAAAAGGCCGTTGCCGACACTGTACAAATAGAAAAAAACAATTGAAATATTTAAATTTATGTGTTTTCATCTTCATTGCGTACTCACCATCAATGTTGAGCATCATCTTCCACTGCGACGGACGCACGCTCTGATGAAAACCGAACCACACCTCACGACCACCGCCCAACGGATGATAGTAGCCATCGGGTGAACTGAAAAAGCTCCGGCCCACCGGCGTGTATGTCATGCTGGGCAGATGGCGCATCACCACGTCCAGCGCCAGTATCGCATCGTAGGGTATTTGGCGCGTACGGCCCTCGAGCGCCTCCTCCAGATTGAACAGCGACACCTGGGCCATCCATTTGATCGTTACGCGAAAAATGCGATCCTTGCCCTCGCCGGGCAGCGTCACCTCCAACTCCAGACGATCGTTGCCAATCGGCAGCGGATCGCGTGTGTACAGATTATTCCGCCCGTCGAAGACCGGCTTCAGCACGCCGAAAATCTTGCTGTACGCATGCACCATGGTCTCGATGATCTCGCGGTTCACCTTGCGCGGACACTTGTCCGGCTGAATGTTGATGTCGTAGTGGTGAACATAGCCACGCGGCATGGTCACCTGGAAGTGATTGGCGCGCAACACAATGGGACGGCCCTCGCGGCCCAAATTGGGTCGGCGCGGACACGTGAATACTGGCAGTTCGGGTTGCGTGGTGGGCGAGGCGGCCGCGGCGGCGCCCAGCGGCGATGCAACGGCAGATGCGCCCGCAGCATGCGCAGTGGCACCGGCACCTCCCACGGTGGCGCCACCAACTGCAACATTTTGCGCACTCGGACTGGTCACGGCGGTGGGATTCACTGATGAACCGGTAGCTGGTGGTGCTGCACGCAGAAGCGAAAAAAAAGAAGAAAATGTGGTTTTGCAATATGAAGCGTTTTGGCTTGTCAAAGGTGATAGATAGCAGTGCTTACAGGGAGTTGCATACAAAAAACAACAAACTCAAAGCACACTAAACAGTTTGATAGGTAATCGTGGTGAAAAGGAGCCATAAAATGGAACTATAGCAACAATAAAGCTAATTGTATACAGCAAAGCTAAATGCATACAACAAGGCCAAATGTATACAAATAGGCTAAAGACAGATTTGACAATAACAAAATGTATTACAAAAAAATGTGCACATTTTTGCACAAAATTGCATGACAAAAAATTATAAAAAACAAAAACTACATACGAAATAAATACTAAGATCAAAATACTAAATCAACTTCGATTGCTGACAATTTGGCAAATAAGGAATTTTGATACTTCGAATGTGATAAATAATTTAGCTAGAATGCAATGCCTATGAACAATCTAAACACTATCAGACTTCGAGATGAGTGCATACAAAATTACGGAGATATCTGTATGAAAAATCAATACATACAGGGTGGACCATTTAAGATTTGGAATTTGAATCGGTTATAAAAAAAAAACGAATGAATATTTTTTGAAAATTCCTGTTTTATTACAAAGCTTGGACTTTGTTATTTAAGAATGAAAAACGATATCGTTCATATGACTGCCACTACTGGCCTTACAGTACGCCATTCGGTCAACCCAATTTTCAAGTACTTTTTCGATTGTTCCGGGTAGAATTTCCTGAATGGCAACTCCGATTTCATGTCTCAAAGCTTCAATCGTCTCTGGATGGTTAGCGTAACACTTGACCTTTACGGCTCCCCACAAAAAAAAGTCCAACGGACTTAAATCGCAGCTCCGAGGCGGCCAATTGACTTCAGAATTTCGGCTGATTATTCGATTTTCGAAAACGGTGCCCAAAAGTTCGATTGTTACGTTGGCTGTGTGGCTTGTTGCACCATCCTGTTGAAACCAAATGTCGTCCATGTCATCCGCTTCAATTTTTGGAAACTTAAATTCGTTGAGCATGGCACGGTAACGCTCGCCATTGACTGTAACGGCGGCTCCTTGTTCATTTTCAAAGAAAAATGGCCCAATGATGCCACCGGACCAAAACCCGCACCAAACCCTAACTCTTTGTGGGTGCATTGGCTTCTCAATGGTGACGTGTGGATTTTCCGAACCCCAGATGCGACAATTTTGCTTATTCACATAGCCTCCGAGGTGAAAATCGGCCTCATCCAAAAAGAAAATTTTTCGATTTTTCGACGATGGGTTGAAGACTCTCCACTTTGGAAGAAAGTTCTCAATATTTCCCAATTATTTTCAAGCGTATAGCGTCCCATTTCGTAAATGTCAAACTTTTAACTAAATTACGAACACAAATTGAATGACATTTGGACTGCCATTTTCGAAATAAAGCATAGTTCAAATACCAAATCTTAAATAGTCCACCCTGTATTACGACTGGATTGTATTCGTGTATCTTCTTAAAAGATTTCAGGGTGTAATGATGATCTCTGTGGCTTGTCTTACATTGATATTTTATGACTGGTCGTTGCTGATTAAGGACACGCACGATTAATCCTCAATCATAGATTGAAACAGTTGCTGTGAAGAAGCGCAGGACACTTCACACCACGTTATTCTCAGAGTTAGGTTAACTTAGGTTAGACTCAGCGCTAGACTTAGCGCTACCGGATGGAAAAACTTCAGTGAGATACAGAAACTCCATTGCTCCATGAACATCCGAGGACTGTTAGCGCGTACTTTAGTAAATCGATGATTGAAAATTTTAAGACCTCCTTCAGCTTTGTGAAACTTGGAGCCTCTAGGTGTAGCAGCCGCGTTCTAGTAACAGTTGGAGCACCCATCACTAGCGACTATACCGCAAGACAGTGACTAGTTAGTACGGTTTTAGTGCTTTCGTTGAATTGATAGCAAAAGACGAGCAGTTTTTGCTTTGTTGAGGATTTTGGCTACTCTGCAGCTTCTGATATTGCTTCAACTGGATTTGGCCTTCCTCCCTACAGCATCTTGGAGGTAATTTCTTGCTGTCTTTAGGCTGTTGGCTATATTCACAGTATTGTTTTCCGACAGAGAAGTTCAACTTTTAGTCATCTCTTCGGCTACTTCGTTCCCACTACAACCTTGGGGCCTGGCACACGGGGTTTGTTTCTCAGAGTTAGTTGCATGAAAAAGTTATATGACAACATTTTTCAATGCCACACTCCAGATTACACATCATTACTTTTACGCATAGCTCCAGCTGTCGCTGCTGCTAAGAATCAATGTCTGAGAACTTACTTTTCTCTTAGACCGCATGCCATAAAAACAAACTGATATTCAAATTTATTTCCTACTCTTTTTAAAATTTTAATTGAATATTTTTGACAATATTTCCAGTCATAAAAGACCCTGTACCACATTTTAACAGATCAGTTAATGGATGTGGCATTTTATTGTTTTGATTTGTTTTCATAATAAAGTGTAATTCCTTACTATCGCTGGACTCATGTGGCGTTAGGCCGCATAATGCTCAACATTCAAGCATTACGCGTGAATTCAACATTACACCCGCAACATGCTTGCAAGTTTATAAAGAAATCTGAGACATGCTGTAAGCGTTTGCAGGAAAAATAAATATTCTAAAAAAGGCTTAAACATTCCGTTCGCAAGTTAGATAAACCTTGAAACGTGAGTGGCGCCATGCACATTTCAGCGAGATTTGCCTAAGGAACGACGGGAGAAACGGGATGCAGCAATAACAAAATTACAGTCAAAGAAAAAAAGCAACAACTTTTCAAGACATATGTCGTGAGTTCTAGGTGACTACGGACAGTTAGGTTATGGTTAGTAGTTAATGAATTTATTATTATTTTTTTTACTTAAAAGTGTTAGTTCTTTGGCGAGGAGATGAAATCAAAATACAAAATGGGTTAGTAGCATCAACAGAAAATTAAATATTTTAAACAAAACTGCATACAAAGAAATAACTAAAGTTTTACAAAAGTCAACGTATTTTTGCAACTTGTTTGAATTTTGCCAGTTTTTTCTTTTTGGTGAAAAATGAAACAACCAAAAATACGCATAAACTTTAAACAAATATGTAAAGTTCTTTAGCAAACAATTTCGAAACGACGTTCAATTTAGTGTTCTAATTATGATTTCGTTAAATAGAATTTTGCGGAAATTCAATTAATAATTTACATGTGAGCGTGTCGAAGCTAGTCTGCGATTGAGAGGGGCTCTGAGGCCGCGTGGGCGAGGAAGTCCATTGTGTTTCTATAAAAAAAGAAAATCAAAAATAAAACAAACATAAAAATATAAACCAAAAAAAAAGGTAATTAAATAATAATAAACAAAACATTCAATCCCCAAAAAGGATTTACAAATAAAAAAACATTAAAAACGACGAATAAATGCGCAAACCAATTTTATAAAATCATAAAAACACGACAAAAACATGGCCAATTTCAAAGAATTGTAATAAAAAGGCGTAATTAACCAATCAGTTAAATCATTTTTTAAATCAATTAAAATATAACAAAAAAATAATTTAAAACGGAAAAGGAGGTGAGGAGGAGAAAAAGAGTGTCGATTAATATTTTTTCAATATTTTGTTCGTTTGAATTAAATTTTTAGTTACAATATAATTTCATATTATTTGTTGATTATTCACTAATGCTAATGGTGAATGGCGATTATGGGGAGAATGACATGTTTTAGAGGGGGAAAAGAGAACCGGGTGGGGATTGGCGGCTAGTACGATATGATATGTGTGATAAGATTAAAACCAAAAGCAGCATGAAGTGGGACAAAAAGCATAACCAAAAACAAATTCAATGGCTGAAGTTTTAAATAGTTGTTATGTTGATGACAATATAATGTGAAATATTGTACGAGAGGGAGGAAGGGGCGGCCAACACCAGATTAGTCATGAGGCCCAGCACAACTCAAAGCCATTCACACGAAGTTGCGATAGTGGCCGAATTGCGGGCATTATCGAACACCATAGAAATGCCGGTGATTATGTCATAAAGGTGCAATAAATAAAACTAAAAAAATGGTCTGATAGGCTGCACTTATCAGTAAATAACACCAACCCCATGAAAAGGTTTCAAACTTAATGTTTGTTTTACTAAGAATACTGTTTGATTTGGTGTGCGGTGCAGTCTCTTTCTTGGCGCTTTGACTGAGTTTTTTTTTAAATACTTTGAGGTAACCGCTCAAATCACTGCAGTGGCCCATTTGACGATCCATAAAAGACTTGGAGTAAGAGAAACAGCAACATAGAAGAGCAAATCGAGTTGACGATTGGGGGAATTGAGACGAGAAGAACATACAGAAAAGACATGAGCGCAACTGAAGGAGAACCAAATAGAGGTGAAATGAGAGAAATGGAAGGAGAGAAAAGGTGACGTCTTAAAGAGAAGAAGACAAAAAGTAGATGGCGAGAGAGAAAAACAAATAGATACGAATCAGTGCGGGCTAAAAGAAAATAATGTATATACAAGATCAGCTGGAAAAAAAGAACACTTAGGAGGGGAGCAACTAAATGGATCCTTTATCAAAGACAATAAAAGGAAGGGAGGCCACAAGAGGAGGGAACAAGTTGCGAAGAGAACAATGAAAGGAGAGAAAAAGTGTTGTCTAAAGAGGGGAAGAGAACAAGAAGAGAAGCAGAGAAAAACAAATGGATAAGATTCAGTGAGGGCTAAAAGAATATATTGAAGACACAAAATCAGCAGGAAAGAAGAACACTTAAAAGGGAAGCAACTAAATGGATTCTGTATCTAAAACAATAAAAGAAAGGAAGAGCATAAGAGAGGAGAATAAGCGGCAGAGAATGGTACAAATGAAGCAAAATATAGCAATCAGGTGACCGAATGCTAAGAATGCCTCAGACTGACTAAAAACCAGCCTAAAGATCCTTTTCCGGGCTTCTAACTGCGTCAATTAAAATGTTGCATGGTCAAAAATATTTAAAATTAATTTAAAAAATTTGTCAGTAAATCTCTCATTTCGAAAATCTCGGCACTACGAAAAAAGTCTGCAACTTCAATAAATGCAGAATAATAAAATTCCGACAGGCTTCGAAATTATGTAATTTAAATGAATTTCCAAAGCTTTACGAAGCATATTTTTCAAAATACTTTCGAATAGCAATCAAAGCCTGAAGCATTTACATAAAACGTAATACAGAAATTTGTGTGAGAACTGCTTGACACAGATTTCACACTCTTCAAAATAACATCATTGATATAATAGAATTAAAAAAAATTGCAAGTTAAAATTGAATTGACTCTGCGTAGATACTCGCACGTGTAGCAATTTACGGCGAGGGAGGAAGGGGGCGGCAAAGACCATGGCGCACTTAATTTCGCACAGCGAGAGAATATGAAACTGGCTCGTAGGCCGCGGCTAGGGGGGAACATAAACAGAAACGTTAATACGACGCAATTGACGTGGCAATGTGTGGTCGAAAATAATTTTACGCAAAAACCAAAAGCAGGAAAAATCAAAAATTCGACAGCGCAGTTAAATATCACAGTCGCAATAACTCCATAGATGAAGGGGTTGCGCGCTGGGGGAGGGAGACTCAAAATGGGGCACACGTGAAGAGAATTCACCGAGCGCGAGAGGTTAAGCGTGAGCGCCAGCCGCAACGGGAAGGGCAGCAGCAGCAAATGACAACGAAAAGCGGCATGGAACGAATAAAACGAAAACAAAAAACAGCACACAGCAGAATAGTGTCGACATTGACGGTCGTTGACCTAATTTCATGTGTGCTCGTCAGTGCTGACGGGGCGAACGGTGCGGAAGTGAGGGCAATGTTGGAAGCGGCAAATGGCGAATCGTTATGTGGGTGTGAGCGAGTAATAATCGCTGTCTTCGGTGAGGTTTTCTAGGATTTTGTGGTGCTGCAATTTCTTGGAGAGTTTAATGAAGAGAAAATGATTGGATTCAACGAGGGTAAAAAGACATGCGAAAAGAGAGTTAGAACAGGCAACAAACTGTCAATAGCGAATGAACCAATTCTTATGTGGATATGGGCTTCAAGAAAGCAAACCAGCAAGTAATTCTTGCTAAAATTTAGATATCTATCTATTCATATTCTTGTGTGTAATACAGTGTGCAGTACAGTACAGGATAGATTGAAAGTGGAGATGTACTGATCTATGACCATTGTTGATCTATTGTGCCCCCTACCCTTCTTTAGAGGCCTTAATGAAACTTAGGAGTTCTCGCGGGTTTAGGTGTTTGGCGTCCATAATAGCTGGCTAATACTAGCCAAGAGAGATAAGATACAGCATCACAGTGGAGGTGAATGTGTTAGGGTGATAGGCTACTCAGTTTTGGAATATCGACCCCGTCCATTATGTATGAGCTAGTATGTCCTTTACGAGCCACTAGTCTTAGCATATTATGTAGACTAGCAGCCAGAATAGTGTGAATGGTACTCAGCATTTAAGGGATATGGATATCGTTAAAGACATAATTTATCCCGTCCATATTAATGACCCCTTCAATCGTTAGGTTAGGCTGGCTGACCCACGGAGGGGTCTCACATAGACCAAGTAGTGGTCCATAGTGGTACCAAGATTCTGGAGTTCCAGACCTATATGTAGTTTTTTAAGAAAGTTTTGGCAAATCTAAGTAAGTCGCAGCTTTTTTGCTCCGCAATTCTTTCCAAGGAAGGGAACGACGCGGATCCAAGGCAGCTAACCCGTGATCTGTGGAGAGCAGGACAGTGGCATAGCAAGTGCTCCAGGGTACCTTTGGCATTGTCTTCACTACATCTTGTGCATGCATCACATGGTACCACGCCAAGTTAGGCAGCGTGGGACGGTGTGAGACCATGTCCCGTGAGTACCCCAACTAATAGTTGGCAATCCTCTCTTTGGAGTGATAGTACGAACTCTGTGTTTTTGATATTATGCGCGCGAAGCATGATTTTTGCTGTCCTGTGAGATGTAGATCTCACAACTGAATATCGTTAAAAACATTAACAATTTTTCCGAAATTTCTCTCCATCAGATCATATGATATTAAGTTAATTTATTTGCTTTCGGTACACACGAACATTTCGGTTAAGAAGTAAAATATCTTCTACGAATACTAAGTGAGCGTACCAAATGAATGTGTAAGACGAATCATTGACTCTATGTTTATGTTCTTTGAAATTTTAAAACATCGACCACTAGGAAATCGCCAACGAAATAAAGTTTAAATCATTATCGGCACCCAGAGGACCCCTACCTGATTGTAGCGACCAAGTTCGTTCAGCTTCTCAAGGCATTCCGACACCAGTTTCGAGGATACCTGGTAGGATCTTAATGCCTTGATTGCCGCTTGGCTGTCCGACAGGATCGCGATCTTCCGGTTCCGGTATTTCCTCACCAGATTGAAGTGAGCGCACCTTTCAATGGCGTATATTTCCGCCTGGAAAATGGTGGTATGCTTTTCTGTAGGTTCCGAGTATCTAATCCCCGGTCCATATACCCCGATTCCGGTACCTTCCTCCGTTAGGGAGCCATCTGTGTACCAAGAAATCATGTACTGATCTATCAGATATGTCTCTGATGTGCCTACCTAACTTGTTTTATTACTAAGTTCTCTTTTAAATCTTTTGGTGAAACAGAGCTTCGGGATACTGATTCGTAAGAATATCAATCTTCTTACGACTCAGGAAATCCTCGGACCCGATATTTACGTCAGTCATCCGTAGGATAGCCCTCTTCGCCTGGGTTTGTATATGTAAGTGAAGAGGTGTAAGTTCAAGAAGAACCTCCATGGATGCTGTCGGACACGTTCTAATAGCCACTGTTATCTTTGGAGCTTACTGAGCGCCCTGATGGTGGTCAGCTGGCTGGTTCTACTAACCCACACCGCTGAACCATACGTTTGAATCATGATGCATAGAAAACTAAAGCTGAAGTCTAGCATGTTAGTCGCAGATATTGCATCCACTATGGAAGAAAAGCAAGATGGAAAAGATACTCTAATTTCCAAACAAGCAATAAGAGGTAAAGGTTCTGCAATTTTCTTTCATTTTCGATAATTCTAAAACTGTTAGAGAACACTAATCTCACATATTCAGATTCACGAAAATGCCATAGTTTTAATTTGTCAATTTATAAAAATAGGACTGACAAAAATAGATTTTTGCTACTTTTTGACCAAGTAACAAGAACTACACGTATAGCTGGTACACGTGTCGTTGAGGCATCACAACAAAGTGTTGAAAAAACAAACACCTGCTGCATCTCAGGCGCATAAAGTGTGTGGGGGCACACTCACACCCACACCAACACACACACATGTACGCACGTGCAAACCAAACAAAATACTCTCACAGCCAACTGGCCACTTGGCAGCTGTGCAATCACGGAACGTGTAGCGACAAATGCGACACACGGCTAAGACAGCAGGCCGACTGACTGTGCTATTTTCAGCTACTGTGTGGAACAATTTAATCGGTATCGACGACATGGGAGTAGGTATGTGTGCATGTGTTGCCCAACAATTTGCCGACTCATTTTCAATGCTGAAGAAATATTCAAACTTTATGGTGGCGTCACTTCTGGGGGGTATGCACGGTCACGTTGACCCTTTCAAGGTGGCGCTGATTCACTTTCGACCAAAAAGAAGTAGATAGGTACTTAGAAAAATATCAACAGACAACGCTGTTACTGTTTGAGTAACAGTGCGCGATTTCTTTAGAAATATTCAACGGAATATGTAGGAAATGCAAATAATGAAAGAAAAGCACGCTTGCTAAAAAGGAGGTTGGCACTTTGGCTTGCGACCTGACAAGTTGACAAGCCGGCAGTCAAGTGCTGCATGCGCCGCTAGGCAGCGTCATCGCAGATAAACGCACCGCTGCATAAAAGGGCAGCAATATACTTACGTATGGACTTTGAGCTGCGTCTCAAGTGCCGCTCTCCATTATGCGTGCGGAAGGTATGGAATGTGTGTGATTGACCCTATGTGCGCGCTACATTAGGGAATACGCACTTCGAAGTGTATATTTTGTTTATACATATAAACGGTCTAAACGTTGTAGACTGAATTATCATCTAACCAAACTAGGTATCAGGGGGAACGAACTCTGGAGGTTCTGTTTGCAGGATAATGAAACTGCAATACACATACTAGGTATATGCTCTGCGCTAATGCACAAACGAAAGAAGCACCTGGATGATTTTATTATACCAGGTTCGGACTGGGTTTAAGAAATAAAGGGTTTTTCAATAAGAGCGCTACAAAAGTTTTTTTAAATAAAACAAAAACGGTTTTGGATATCAATGAAATTCTTTATTCCTGTGAAAGTACATTCGATGCCATTATGTATGGAACTCGATTTCTCTTGCATGGCCACCACGGGCACGCTTGCAGAAGTCCAGACGCTGAACCCAATTTTCGACGGTTTTTAAGCATAAATCGGCCGATACTGCCGCAATTTCACGTTCGATATTCGTACGAAGTTCATCAATCGTCGCTGGCTTGTTGGCATAGACCTTAGACTTGACGTAGCCCCACAGGAAATAGTCCAACGGCGTCAAATCGCACGACCAAGGCGGCCAATTGACTTGACCATGTCGTGAGATAACACGTTCACCAAACTTGGTTTTCAATAAATCGATTGTGCGATGCGCTGTGTGGCTTGTGGCGCCGTCCTGTTGAAACCACATATTGTCCAAGTCCATATCATCCAATTCGGGCCAAAAATATTCGGTTATCATTGAACGGTAGCGATTCCCAGTCACAGTAACGTGCCGGTCTTGATCATCACGAAAGAAGTACGGCCCAATGACGCCCCCGGCCCATAAACCGCACCAAACCGTAATTTTTTCGGGATGCAATGGTGACTCATGGAGTACGTGTGGATTGCTGCCTGACCAATAACGCATATTCTGTTTGTTGACAAATCCATTGAGCCAAAAATGGGCCTCATCGCTAAAGATGATTTTACGGTGAAAATCTGGATCATTTTCAAATTGTTGTTGAGCCCAATTTACGAATGTGCGTCGCTTCAAATGGTCCAACGGCTTCAGTTCTTGCGTCAATTTGATCTTGTAAGGATGTAGGCCAAGATCTTTTCGCAAAATTCGCCACAACGACGTCACAGAAATGCCCAACGCTTGAGAACGACGTGTGAGAGACACATTTGGGCTTTCTTGAACTGAAGCCTCAGCGGCAGCAATATTCTCGACACTACGGGCACTTCTTTGTCTCACTGGCACGGGAACATTTTGTACTGTGCCTGTGGATTGAAATTTTTCCACTAGACGCTCAATTGTTGATCTGGCAGGACAATTATGACGACCATAAATTGGACGTAGCGCTCTTAAAGTTGAGGCCACTGACTCCGAATTTCGGTAGTAAATTTTAATAATTTCGACTCGTTGTTGGACCGTATATCTTTCCATGATGAAATGGCAAACCTTACTGAAGAGAAATGTCAAAAGAGCGGAAAAAAATATGGCGTCGTTTGCTGTCCCTATCGGTCTACTTTTGTAGCGCTCCTTTTGAAAAACCCGTTATATTAAAATTCCTATTAGATACAGGACTCACCGACGAACTGTGAAGTCCAAGAAGGGGGCACAATCGATCTCTTAGGTTGCAGTGCACTTTTCCCGCCAATAATAATAATAAACGGTCTAAAGACTTGGTACGCTCTGGTTTCGGCGACCGTGGTGGTTCAAAGAAAATAAAAAAAAGGTTAAGGAAAAAGGTTATGTTGTGGCATATTTGATTCAGCTCGATAAGAAAAGTTTGGTTAAACAACTTTTGACAGTATTTTAAGTCAAGCGTGCACATAACATCACGTACTACATTAAAATATTTATCAAAAAACATTTATTTTTAGAAGTGCAGACTTCTATCAGGTTTTGGCAAAATTTCATTTTGATATCTCAACTATCGCAAAATTCTGAATGCATATATTCTCACAGAATTTTGCCAACTTTTCGCAATTATAACTCATTATTTTCCTTTTTTATTCTATAAATAATTTTTCAAAATTTGTTGTTTGACAGTAAATATACATATCTGACCACGAAAATTGCAACCCTGCAGGAACATCTTATTTAACCAAACAATAACAATTACTGTTAAACCGCAAGAAATACAAAACAACGACAACCACAGAGCCTAAGCCGATGCCGACGAAGACGCCATGGAGAGGTGAACCCCAACGATGACTGCAAATGGACTGTAACACAAATGAAAAAGGAAGAAATAAACGAGGGATGGCACACAGACAGCATAGACAAAGTAACAACAGGAAATGCAAAAAACTAATAATAGTAGCTTAAGAAAAACTAGAGAGTGGTAGCGAAGTGGCCAGCGAGTGAATTACACTTCGACCCAAATGTGGGAATGGGGATTGATTGCAAATTGTTTGACAATTGCTTTCGCTGTGTGGAACATGTGGCGCCGCAACAGAGGAAGACGTGAAGAAAATGACTTTATTTAATTCCAATTTGAATGTTTTCGTTGTTATTTTTCGGTGGGGTGTGGCGGGCAGACGACATGGCGAGCAGAGTGTAGAGTTTTTAGGTTGAATTTTTGAGTTGATGGTGATTGGTGGTGGTGGGAGGCGAGATCGGCATTCAACTCAATACACTTACGTTGTCCGTGTGGATACATGCTGGTGGTTTTTACTTTTTTTGCTCTGCTCTAGCGCTATGTTTAAAACTTTTAACTTTGACTATTTATTGTATTTTTTTTTAATGTTTATGATTTGCTCTTTTTTTTTTGTTGTAGTGGTATTGCTGCTGTTTTTGTTGTTGCTGTTGTTACTGTAGCTATGTTGAGTTGATATTTTTTGCTTCGTTCCTCTGCATTGACTTTTATTTGCTTTTATTTTTATTATTGTATTGTTGTTGTATTTTTCGCTAAATTAAAATTTCAGCCTTTTTGCTATCACGTAAAAGTTGGAATTCGTTTGGTTTCGTTTTTATTTATTGTGTTTTTTAATTTATTTCTATTTCACGTTTTGTTTTGGATTTTTGCTTTGCTAAATTGTGTTGTTGAATTTGGAGTTGTGTGATATCTTGTTGCGGGAGGGAATTGAAAAACTGGAATTTCCTCCTTATTTTGCTTCCAGCGCGCGCGCTCACGTAAATGCGCCAACAGTTGTGTGTGTGTGTGTGGGTATGTGAAATTTTCTTCACAGTATTTGAGAGAAGTAGAACACAAAATTTAGGCACAAATTGCAATTTTCAACTTTTCTCAGCAGCAGGGCTACTTTGCCATTCGCTTTGCTGTTTCGATTTTTTATATTTACTTCTTCAATTAAAGTAAAAACTGCGTTTGACTACTCAACGCCAAGAATCGTTCGCTGGCACTTCCGTCCGTTCGTTCGTCGGTTGTGGCTGTAGGTTATGCAGTTGATTCGTTGGTGGTCGGCGGGACGCGTCTGGCGCACCCCTATGGCAGGAAGGTGATTTCTAGGCGACGTTGATGAAGCACAAAGGAAACATAAATTCTCAATCTGGGCGGGCCTGCACTGGCGATGGCGACTTGATTTCACTAACAGCTTGACTTGGCTTAGCACATTAAAGACTTTTCGAATGCTTTTTTGTTTGCTGCTACTGCTGGCGCTGGCACTGGCTTTTCTGCTGGTTACTGGCTGGCTGGCTGGTTGCTTGACACTGCTCCGCACCGAAGACGAGACGACGTAAAAATGTGGCTGCGTTTTTCAAGGCGTTCCTTTAAGCACTTTCAACGATTTTCGGCGCCCGAATTTACACGCAAACACTTTCACCGTTATTCAGCTGCGTTTTCCAACAATTTTCACTAACTTTGCCCGTCGCGCATTATGCAAAAAATTCAATTGAAAATTTTCACAGCAGCAGTCGCAACAATTTTTTCCACAATTCTCAACGTTCTTTATTTTACGATTTTCCTCTGCCCAATCCACCGCCGAAATTTTCGACATTGAACCAACCGTTCGAACAACCGTTAAAGCGGCTGTAGTGCAAGTGAGATGGCGTGCTGTATACGTGGGCCGCGTGGCTACGTTTTTCTCGTTTGCGCGCACGAGTGTTTTTGCAGGTGTGTGTGTGTGCGCTGCGTGTACATACGCGCAGTGATGCATGTGTTGTCTTTCGAAATCGAAGTGAGCGCATGTTGAATTTGTCTTTGCATGGGAAACAGCGTTGCATTTTCGTTAAGTTTGTGAATGCGTTATGATGGGAAGTTGAAGATCGCAGTGGCTTCTGGTATCAACAGGTATTGGAGGACACTTTCATTGATTCGTGCATGCAAAGTGAATACACAATACCAACCGCACTAATAATTTGTTTTTTTGGTAGTTAAAAGAGAAAAAGGTTCAACATTGAGAAGAAATTGGTCAGCCGTGAGCACCCGGTGGAGCGCTAACTTGGCTTCACTTCGAAGGCAGTGCTTCCAAACTGTATTTGAACCCTTACGAAACCAGTGCGAAAGAGCAAATGTCAAAAATCCACTTACAGGCGGAAAAGTGCAGCACATCGTTATAAAATCGATGCAAAGTTGGAAAAACAATATTGAAAAACTAAACAGTGACCAAAAAAATAACAGAAAATGTCAATTGCGTATAGCGGCTCGCTTAAACGTTCGAATGGTGTAATTGCTGCGATAAGCAAACAGTTAAAAAGCGTCAACTTGAAGGGTGTAAAGCGGGTGACCGTTTCCTTTGATCCATTTGCTGAGAATGTTCGTCCGACGAGGTGAGTGTGGGGGCGGGGATGATAAAATGAGCGTGCTATAAAGTGGGAGGGAAAGCGAACACTGTTTTGGTGGATAATTTTCCGCATGTATGTGTTGGACTTGCGCACTTGTGGCGGAAAACTGTCAAAAATTTTCCTCACCATGCACCACACGCCAATTGGAGGAAAATTCTAAAGACTTTTACACGCATATTTCAACCGAAAGCAGCAAGCAAAAATTAAAAATAAATCGGAAAAATTAAAAACAAAATATTTACAATAGTTTCAAAGCAAAAAGAAATTAACGTTTTATATAGATCAGCTGGCACAACTTACCGTACACTTTGCCGATTATACCAACTGCCGTGTTGAGCTGCAGTGCGGCGCCCAGGTGGTCCGGGAACGTCACAGGTAGGCTATGGAGCTGAGCTGGTCCACCCGGAGCCAGCTCACGCTCCGTGGACATTTTTGTCGGTGTCGGCGTCAGTTTGAGGCGTTTTCTCTAATCGGACACAGTTTAAAAAAATATTTCTTCAAAATCTGTAAAAAAGAGGAAGAGAAAAAAGTGGTAAATGATTGTGACGGGAGTCGGAGGGGAAACGCTAGAAATTTCCGTATGAGGTTATGCATTAATTTTTAAGTGCACAATAGCCCAGAAGTATGCAACGTTTTTAAAGTGGGTTAAAAAAGACAATTGAGACAAAGAAAATGCAGATTGCAAATTTGAAATAAATGTGAGATTTTATTGTTGCCGATGATGTCAAAGAAAGTATGCAGCTCAATTTGGTGCAAAATTATCATAAAATGAAACTAGCAAAACTAAACAAATTACTTGCATTGATTTTACATCTTTAACATTTTTTTATTGATTCTTATCAGCTGTGAGTGACTACAGCAGCTTCAACTACTGGAATAGATAAGTTTGCATTGCTAGGCACAGTACCTAAAAGTATGCTTTATTTTATACAAACTGAGTTTGCATTGCAATTTGGAAGGATTGCGTTCGATGTTCCAAAAATGTGTACAGTGTTAACTTCTTTTAAATACCTGAAAGAATGTGCACATTTTTAACTTTGGTACAAACTCAGCAATTTTTTTTGCCATTAAAATTAAAATTTTAATTAAAATTCTATATTTTTTTGAATTTGAAATTGGAATTCGAACTGAAATTTAATATATTTGTGGAAATTTTTTTCTAAAAAAATAAAAAAAAGATTGGAATTATGCATTTCCAATATTTTTTTTATTACAATGAATAATAATAATAATAATTTTAATATAAAAAAAATTCTAAAAATTCCCCATTTTAATGCATTCTTCTGCATTTTTGCTATTTACAGAGATTTTCTGTTTTTGCTATCAGCGCCAAGGATTGCACAAACCAATGCAAATTGCGTCATTCGATCGGATGTGGTATGCAATCGACAGCCGGCACAAGTGAAATTTTCGCTAATCGACTCAGCACAAGGTACAACTTTACAACTTTCATAAAACTATTGAAATATGTAAATATTTTTCAAATTTGTGATAAAAAAATTTCATTTATTTTCACAGAGAAAGTCAAAGTCAAGGAAATTCGGTTTATTAGTGACAATCTTACGACTCTGGAGCTGCTGCAGTTGCTCAACAAGCATGTGTCTGTGTTAGCGCCTGCCGAGGAGCTCACCACAAAAATTGCCACCAAAGCGGAAAAGCAAAAATTAGGCGGCGGTGCGGCCGGCAAAAAGGCACCCAAGAAGAAGTAAACACGCACTTCGAGTCAAACTTTTTTGTTAGCAGTAGTTGTTAGTAAAACTTAAAGGCGGACATCATGAGCAAAAAGCACAAGGGCACCTTGGCGGTGATCGAACAAATCTACCAGGACATACCGTCCTTTACGGACATCTTTACCGAGGAGACGTTCTACATGTTTGCCTTTTGTTTTGTTTGCGCCACCATTTTAGTGGCATTTATACTATCCAGATTTATAACAATTAAACCGGTTGAAATATAATTTACATAATTTGTACATAACTTGTGTGTTCGAGCAAGTTGAAAAATGTAAAATTTATGCGCAAAAGTGATTGACGGAAATTTATAGAGCCAAACGTGTATGAAATGTTAATTGCAATGACTAAATAAAAGCGAAAAGAAAAGTAAATGTAGCTTGTGTGTACTTTTGGCACAGGATAATGAACTATAATTTTAAGCCAAGCTACTTATTATTCATTTTATTTTGTAAAAGTCAGCGAAAACTGAACCAGCTTATTGATGTGCAAGTGTGTATGTAAAGGAATAACCAGTTCAATGTATGTATGGAGGTATGTGATGGAAAAAATTTTAACGACAATAAATCGCCTTAATAGCGAAGACAACCGCAAACAGAAATTCCGCAAAATTACAACAAACGCAAATTGCATGCGACGCGGGCAAGGGGAGAAACCATATTGAGGAGTTGTGCTGCTGACAATGAAGGCTCAACTTTGACGTCAAAAAATAAGAAAAGAAAAATGCTGGCAGTCGCACATATAAGTGCGAATTTTTGTGCAGCAAAAGGGACAACATCGAGCAAAATGAGTGAAGCGAAGCAGGCAAACTGAGTTGAAGCAAAGCAAAATGTAGATATACTTGTATTATTTGAATTTTTTTTAAGTCGTGAGTAATGTGGTTGGTATGGCTGGATGTCGGACTGACTGACTGGCTGAATGGAAGGGCTTCCAGCACATTGATTGACGAGTGTTATCGCCACGAGTGTAAAAAATAATATAAAGTGAGAGAATGCTGTAGGCGATCTGAAGCGATTTAATTTAAAACTGCGCAACAAATTTTCGATATATTTTCATATATATAAAGCATGAAGTGAAAATCATGTAAACATACAAAAACGGTTTAAATAGACATTTTTAAAAATAAAGAGACCATTTCGCTACAAAATGATACACAAGCGAAGAGATTAAGCTTGATGATTATTTAAAATTTCCCATCTCAACAATGTTCAAAACTGCGCGTAACGCTCAAATTGTCAAATAAGATATTACTACATATTCCAACATTGCTTGTACAAATTTTTATTCGATATAACATTTCAGAGAGCTGCTCCAAAGCAAACCGACACCAGCACGAACCTGCTTCAGAGCTGCTCTAAAATACATAAATCCCACTTCAGAGCTTGGCACATGGCACCATATGTTGGATGTGTAGAAGAACTGCAGAAACAATAACAATGCAATAACAACAACTTTAAGCATAACAAAGATGTGCCTGAGTCAGCAGCTCGCACGCACTCGGTGACTTCAACGACCGGTTTAAACGTCTGCCGGTCTGCTGTCTGTTTATGACTTTTGTTTGCAATTTCGAATATTTTTGTTTGCGTTTTGGAAATTTCATTTATTAATATTTGGCTCAAATTTATAAATACTTATTTTTTATTTGTTTTATTTTTTTATTTTTAGTTTTGTTGCGGCGATTTATTTTGTTTTAAGACGGATTTAATTTTTGGCTCTTGTCCCAATTGGCAAATTTAAATTCTTCTATAACTTTTGTAGTGGTTTGTGATTGGGTTGAAGAAAGATAAAGGGCCCATTGAGGTTAGTGTTGGACCCACTTGACACGCTTCATAAATAATATTTTGTGAATTTTCGAAAGGTTTTCTTATTTGCATTGGGATTATTGGATGTGGAGATAAATCATGTAAATTAAGTAACCTTTTGATAATCTTTGAAAGATTCGAAAGAAGTAAAAGTGTTGAGTGATTTTTGATTCAATTCAGAAAAGTTTAGTCTTAATTTATTTTTGGGCTTATTTTGAAGGTTGTCAGTAGTAAACTAATTGGTAAACCAAATTGATTATTTTTTTTATTTGATTGATACATTCTTCAACTTGACATTCCACTGGTGCCGCATCATGAAAAATTAGTTTATTCCAACAAGCTCTGGTCAGTGCTTAGAAAAAGAAAAAGGCAAAACGATTGATCCGTTTTCTCCCAATTGAGAACACCAGAAGAAAGAGAGAGGGCCTTCCGAGAGAAATAGATTTCATTGTACTCAGATAACCGACTTCATGTTCAACATTTCGAAGAAGAATTGAGGCGCTTGGAATTGAAATATTTTTGAGAAGGTTCTCAAGACTTTGAAGATTGATTTTTTAAGAAACACATTTTCGATTTTTAGGTAAAACAAAGAGAGCTGACTTGCTCATATCAAGCGAATTGCTGAAAAAGCTGTAGAAGAATATGGAAAGCGCAAACGGGGACCAATCGAAAATATGCTGCAAAGAACAAGTGGAGAGAACTTGGTACACTAACTGGCGTCAGAACACGCAATACAAGAATAGCTGGTCCCTGGCTTTTAGACGCAGTCAAGACCGACAAAAAATTATGACAACTAAAATTAAACCTTTTGCTACTGCATGGACACAAGCAGAAACTTACAAAATTATTATACTCACGAAATTGTTTGTGTGTTGGAGACGTTCCCAGAAGGTGAATTTTAGAGTACTTATTGAATTTTGCGTACTGAAAAATGTTGTGTAAGGGTATCGAATGAAAGAAGAAGATTATCGCCTTTAGATTACATTTCTCACTCTGAACTTTCAGGACCAAAATATGTCAGTAAGGTCCTTTCAAATATGTTTTCTTTGATTGCCTTGAAGTTTTTTAACGAACCCTTTTAAAAAAATACATGTATGATTTAGATCTTAGATCGACCTTTGGTATTATCTCGGTTTTATTCTTGTATTATTATTGGTTCGGAGTTAAACAAATAAGTTTCCATTCATAAAGAAGAATTTAGTATGGAACACACATTAATTTTGTGCCTACAAGATTAGATGGAAAAATAAAATTTGTATCTAAATACCTATATTAAAAAACTTAACATTTTGTGTGTAGCCAGTGTTCGCGAAAACGGTTCATTCTTTCGGGAAAATTTTTTTGTGTGTGATAGTAGATGTCAATACGGTGGTTTATAGCGACATTAGATGTTTGTACGACAGGTGGGAGTGGCACCTCCCATACAACCTAAATTTTTAATATGGTATATCTTTGGAATTATAAGTCGGACAGCATTGAAATTTGGTACAGTGTCATGGCATGTCGTTCCACCGGTAAAATTTAATGGGCGTTGGACAAGGCGCGTGGCACTTTTTAAATTCCAGTGTAACTTTGGAACTAGAGCGTTCACATCAATGACACTCGGTACAAACTAACGATTTGGTCGTGTCCTTCGACAGGAGGAATGGGGTGGGTTTTTGACACGGGGGCGTGGTACCGCCTCCATTTTTTTATACATAGATTGTTTATCCTGACTGACTTACTGATTGGTTGGTTGATTTATCATCGCCCAGCCCAAACCGCTGCAGCTACAAACATGAATTTTGGACTGAAGAATTAACCTTCCCCAAGACGGGATTTTTTGAAATTCGGGGTCTAAAAAGGCAAGACATGGGTTAAAGTGTTGTATGAAGAAACGTGATTTAATAAACATATTGAATTTGAACTTCCTGAAAATATTCTAGATCAAAACTTATTCGACACGTATTTTATAATTTTTCGAAAATCAAAATTTAATTTAACAAAATTTAAATTTAAGGTTTATTTACGGAAAGACTCCGAAACAAACAACACGAACCGATGGGCCTATTGACTTCAACAATTGTAAAAATAATTGAAATAAATAAAATTAGACACGTGTTTCTCATTATTTTCAAAATCGAAATCTAACTGGATCAACGACGGGTTAAAAGTATGTATGGAGAAAGAAATTTTGCTGAGCCCTTTTGACTTCAAACTTTGTGAAAGTACTTCAAATGTAAAATAACTCGATACGTAATTTTTCCGAATATTAAAATTGGACGGGGTCAGCGACGGGTTAAAAGTTTGTATGGAGAAACTGTGAAATGAAAAATATGAATTAATGGGCCCATTGACATAAAACTTGGGGAAAGTACTCTTTGTGAGAAATAATTTGACGTTTTTCACTTTTTTGAAAATCAAAATCTAACGGGGTCAACAATGGGTTAACAATTTGTATGGAGAAACAAGATTTATTGGGCGTTCTGACTTCAAACTTATCAAAAGCAGTTCAATCGGGAAATAATAAAAACGTGCTTTTAATTTTTTTGAAAATCGAAATCTACCATGGTAAACCAAGGGTTAAGAATTTGTTTGGAGTAAATGTGAAAACACATGATTTAAAGGGCCTTCTGACTTCAAAATTTTTAAAACACTCGAAATCAAAGATAGACACATGTTCTTTTTTTTTAAATCAAAATCTGATGGGCTCAACAATGGGTTAAGAATTTGTATCGGGGGAAAGAGGAGAGCTTGCGTGCAAAGCCGCAGGGCCCAGCTAGTTATATTATATTAAAAAGTTCTAAAAAGAAAATTTAGTCAAAAAGCGGCAAGTTTTCTCTTTAATGCCAGTCGAACTTGCAGTTCATCCCTCTAGGAATAACTGCTGAAAAGCTCTGAGCTAGTTTTCAGATTTTCTTGCATTTTGGTTTCTAATTTGAACTCGATGCGACGATATTAAATCTCATTCAACATTCCCAATGTTTTGGTTCATGCATTTTGTCATTAAACGGCACAAAATTAGGAGTTTTGGAGTATCCAACACTTTACACAATACTAAAACACGGCTTAAGTACATACATAATATAATATATACTTACATATTTACCCATCTGGGGTCAGAAAAGATAAACGCTTAAGTCGACTTAGGATATCATTAAGGATGTCATTAAGTTAGGTGTAATAGTACTTATGGACTTAAGCGATTATTGCTTTTGACCACACATACATATGTACATATGTACGTATGTTTTGTACGTCTGACACAATGCAGATGCAGCAAATCAACGAAATTTGCTGTTGCAAACTGTTGTAAATGTTGCTTAAATTAAATTACTGCGCCGCGCATCGGCCACATCAACATCCAAACAACAATATCAACAACAATAACGAAAACAACAATGCCTGTACACGTACATATGTACATACATATATTGGTCGCATCTGTTGGAAGACGATAAACTTGAATTATCGCCAGTGGCAGCGAGCAACATACTGCAGATACATAAAGCCGCAACAAGAACAACAACAACAAAATGCAAAAAAGCTAAGAGTAAAATGGAAGGGAATGAAGCGAGTGTATGCGTGCTCAAGTTCAATTCCAAATTAACCAAGCAGAAAGCGCAGAAGGCTGACGCCAACAACACAACAGCAAAAGCGCAGACAACAACAACAGCAACAACGTACATACGCCAACGTGTCGAAGGAAAGTTGCACAAAAATGTGTGCAATAAAACTTTAAATGGAGAAGCGGAAAGGCGAAAAGTTGAATGTAAAAAATTGCATTAAACTCGCAAAAACATTCACGTTTCTGGGGTAGCAGGATGAAACTGTCAGCTTTTGTTGGCCAGACAAACAGACCAGCGAACAGACAGGTAACGCTGCAAGAAGCTGCAATCAGGTAAGTAAGTGGGCGCTTTTTGGCCAAGATGTGTTAAAACAGCAACGACCATGTCGACGAGGAGGCAGCACACAAAAGAAACGCAAACAGAAAAAAGGCAAATAAGGAGAGCGCAGCGAAAACTGCAACTAAAATGCGCCAAAAGACGATGCCGGAGGAAGTTAACGCAAAACCAAAAAATACACATATGTACACATATACATATGTATGTGTATATGAAGCACACACACACAGACACACATATTGGCGGGGCCAGTAATTGACGCAAAACGAAAGGGCGACATCAGCCCAGCGCAGCAAATGCAGCAAGCGAATGCCCGCAGCAACAGTCGAAAAGTCCAAGAACGCCAAAAAATGAAATAAATAAAACCCGATAAAGCGCCACTGAAATGCGTCGAATAGTAAAGTGGGCGAACGGGTAGTTCCAAAGGCAACTTTTTTTTGCTAAGAAAAAGCTAAAAGAAAACTCGGGAAGACATCGAGTGAAAGTGTGCAGAAAACCGCGAGGACGCGTGTCTCTGTTCAAACTATGTTTGTGGGTATGTGGCACAGGCTGTGGCGCCACAATAGCTGCAATTTTTACGAGGCCAAGAATAGGTTGCACGGATGCGACACGCAGAAGCGACCAGCAAGTGTTGCAGCCAGTTTTGACCGACTTTTTTAGACACGACGCTGCACAGTCTGTGTCACGCAAACTATTTCTAGGTACTTTCGATTTTTAACATGTTTACTTAATACATCTCAACTTAGGGTGCTGTCAGACTATGCAAGTAAAGCGCTTTCACAAATTATTGCTATTTCAGAAAGTAAAACTTGCACGTGTGACCACCGAAAAAGTGCTTTCTGCAAGCGCTTTTCGACTTTTTGGAATGTATTTTCGATAACAAAACTTGCACAGTGTGACTAGTCAAAGAGTATTTCTGGAAAGTAGACCTGAAAATTGCTTTTTGGAAAGCAAAAAGTACTTACGGAAATTACTCTCCATGCATAGTGTAACTGAAGTTTTATACTACGTTTACATTGAGCCCAAATGCGTGATTTGGGCAAAAATTCTCAAATGCGAAGCCAAATCACGCATTTCCCCATACAAATTCAAATCTACGAAATGACTCATTTCAACAAAACGACGAAGCAAATGCGATAAAACATGACCAATTTTATCGAACGCATCACAAAATGAAAGCGCTTTCAAAAGCTCCAAAAGCGTTTGTTTTTTTTGACAGTTCAAAATCAAAACAAACGAAAATTATCAAAATGGAAAATTTGAATTGAAATTTTCGTCTGCTTTAAATATGTAGAATATTCTTAGCATGTAAGGTGTGTAATATACATGTATTCAAATATCGCAGTGTGTAGAACATAGAGGCAGCAAAAAAGAAACAAATGATTTAGTCAGAAGCCGGAAATGAGCTGATCTATGAGCTGCGGCAAGAGGACATGAGCATTGAGCATTTGACATTAGCTGCCAAACAAAATGAAATGCAATGCAAATGAGGCAATGTAAACACTTTGAAATGACTCATTTGAAACTACGCATTTGGGTTCAATGTAAACGTAGTATTAGACTTTCAATCGCATTCCTAAAGTACTTTACTTTACTTGGATAGTGTGACGGCACCTTTAGTCGTCGTATATGAAAGCAAAGACAATGTGTTTATAGGATTTCTAATAGCAAAACGAATATCCAATGTTGTCTTATTTCTGCTGTCATATTTGTAAAAAATATTTAACACGATAAAAAATATTTGTATAGGTAATAACAGTAATATTATTATCGTTTTTACGGGGATACTCCAGTATTTTCAGTTCAACAGAACAAGAGTGAGGCGAAATAAGATTGCACATCCTACAACTTATGCCTTCTCATTGACGATCGATTGAAACAAATAAAATATATATAAACAAACAAAATATATATTCAGGGATAGTGAGACTTACTGGCATTGAAGAGAAAACACTATACATGGAAAAAGTGAGTGGGACTTTATCAAGCAGCTCTCTGAATCCATCACTGGACAGTGTGCTGAAAGGTGTCCCAGAGCTGCGACGAGAAGAAGAACTTTAAAAAGTAGTAAATTTTATATGGCATTGCTTGGCTATGCAGGAACGCCAACGAATCCTGTTAGGAGAGTTTCTTACAAGACCTACCTATCAAATTTGAGCTCTAAGTATCATCAAGAAGTTCTTTGCAAAGACTAAGAATCAGGGGATATCTCTATACATTCGTGAATCTCGTATTGGTTCCAGATGGACAGAGTGGTTACGTGGGTGGAGGAGAGAACTTATCGATATTATAATTATAAGGAAAAATACCAGCAGGGAGCCTTTTCCATGCGATACAACTGGGAACAAATCCTTCTTGTAGTGTGTTGCTGAATGCGTTGAAACATCGGGGCTACGCGTAAATTGACTTTAATTTACTTATTTGCAAGGGAGCATCTACTGTGGAAACAGCGAATGGTAAGTGATACACATGTTTCAAGGAATCAATAGAACTGGATACTCTAAGTACATGTTAGCTTTCTTATAAGGTTCTGAATACGGCCCAAGAGCATCAGAAGGAGTTTTAGGGCTCCTGCTGACAAGCAAATTGAACACCACTTTGGGACGAATATAGGTGTTGTAGATCAGGCGGAGATCAGATGTTAAATGTTTCTAGCACAACTTTGGAAAGCAGAGGAACTTGATTGCTTCTTTCGGCACATCAGAAATGTGATCTTTTAAATGAAGATCACACTGAATGGACATCCCAGGAACTTCTGTTTTAGCAATTTCCACACCACCCATTTACATAGGGCTGTTGGGAATCTTGAGGGTGGAATTACAAACAACACTGCGTATGAGCATTGAAATCGAACTTTAGGTTAGGTTAGGTTGTAGTGGCTGCCTCTGTATGGGACACACTTAGGCCTCTATATGGGCCCATTATGATACCACAAACTGTACCCGTTTGAAATGTGTATGCAACACTGTTTTTTCAACATGTATTACAACACACATTTCAAACGGATAGGAGAAGGGAGGGAGGCGACCTAAAGTTTAACGCCGAATCCGAACGGCGGTTTAAAAAAATCGAACTTTACAATGAACCAAATCGGTCTTTGAGTCAAGGTGCAAAGTGCCTGTAATACAAACATAGTTTAGTTAGTTTGGACTCAGACTTCAGGACGTGGAGTGGTAACTATCTCCTCTGCAGGACCTTAAAATATTTCAAGTCGAAAAAGGACATTACATATAAATGGCTTGCCATATTTAATCAAATAAAATCAGCGATCACACCCTTTCAAATAAAACAAAATCATGCACACCTGATACAAGAATTCAGTAATAACAAAAATATATTTTTTTGTATTCCCAATCAGTGCATTAAATTGCTCTCAGCGTTGTGCGCATTTAATTTCTTCTACTACGAACGCACTACTAACTGAACGTACAGACAGTCGAACGGTTCATATGACTAATTGTTATTTTTTAAATTTCATACCATACGTACCCATCTTTGGACATATATGACTACAAGTACACACACCTATAAGTGTCGCGCTAGTTACATTTGTCAAAAATTTAACAACTTTAAACTCATAAAAAGTGTTATCAAACAATGTTATCGATTTGTTCAGCAACAACAACAAAGATCCAGACTAAGCCGGTTATATGAAATCATTGAAAAATCAACAACATCCCATATGAATTGTAAATGATGAGGACCAGTTGCGCCTTTTCGCTCGTCTGATGTTCGCGTACAGTGCATTTAAAAATGCAAAATGCACAAAAACAGCACAGCTACATAAAAACTTCCGCCTAAAAGTCAAAACGGCCGCGATTGGCTCAGGCATTTCCGCTCTGACGCGTTCGCAACGGCACAGGCGTAAATCAAATCGAATAAAAATACAACAACAACAACAAAAACAACAACAGCAACAATGTTTAGCGCATTGATTAACCGTTGATAAGTGGTGGGCGGCGTTTTATTGGAATGATTCCTGGAAATTTGAGTTGAAGCGACTACCGGCCGAATGAAAAGAGATGGCAACTTGGCAAAGGGGTCGCTACGTACTAAAAGTTATTTGAGCAAATTGTTTAATACATAACATAGACTTTTAGTGTCTATGTGGAGGCAGACTTTCGAAGAAAAGTTATTACTGTAAGTGAATAAATAGCTGAATAAACGATGGGTGGATTAACCAATAGAAGACAGTGGATGGATGAGAAGACGAAAAATTAAGTGGACAGACGAACAACTAAGTAAACAAATAAACGGATGAACAGATAATGAAACGAGTGAACAGACAAAAAATTACGCAGACGAACAACTAAACAAACTAATGAACTGTCAAACGGATAGAAGAATAAATAGTTTTAAATTTTGTTGCTTAATTTTTGGTTGTAAAAATGCGGACATTCTCACAGAAGTTGTTACTGTAAGTGAATAAATAGCTGGATAAACGATGGGTGGATTAACAAATAGAAGACAGTGGATGGATGAGAAGATGAAAAAATGAGTGGACAGACGAACAGCTAAACAAACAAATAAACTGATGAACAGATAATGAAACGAGTGAACAGACAAAAAATTAGGCAGACGAACAACTAAACAAACTAATGAACTGTCAAACGGATAGAAAAATGAACAGTTTTTAAATTTTGTTGCTTAATTTTTGGTTGTGAAAATGCGGACATTCTCACAGAAGTTGTTACTGTAAGTGAATAAATAGTTGATTAAAGGATGGGTGGATTAATAAATAGAAGACAGTGGATGGATGAGAAGATGAAAAATTAAGTGGACAGACGAACAGCTA
The DNA here is from genome assembly GCA_964056695.1 of Melieria picta. Lineage (NCBI taxonomy): Eukaryota > Metazoa > Arthropoda > Insecta > Diptera > Ulidiidae > Melieria > Melieria picta. The sequence continues at coordinate 103,791,086 of OZ057400.1, read as the reverse complement.
AGCAAACAAATAAACTGATGAACAAATAAACTGATGAACAAATAACTAAACGGATGAAGAAATAATGAAACGAGTGAATAGACGAAAAATTACGCAGACGAACAATTAAACAAACTAATGAACTGTCAAACGGATAGAAGAATAAATGGTTTTTAAATTTTTTTGCATAATTTTTGGTTGTTAAAATGCGGGCTTTCTCAATGAAGTTGTTTCTGTGAGGAAACCACGGATGAACGATATGTGGATGAACAGACAGAGGAATAGGTGGGATAATGAACCAACGAACAGACAGACGAAAAGCTAAATAGACCGAAGAAAAAAGTGAGTGAAGAAAACCCTAAATTTGACAAATGAACTGTCAAACGGATAGAAGAATAAGCAGTTTTTAAACTTCTTTTGTTTAGTTTTTGGTTGTTCGAAAGTAGAAGTTAGTGAACAAATAATGAACAGATATGAAGCAATTAATGGACGAACGAAATCCACTAAATATTTTTATCAGACAGATGAGCTTACAGCTACAGGTGTACAGAAAAATGCATTTAAGGTTAGAGAGGTTAACTTCAATTAAGGTTAAATTTTTGTTTTTCAAAAAATCCTGTTCTAGTTTTTATGGTATTCCTGATCAAATAAGAGCGCAAAAAAATTCAGTTTTGCATTTTGCATTCATGAGAACGGTTTGTGTTGTTCACGAACAAATGCACCAACTTATATCAAAAGAACGTGTACGATCTGATCAAAAATGAAAGAATGAAAAATGATAGACGAAACGTTCCAAAGTTTTGGAGGTTACAAATTGGGCACCTAGAGATCCAATAGAATTCATGCTCAAATAATGCTTTTTTAGATGAGCAGATGAGCTTAGACAAATGCAAAGGTAACATGTGAGCAGGCGTTTTTCTTGTTCTCTAAATTGCATTGGACATTTTCATTATGACGAGCCGACCCGCCACTCAATTGGCCGTCACTGTTTGCCACTCAAACAGTCGCCGCCCCATAATTGATAACAGACACACTCAAACGCTCGACGTTTTTATTTCTTATCTAAATTAATAAATACAAATAAATAATGTATCTTAAAGATGCAACGCCAGCCGGCAGCAACGCGTCCGTTGGGTCACAATTAAATTGCAAAATAGACGACGCCAACGTTGCTGTCCCGGCAAGCAGACGGAGCGAGGAGGTTGGCAGCGCGTCCGTCACATAGGGCGCACAATGCATCGCAGCCGGCGAGCGCAACTCGGGGCACATACGATGATTCAATTTCGCTTTCAGTCGATTTTGCAAAATGCGCAAAAAGTTCTTCATCCAATACAAGTACGAGTTCGTGTGCGTATGTATGTATTTGTGTATGTGTGCATATGCACTACACCCAAGTTGGATGTACCTTATGGATACACATGCGATAAGGCCAGCCGGCTGACGAGTCGGGCAATCTGCGCCAGCCAGCCCCACATAGCCAGCAGGCGGCCGCCAAGCCAAAGTAAATCAAATGAAATCGTCAACAAAACGCAACAGAGAGCGGACACCGAGCAGGCAAGCAGAAGCGCTCAGCGCAGAGAATTTCAGGCCGAGAGCGCGCCAGCAAACTGGAGAGTAATGAACGCAGACGCGAGTCGAAAGCTGCAATGCCAACAAAATATTTTAGTTAATATTATTCAGGAGTATAACGGTGTCCCCGCGCCAGTTTCCAACAGCCACGACCACGTCAGCGTCAACTCGTTTCCGTCAGAAATTCCGTCCGCTCAACTCAAATCCGAAATCACTCACACATAGCTGTGTCTGTGGCTTATACCACCCACTGCCGCCCACTTCTGATGAATTCGATGAATGCAATAAAAGGAGCAGCAGCGAAAGCAACAACAAAAACAGCGCCATGTTCTTCCGAACAAAACAACTAAGCAAAGTTCAGCCGACAATGTTTTGAACTTTCATTGTCGTGCCATGTCGTCGTGTTGATATCGGGAAAGCGCTCGCGCACTGCACGCTCAAGTTTAACTGTACGGCGTCCCTGAACGCCTCCGCGCCTCCACCCACCCACCTGCCAGCCGGCCGCTATGCTTACGCCGTCGTGTGCGTCTGAGTGCGTTTGTGTGTGTGTGTGGTTGTCTCCCTCTAGCCGGCAAATGCATGCTGGCGGCAGGCGCGGGGCTGTCGGCGCACATAGGCCGCATGCCCAGCTGGCAATAACAATAAAAAAAAAATATTGTGCGAAACAACAAGAAGCCAACAAAAAAACTATAGCGCACATAAAATGCAATCGATAAAATTTCATATATAAAAATGCGAGCGCAGTGAACAACAATAACAACGAAAGAAAAAAATAAGAGCACAGCAACGGAGAAAAAACAAAAATAATTGCAAGCGCCAAAATGCATGGCGCAGTACGGGTTTCCGTGCAACACTGCACCGGGACAGATGGCAAAAATCAAGCAACAACAATTTGTGGAGAAAAATTTCGCAAATGCTTTGCGCATTGCATTCAATAATTTTTGTTGTTGTCTGACAGTTTGTTTTCACGTTCCCCGGAGAAAGTTGACTGCATGTGACAATGCAATCCAATGTTGCAACTTACGGCACTGAGAAGTTGCATGAACTTTTATAAATGCTGCACAGTGGAGTGCAATTTTATACAAATTTATAATGTTTGGACGAATTGGAAGGGAATGAGCAAGATGCCAATTTTCGAACTGAAAGCAGTCGTTTTGATGAATTCGATCTGAAAACAGACGTTTATATCCATAACTCTGTGTATTACTTAACCTGAACGTGCCGGAATTCGTTTTCTTTTGAATTTTGCAGAAACACTTTTTGAACGATTTAATATGAAGCAATAATAATAAGAATAAATATGAAGAAGAATTAATATGAAGAATAAATTTTTTGAGTACATGTTATGTTACTGGGTTAAAATTCGAATTTTCGAGAAACGAGCTCAAGACTTATGTTTTGCTAGACCAACTCAAAAATCATGAGATAAGCCTCTATGAAATAGAAGAAGAGAATATTCGAACAGAATACAAAAGTATAAATTTCAATAAGACTCTTAGGAACCAACATCGCAACATAGGAAAATATGTGCAACGCATAATTTATGAGAATCTCTTAAACAGAATATTTAGTTGCTTCGAAACTTTATGACATAATTTTAAATAATTTGTTACGATTCGAAATTTTCCCTAAGTCGCTCTGCTTTGATTTTATTTACTTTTACTATAGGTTAGGATAGATCGCATAGATTTTGTTGGGTCCCTAGCGGTACCAGTTGGAGTTGCTTAGTGCTACGGATCGATGAGAGTTTGAGTGTTCATAGGGAAGTTTAGCAGTTCACATCATCTAACCCAGAGAAGAACGGTGCTCCTAAGTGGGTTTCTTTCCATTTCCTGTATTCATTCGATTCATTCATTCGGTTATGCCCACTCTTTGCACTTGAGCCGCTTGTAAGTAGTGCCCCTAGGAGCCTACGGGCTCTGCGGTCCTTTCGCGAGAACGAGATAATTTCAACTGCTACAATAGCCTTCATAACATTTTTATCTCCAGAGTCTAGAGTCTAGACTATTCTGATTATACGGTTCAAATAGCAAATAATACGTCAAATGTGACCAAGTGAAACTAATTCAGAGTGTCGATTCCAAAGTAAATAAATACTGTTATGTGTGATTGTTTTTACAACATTACTCATAGAGTAAAATTGCATTAGAAATAACAAAGCAATGACATCAACTCCAAGGCAAATATTTATTTTATTTGTACATGGGATTGAGTTGTTGAAACTGTAGTGAGTGTACATAAATATGGGTGAAGCGAACATTTATTTTAAATATAAACTCATATCAATATGGGAATGTTTGACTTCTTTAAAGGTCTGTGTTGCAAATAAATTTAAATCTGGACCAATACAATTATTCCAATTACTTCATTCAGTGTTTAGAATTTAATATCACAGCATAAAGTCATCGGCTTTTAGATGGCAACTAAAGGAATGCTCGTGCTCTGATTGGGCATGTGGGGTTTTCCCACCCGCGGCTTCAAAGAGCCACAGGATCATTTACCTTGAAAATATAGAAATAAATATAGTTCAAGTGTCGATGGAGGCCGAGGCCACCACCAAGACGACATGAGCACCAGTCTTGACTAAAGTTGACACCAGGTCGTCAAAAGCGATAAATGTAAAAAATGCGGAACTCTGAGTATATGACTAGAAATATACTACTAGAGATGCAGGGTTGGCCACTCCTTCTGTACGTCTTCTGGTTAAACTTTATAACCCAACTAGGAGGTCCCCGCGGTTTTGCACGCAAGTTTGAAGTCAATGGACCCAATAAATCAAGTATCTTCATACAACCCTGTATAGGCGGTGCCACGCCCTTTTTATGCAATGCCCAATCCATTCCTTCAGTCGAAAGGTGTGACCCAGTTTCATTGATGTGCGACTTCCAGTTCCAAAGTTACGTGGAAAATTGTAGTCACAAAAAATTTGCCATGCCCCTTGTCCAAGGCCCATAAAACTTTACCAGCAGAATGATACATTTATGAGAAGACGATATACAGTATTTCAATGCTATTCGACTTATTATTCCGAAGCTATTCCACATTAAAAATTTGGGTGGTGTGGGCGGTGCCATGCCCTCTCGTTCAATACCCACCCCATTCCCCCTGTCGAAGGGCACGTCGTAATTGTAAGTCTGTGCCAAATGCCATTGATGTGTGACCTGTAGTTGCAAAGATATTCAAAACATTTGGGTCGCCCCTTGTCCAACCCTAATCAAAATTTACCAGTGAACGACACACTTAAATGGTGGCCCTGTATCTAATTTCAATGCTGTCCGACTTCTCATTCCGAAGATATTCTATATCCACCTGTCGAGTCGTACTCGCACTATGTGGTTTACCGAGATTTAATCAAGATTCAGCTCAATCGGCCGTCTAGTTTTTAAGTTTCAGTGTTGTTTGACCAACAAACAAATAAACAAACAGACATTCATTATAATATAAATACATATATAGATTCGAAGCCAATTGCATGACAATCTACAACAGATGCTTCGTAGTCTCAGAGACAATACTAGATATAAAAAATTACAACATTTTTGGGTTTTTTAGAGTTTAAAAAAATCTATTTTAAAGATTCGTTCCGCAGTCGCCATTTAGCATCAAAATGATAATAAAACAAAAATTTATTTCGGGCAACTTTCCCTAAAAAATAACGATCTAACTGTGAGCACCTCATTGTATATCTTTCAAACAATTGTGGAAAAATTTTCCAAATAAAAATGCCTCGCTCAAATGGCAAACAATCGTTGAAAATCAAATAAAGAAATTGTCCCAATAGTAGCATAAAGTACTCAAAAAATTCGCTCCGGAGATTGTGCCAAAAAATTCATTTGACTTTGTTTTTTGATTATTTCAATAAACATGCTCAGCAGTGCGGCAAATTTTGAAACTACCGGTATCTCTGTTTTTCATGCAAAGCAAAAACAATTGAGATACCATATGGGGAAATTCGGGAAAATTGCCAGGTGGGAAATTTAACTGTTAGATACCGCTGAACTGTAGACACCATAATTGTTTTCAATATGTGTTAAATAAAACCAGTTTTTCTTTTCGATTTTTTCCTCATACTTCCAAAGTAAATCTTTCAAGTTAGGCCTTTTTTGGCCGACAGATTGGTGACCTAATAAGTTCGATTATGTCAAGTAAATACAAAGGCCAAAGGGATAGGAAAGCAATAAATATAAGTACAATTGCTCGTAGAATAATTCAGATTATTTCAATCAATACAGATCTTTTTTATGTAGATTTAGATAGGCAAAACTTTACCCTCACAAAGTATCAACCCCTGTCCTGGGAAGAGTTGTCCCCTTTACTACTAAGAAGGACTGGCCCAAAAGTGCGTTCTCGTGCATTCTCGTTAAATCTTTTCACTCTTAGCTAGTAAAAGGCACAATTTGAGGATAAGAGCACTGCGGCCTTTAAGTCCTATTGTGCCACCACCAAGAAATTCACAGTTTCTTTGTAAATCCTACCTGTCTAGAGATTTTTTCAGCATTCATAGAGCATTGACTGTGTGTGTCGGGTATAAAAATAATAATAATAACCAAAACAGTAGTCACCTATTAGTCTCAAAACGCACAGTCATTTCAGCTGAAGCCAAATCGTGTAATGTACTCGTAACGGGAGCAATTCGACCATAAAACCACCGTAACGCCTCACATTACGTATTATTACGACAATAAAAACAACATAAATCGTGTCTGGTAATGACAATTTGTAGTCTGTAAGCATCTATTTTTGGTGTACAGTGGACGTCCAGTATAACGAACTTTCCATTTAACGAGTTTTCGATTTAACGTACGGCCAAATTTTTTCCATTGATGGTTCTACCATATATTACGAACAAAAATAAAATTTGGTATTCGATATAACGAATATTTGTCTTGATTTTCACCCTTCGAATTGTTTTTATTTGAGCATTCACATTTTTTACAATAACAATGAATGTTTGGTTTCGTCAAGTGAACGGTACCTCAATTGTTTTTGTTACGTAAAAACTTTCAAATTTACGACAAGTTACCAACATTTTCAAATTATGTTTGTATGCATTGCTGATCATTTTCACAGGATTTGTTTTGGGTTCGGTCGGCTTTTTTTTTAATTTAAAATTTCAATAATCAATCAAGAGAAATTGTCATACAGAAAAGTTTACTTACGGTAAAGAGGCAATCCGCATCGAAGACTTCTTCACTGTACACACATAGCAATTTTTGTATTTTGAAAATGCTGGAATATAACAATATATTTTTTTAACCTCCTGTCTGTCCTTTGCTCAAAATTGCGTTCGCTGCTCTTTAGGGTCAGGATGACGGTTTAAACGGTTATATAATTTACTGACAAAACATTAACAAATTTTACACATTAATCACAAAATACAAGGGGAAAGCCCCGAAAAGTGTTTTCTCGATTTGTTATTGGGTTGTAAGCGCGATTAACCCATTGCTGCCTAATGGGTAAAAATTTACCCATGAAAATTGACTTTTTAAAAAAGTCACAGAAAAGTTCGTGGTAGAGATATCCCAAAATCATTGATAGGGATGGTTGGGGTAAAGATGGAACTACCTTAGTCTAGTAGAGGTCACCCTAAAATTCCGCCATCGAGCTAGAGTTACCAGACTCCAAAAATTGTGAATTTTCCGGAGGTGAAAAATGTGGCGAAACGTAGTGGCCTTAGAACTTCACAAAAATCTGCCTCCTAACTCACCTGTAAACAATACAATTTTTGTTCACGTGTTTAGCTGATCACTTTAAAAAGTATGGGAAAAATCTACCATTGCTGCGTAATGGGTACAAAACACCTAATGAATATCTCAGCAACGTGCAGAGATAGAAAGCTGAAATTTTGTTTCTGATCATTTTGGGTCAATTCCAGGTCGTGCACGAAATTTTATCAAAATCGTATGGGCGGAACTGGTACGCGGCTTTAATGGGTTAATACTAAATAACACAAGTAGACGAGTGCATAAAATCGCTCAACCGTTTTTTTAATTCCGCCTGGGGTCAAATAGACCCCAAGGGACAGACAGAAGGTTAAAAACTGAATATGTGAGACTTATTTTTTCAAGAAGAATGGTTTAAAACAAAAAAAAAATTCCGATCGATATAATGAATTTTTCTATTTAACTAATTGGGGGTGCAACATAAAATTCGTTATATTGGACGTTCACTGTATTTGAAAATTGAGGATGCAAAAAAGAAAATTAAAACAAAAACAAAAATCCAAAATCAAAGCGCCATCGCCAGCGAGTTGTTTATTTCACAATTTTCGTGTGTTGCCTGCCGTATAATTGGGCTGAGGCAATATAAGCAACAACATTAGCAACAACAACAACCGCATGTAGACAATTTCGCATTTTCATACGAAATTGTTATGAGTTCATAATACGCGTGTTACGCTGTGAAATGACAGCCAACTGACATGCGACATTAACTTTTTTTATGCAAGTTTGTTAACTATGCGCGCGTTCGTCTGGCTGTGTGTTGGTCTGTTTATTTGCACGCATACTGCGCTGACATGGCTGTCTTTCACCTTGACACTTTTCGGCAGTCTGTGCGTTCACATTCCGACGTGAAAAGAACAAACATACCAAACTAAAAACTTCACATTTTGTACAATTTTCCTTGCTTCAGTCCATACCACTGTCTGTCTGTTTTTCGACAGTAAGTAGTCTATTAGGAGTGGCAAACATCTTTTCTTTTGCGGCCCCTCAGAAAACACAACCGACTGTGTTTTCACTGTTCACTGTGTTTCACATCGTCTTTCCCTCTTGTCCTTTCTGCTCGCTGCTGTTGATTATTCGTGCAGCCAGTCAGTCAGTCAGTCGACATATTTTGCTGGCAAATAGCACGCACAGCATGTACGCGTATATAGCAAAGACAACAACAACAACAGCACTACTAAAATTTAATAATAAAAGGGAAATAACACAGCGCCGCAAACATAGCACGCACACACACATACACGCGCGCACACAACTACAAAGACACACTGTAGGAAATTCGTTAGTATTGTTGTTGCTGTTGTTCGTTTTTTTGGTTGTATCTACCAAATACCCGTCGTACGCGCATTTTTCAAGTTCAATGTCAAAAACGTTTCGCCGCTTAGGTGTGCAGTGTTGCCAACGCCAGCAGTTTTGCCCGTCCACCCGCCCGCTCGTTCGCTCAGGCCCCCTCCGGCAAAAAACGCTCTATTATGTTTGCACTCAACTTTTTATGTATTTTTGCGTAGCGTTCGCGTTGCCTCTTTCTCTGCGTCTTTCTGCGTTTCTGTTTGTTTAATTTATTAGGCATCTCACATTGCGGCCATCGTGGTTGTTGTTGTGCTATTGTTGTTTATTTCGGCTGTTTGAATTTCATCTGCTCCACCGCCATTGAACGCACTCGCCGAAGAAGATGAAGCAGCCGAAAAACACAGCAAATTTTGTTTATCTAAATGTTGGCAAAGTACAGAAAACAACTACTAGCGCTGTTTATTGTTCTCATTCCTGTGAATGTTGTGGACGTCTTTGCCGATTGTCGGGGATCTACTGCAATTCCGAGAAGCGATTATGCAATCAGATTAGCGCGTTTCGTTGATGAAGTCGTGCATCCTAATTGTTTAAATTTATGCGAAAGAGCGGAAAAACGCATAATTAAATACACAAGAAAGGTCTTAACTTTGATTTTGAAATAGAAACCTTTGCTCAACGATTTTTGTTAATTCTTTAAAAATAAAAATAAATCCTAATCTGAACCTCTAAACTGAATATTTAGATATTAGTAACCTTTTAGGAAAGCAAATTCAAATTTCAGGCATCGTCGACTTATATTCGATTAATTTTTCAGAAATACATTTTTCAGGAAAGCAAACTCTTTCAGGCGTCAAAACGGCAAAGGATTAGAAATATAAGGTTTACTTTGCAAAAATAAGATTGGTAATCTAAAGTTTAAGCAAATATAAATGCGACCGATCCGTATATTCTTTATTCATTATTTCCATTCATTTTCCGCGCCCCTTTCGGTATACGTCAAATTTTTCTTTCTATTATAATTTAAAAATTGGCATTAAGTAGTGATGGGACGATTAATAACTTGGTACACAATAATCGATTTTTTTCCTTCAATTCACGATTTAATTGTATCGAAAAATGGGTTTCGATGAATCGAAACGTTAATCGATTAGATGCTAAAATAATCGAAAGAAAACGTTTCACTAAATTTTTTTCGCGCAAAATAAAAGCTTGAGACGGACACTTTGATGCGATGTTGAATTTGATTTATGGGCCCACCATAAGTCGCTGGCTCACAAACGTCGCAAAAAAGACAACGACCTAACCCAAATTCAGGACGAGCTTAGCTTTTTTGAATGCTCCCGTTTTGAATCTGAAGCGCAACGTCATCAATGCCTGGGAAGAAATGCGAACGGTGTACCCTAAGCTTTATATAATATCTCGTCGGTACTGTTATCTTTTAGGAACTTCGGCACCAGCAGAGCGCCTCTTTTCAAAGGCAGGTGCAACTGCCATTGAAAAGAGGAACAGGTTCACGACCTCGCGCCTGTCAGAACTATTATTTCTAAACTCTGCAATGAAGAAATAAAATAAAAATATATATTTTTTCCTTTGATATGTACTTATTTTCATTTATTAATTCATTGTTATTTTTTATAGGGCATTTGGTAAAAATTCACATATTAACATACTGTAAAATTACACGGTTAAGTTAAAATATTAAAAAAAAATCATTCGATTACTCGATTATTTTCCATTTCCTTCGATTAATTGCAATTAATAATCGCTCTGTTTCAATTAATCATATGATTCATTAACCCTTTCGACCCCGAATTTTACCCTGTGTCTCGATATTACTTTTTGGTATTTAAATCATGAAATACTTTCCTAAGAACATACTTTCCACGACATTTGAAGTCGCCACGCCTCTTCGTTGGAGTTCAAGAGCTAGTTTACTTTTGAACAACTTTAACTTAAAACGGGTTAAATACATTTTGTATCAATATTTTGTAATTACAGAAAAATTATTTAATATTTATGGAACAATACAAAATTATCACTTTTTGATTTTATTTAACCATTATCAAAGAAACAGGGTTTTGATCAAACGCGCCCAATTCGTAGACTTCAATTAGAACACAAACTTTTCCCGATATCGCTGCAAATTATTGGAAATTATTTTAGGCATAACAGTAAAATTGTTGTAATTTGCTTTGAATTCACTTCTAAAAATATTAATTTGTTGGCGCCTACTTAAATTAAACCCATAAATCAATCGTAGCTGTAAAATGACAAATAGGTGAAGTTGCTCTCAGGCAACTTTGGGGTCGAAAGGGTTAATCGATTAATGAATTTTTTTTCCCATTACTAGCATTAAGTAAAATTTTAACCAACAAGTTTCAAGAAGAAAGATGGTTTAATGTAGTTTATAATGGGTTCAAGGATTATTTTTCTCAATATGTGGACTTCCCTTCAAAATTGTTGAAAACATACTGAAAGAACATATAAACAAAAAAACTAGTCGATCCCGGAAAAATCTTTCGATAGGAAGATTTTAATACTCAAAGTTTTAAAGCACTTATTGAAATATTTTAAATTATTACTGTAGACTTAGTTACAACATATGAACATGCATTTAGCTTTAGAAGAACCCTTAGTTTCTGTGCAACAAGTGAGGAAACATCAGTCTGATCAAAGACAGAAATTTTGCTACATAAAAGATACAAATGTCTCGGAGAATGCACTCTGAACAAATGTCGAATCCCTCAACTGGATTAATTTTTTTAAACTTGTTCACTCCTCTCGGAAGCATAGGGCCTCCAAAAGATTCGTTAACTTGATTAATACTGTAACGATAAGACAGTTTGTCGCTGTGCAAAGCAACCCTGTCGCTACGCGCCGTGCTATAATTCGACCTGGCAATGATGGCAACTTCTAGTCCAACCTGGCAATGATGGTCGCGATCATCATGGAAACCTTTAGTCCACTCCGGAATGTGCGAGAACGATCTGCGCGATGGCCGGGTAGGTATAAAAGACAGCCGGGTGCGGCGCAGGGAGTCAGTCGGATTTTGACTAGTGAAGGTGCCACACGGAGTAATTGAGCAAATACTTAAGTGTAAAGACAAACAAGTGTAAATTAGTAAATAAAGTGGTTGTTGGTTTATTTTATTGACTGCGTTTGAGAAACTAAGTGTGTTTTATTTTCAAATTACGCAATCCAGAGATACGTACTAGCCCACTAGAACTGGTATTCGTAACAATACGATATTTATAAACCTATGGTTATGGTTGATCGTTCTTGTCTTATGAACCAATAGATTTAGATTTACATACAATAGATCCGACAGATGGAAGAGTAAATACCATTTTATGAATCTAATCCAAGTCTCTTATTAGAAAAGACTTTTATCAATAACTACTTTTCTCATACTTTCTTTCATTACATAGAGTCGATTACGAAAAGATTGAGCTGTTCTGGGAGTATGCGAAAAGATGGGACTACGTAAGAATTGTGTAAATATTTATGCAACGTATTATTTTGATACTGAAAGGAATTCATGATTAGGAGACAATTTTATTCAAAGAATTACGTTGATTCTGGAAGGATTTAATGACTAAAATTTAAACCTTCGTCAACGTCGATATTCGGCTATGCCTTTAACTCTATAAATTGTTTTATATGAAAGCAGCGTTTAATATCTTCAAACACCTTGAGTTTCTCTAGACTTGATGTATTTGAATTACGAATTCGAAGAATTACGAATTAGAAGAAACACGTTGATTCTGGAAGGATGTGATGAATAGAATTGTAACCTTCGTAACCGTCGTTATTCCGCTGAACTTTGAGCTTTATGAACTGTTTTATATGAAGGCAGAGTTCTAGATCTCTAATCAGTTTCACTAAACTCAATGTATTTGAATACCTAAGGCAGCTAATAAACAATATGTGATGAAAAACGCATAGAAGCACCAAAGTGAGGAAGATTTTCGCCCTGCTAAAATTTTCAATTATAGAATGTCTTACAGTGGGAAATTATTGCACATACACATTTACTAGAATGTATATAACTATACGAAAAAGAAGCTCAAAGAATACTTTCCCAAAATATTCTAGGTATCATTATGAGTAATCTAATCAATTGTTCAGTACTTTCATATATATTACACAAAGCACACGCAATTAAAACCATAATCGAGCGATTTACTATCAGAAAGTTTATTTTTGTTCGCGATAATTTTTTGTTATACATAAATTCGTTTAATTACCAGGTTTAAAGCGCAAATGAGCAATGTGTGGAAAATTTATATGAGAAAAGCAGTAATTTTTAATAGATCCGATGTAAAAAGTATCTTGAAATTTAAGTTAACTGTACAAAATTTTAATGTTTTAAAAACAGTTTGGTCATGGTGGTCTTTTCTCAGTCTTAACACTGACTTGGGGAACGCAGTAAATATAGAAAATACAATTCTTGGTATAACAATTTTAGTTTAGACATAAAAAACAAGCTACTTTTGGACTATAGACTGCGATAGCTCTTAAAACAAATCGCATTTTCATGGTACTCGAAGTATTTTTTTTCGCAACAGCGAATAGATGAATTCAATGACTATTGAATTCGATCTAAATTAGATTAGGTTAGGGTTAGGTAGGGAAGGATGTGTGCGGCAGGACCGCACTTCTACTCGGAGGCCAAAATGGCCCATTGTGAGTCCCTTCTTATGGTGTTCTGGAGCTAACCAATAGTCTCAGTCAAGGCGAAACCAGTTCGACGTCTTAATGAAGGAGAGCAGACTCGAGATTTCGACTTTCGCCGCGCAAGCCAGGTCTGTCAGGAATCTTGACCCCAAGGTGCGGAGTCGGCGTTCCTGATGAGCCGGGCAGTGGCACAGAAAGTTTTGTATCGTTTCTACTTCTTCTTCATCTCCACAGCTACGGCAGACATCACTGGACGAGAGGCGCCATTTGGTAAGCATAGATCCAATAGCGCAGTGTCGGGTGATGACTCCAACGAGCTGTCGAATGGAGGTACGACTCAGGGACAATACGAATCGTGTTTTCGTCAAGGAGAGGGAGGGCCACAGTGTCCGGCAGGTGCCGCAGTCGGTCCTGGTTCGCCATGACGACTCAATTTCCTTTTTGGTCAACCTATCAATATACATGTAAAGGGGAAATATCGGAGGAAACACAGAGGTATCCACTTCGGTGGCAGACAAGGCGACCCCTTTTCATGCCATCTCGTCCGCTGCTTCGTTCCCTGCCACTCCTGAGTGGCCCGGAACCCAACAGAGAGTGACCTGGTGGTGCCCAATGCCTTGAAGTGCGGTACGACACCTCTGCACTACCTTTGATTTCACAACTGATTCCAGCGCTCTAAGCGCCGCCTGACTATCCACGAAAATTGTGACATCTGTGGGTGGTAGCCCACTACCACGGATAACTTCGGCAGCGTTCCAAATTGCATAGATCTCTGCTTGGAAAATACTGCAGAGGTCCGGCAGTCTGAATGACATATGGGTCTGCAGTACATCGGAGTAGAGACCAGCTTAAGTACCTTCCTCTATTTTGGAGCCGTCGGTGAAAACGGTGATGGAAGCGTCTCTCGTCGCACCTGTCAGCTCCCATTCCTCCCTTGTGGGATATGAGGCTAGTGCACGCGTGTCGAAATCCAGGTATGGGATCAGATAGTCCGTGCAGGAATCCAACTGATATCCGATATCCAGCTTCGCAAATAGCTTAAGAATTCCAGTGTCCAGTGTAAGTGGAAACTAATTTGTTTATAGCCCGATTTGTTAACGGTTCAGTGGATCTGTTTAATTTGTTTCGAATTTTATATAAAAATAAATTATTTAGGAAAGATGAAAGTGGGTTCAAGTCGATTTCAGTATCACTTTCGACTTTCCTTTTTTTGCGAAACATAAAATTTGACTCCCTTGATTAACTTGAAGCAAATATTCCCAATACTCGATACGAGTTTAATATCTTAAGACTTTAGAATGTTCTAACATGTGTAGAACACTTTTGTGGTCCTCCACATATTTTCCACGTTTACGGAGCACATTTGCACGCCCACTAAGCTCAAAAATTTGCTGGTTGTTATGATTTTCCAAGCATACGACAACCCTAAAATAATAAACGCTTCAACGCCACACAAGTAATTGCAGCGAGCTAAAAATTCTATGTCGATGCAAAAAAATGGTAGTAATTGAAAAATTATGGCATAAATCTAATTACTGAACGTTGTGGATATGCCACAGGATATGAAATGGTAATTACGCAGCAGACCAGACCGAGCCCAACCAGCGACGAATCGACCAAATGCGAGTAAAATGAGACAGCAGTCAATGCAACATGGATCAATTCAGCGCACCCGGATGCGGGAAGGAGGTAGGCGCTGCTGTAGGCGGCAGGCAGGATTTCAGCAAAGCTGAAGTAGCGAGCAACAGGGACAGGTGGACAGTGTGGCGTGCGCATCATATACGAAATGCCACATACACACATGCACATTCTTATGCATGTGTGTGTAATTATTTTGCATGTATGTGTGCGTTTGAATAATTTGAAACCCTCAACAGCACTCGACGAAACGACCTTTGCAGTTGAAGCTGGTTGATTGGTGAGAACAGCGAGAGCGGTGAATGCCAGAAAAGGTTGTTAACGTTAACCTTTGCAAGCAAGCAAGCGAGTATCAATAACATGACAGCAAATTTTCCATTAGCTGACACCAGACACCACACTGGAGGCGGTCGGCATCCAGCCGCAACTGGTGTGGAAAATGTTGGTCGCATGGGTAAGAATGCAAAGGAAAGCAAGTTGGTAGATTTTTCTGAAAATTGAAATAAAAATTAGGCATTTCATTAAAAGTAGAATGTTGCAGATAAGCCAACAAATTTTAATAGCAGGAGGAAGGAGTGTGTATGGAATTTTTTCAAGTGACGGTGGGACACATTTTTTGAAGGAAACGGAGACGATTTCAATCGACATAAACACACCCCACACTTGAGCCTATGTTATCTTTAAAAGGATACTAACGTATTCACAAGTTATGCCGAAATCCTGCCAGCTGAAAACATCCCCGGTTGGGAATTGGAAAACAGACCACTTAATCGGGCCACTTTTCGTTCAGTAATTAAGACAAAGAATAATGCATTAGGCGCACATTTTTTACTTTATAACGAATTTGAAGAATCGTAGAGAATCTGCCAAAGTGGTTCGATTGATAAGAGAGAGTGAAACGAAGCCTATGCTCTTTACACATATGAACGAGAAACTTTAAACGTTAGGCACAAAAGATATTTTAGGTCGTTGGGCAGTTTCCAAATCAAAAATTACTCGAAACCATACCTTAGGTTTTAGTGGGGTTTTCAACAAAACTAGTGTCCTATGAAACTCCCACGAGGATTACGAAATAGATATTAGAGAATCAATGTTTCGATTCACGTAAATGACGAATACCGCGCACAATGTCTTAGACATAAAGATAATAAATTAACTGCGACAACAAGTAATAAAACTCAATGAAAGGACCTCAATGTGGACGTTCCAAAATTGCTCATCGGATAGGGTCTTGAGGTAATGTTATTATTATTATTATAGGCGGGGAATGTGCACTGCGACCTAAGAGATCTATTGTTCCCCCTTCTTGGACTTCACAGTTCATCGGTGAGCCCAGTATCCAAGAGGAATCTTAGTATATTTCCTAAGCCTCTGGAAACACAGTCCGAACCTGGTATAATAAAATCACCCAGGTGCTTTTTCCGTTTGTGCATTAGCGCAGGGCATATGCCTAGTATGTGTTTTGCAGTTTCATTGTCCTGCAAACAGAACCTACAGAGTTCGTTTCCCTGATAGTTTCTTAGATTTTTTTTAAGAGACTCATACATTCCTCGAACCTTTTCTTGTTGTAACATCCAATAACTATCTTGGAATGTTCAAGGCCTGGTTGATTTTCCCAGGTTTAATTCCGGATGGTTATCTCGTCTTTCCTGGAAAGGATGGATAGGGCTCCTTTGTCTAGACCACAGAAGGGTTCTGGGCCGACGAAGGGGGTAGATGCTCCCCTTCTTGCAAGCATGTCGGCCTTCTCATTCCCATCAATACCGGCGTGACCCGGAACCCAGAGGACCCATACCTGATTGCAGCGGCCAAGGTCATTCAGCTTCTCAAGGCATTTCGACACCAGTTTCGAGGATACCTCGTAGGATCTTTATGCCTTGATTGCCGCTTGGCTGTCCGACAGGATCGCGATCTTCCGGTTCCGGTATTTCCTCACCGGATTGAAGTGAGCACACCTTTCAATGGCGTATATTTCAGCCTGGAAAATGGTGGTCTGCTTTCCCGTAGGTTCCGAGTATCTAATCCCCGGTCCATATACCCCGATTCCGGTACCTTCCTCCGTTAGGGAGCCATCTGTGTACAAGGAAATCATGAACTGATCTATCAGATGGGGAGGACGACACAAATTATCAAAAAGATGTTTAACACAGAAAATGAATGATGAAGAAAAGATCTCTCTATTGAAATGACCATGAAATGTAGAATCTCTTATCGCTTAAAAAAGCTAATGTTAAGATAAACGATAAATCTCTATTAAAAAGATAAATCTCTATTGAAGAGCATATCTTAGACTATAGTTGATTCCCACAACTTGATACAATACTGATAAATTTATCTATTTAATGAGTTCGAACTTGTATCATGAATCATTAGGGAATCAAAATCGATGTGACAGGTTGCATTTTATAAACTTTAGTAATCGAAACTTCTCTTTGCCTTAAGGATATTAAGAGTGAGTGTGACTTATTTTTAAAAACTACTGATGTAACAGTGAAAGGACGAGTGCTTTGGCTGGTTGGCAGCTTGTATATATATGTTTAATTACCTTATGGCATAGTAAATAAACGTATTAAAAACTAGTCAAAAAAAATGAAACATCAAGATTAATACATAGTTTTAAAATACAATTTCGACTTTGAACTTCAATATTGTGCAAGTGGGCTCCCATCCCAGAGGTCATGGTTTCGATTCCTATTTAAGTTTTGGCGCCGCACCAATTTTTCAAACCTTTCCTGCAGCGTTCATCGAAGACACTAACCCTTTGCGTTATCTACTTTCTATTAGCAAAACACAGAGGGCGCTCAAATAGCTTAATCGAAAAACGATCATCATACCAAGGCATCGATAGAATGTCGATAGATGACAGCCCAATCACCGAGTACAGCTAGTGATAGGTCACCCATTCTGGTGGAATTTCAATTGATTCACTTAATCAGACATTTGCCTTGTTGAAGCCCTACGCTCTCTAGCAAAGTGAGTAAGGAGAAGAAATTGGGTACGACTTGTAGGTTTTTGATTTCAGATTTAGAAGTCTCGATAAACTGGTGGAATCTGAAGAAAGTTTTTATCACAAAAGACAGAAGCCACAACGCAACTTTCTACATTTTAACATTTAAATGCAATCTGCTTCAGGACGAACCATTGAGAAATAAAATCAATTTGCTGAATTATTTGACGCTTCGCTGACGTGCGCCAATGTCTGTTGTGAGCTGGTGTGGGTGGCCCGTAATTTCGATTTTTCAAACACATTAGTTTTTGTACTTTTTGGGAAACCATTCAGTTAAAGAGCGCATAAATACTCGCTGCGGATACGCAGTAGGAAAGCAGCAAAAGCAGACCACTGAAGAAATGTGTGAACCTTAAAGGATAATAAAATATTTACACTTTGTTATAGTGCCAGCCTGCATATGACCTTTGCAAACTATTCGCTGTTACTTTTCTCTTTTGCTTTTCGTTTTAGCTGGTCGACTGGGAAGCGATGCTGTCTCTTTTCGACACACTGCTCTCACTCGTATGGCGACTATTAAGGACGAAAGCTTTGGTCCTTTGACGCTGCACGCTCTCACGTTTATGTGAATTCGTGTTGGCATTTGTTGTTGCCGCTCCTGTTCATTTCATATAGTCGTATGTGCTCAAATCATGGCAGTTTGAGGAAGGTTGTGTTCGTTTTATAGTCAACTTTATATACGCCACACACACACACACACATACTATATATGTGCGCATATCCTGCAAAGCAGTACACCAACCGCAGTCATCGCACTTTCCGCTCATCCAGCGCCGATATGTTTAAACTTTCTCCGTCTCAATGTTTTGGCTGCGAAGCGTTTTGCTGTTGTACTTTTTGGCTTATTTGTCAGGATTTTACTGCTCCACCTTCTGTGTTCGATTTTGTTGCTGGCTGTCCTCCAAGCCAAGTCGAAGCCAGCGAGTTGTTGCTCGATGCGACTCCGTCAAGCAGCAACCCCAAAGCGGTCGTGTCGTGCCTTGCAGTACCGTTGCCGCTGCTTCAGCTGTTCGGCAACGTCGTGTCTCTTGCTGCTGCTATTGATGTTGTTGTTGTTGTTGTTACTGCTGTGACCATGGTTGTTTTGGCCAACCTTAAAGTTCTGGAATTATTTCTCTACATTATTTTGACACGACATGGCACGGCGCGCTGTGGCCCGTCGCTGGCTGTCTGCCGGCCCGGCTGGCTGGCGGTTTGGCACATTCGGTTGGCTGGTGGGCTTGTTTGCTGCCGGCGACAACACTTGTGCCTCGGTTGCCCCTAGACGCAACTATGACGCTAACGTTACTCTGCATTTATTGCCTGCAACAGCGTGCGACTGTGTGTCTGCGTGGGTGTGTGTGTGAGTGTGTGTGTGTATGTTGTCAATGAAAAGGGAGAGTTTAAATTTCGCTATATGTACACATTTCCCTTCGCATTTTACAGTTGTTGTACTATTTGTTTTTGTACGGCTTTTGCAACAACGCTACAACAGTTTCCTGCCAAAAATTTGCCGCCTGCAATTTTCATTTCAATTTCATTTTACTCAATTTGTTTTTGTAACATTGACGTGGGCTTCCAGTTGGCGAAAAATTAAGTGCTCCATCGTTTGATATTATTATTGCTGTTTCTGTTGTTGTAGTTGTTGTTACTGTATGTGTCTGGTTTTGGGTTTATATGAATTTTGTATGGTTCTATTTTCATTTATTCACCTGGTGCATAGGCTCGCAAGCACCACGCCAACAATAACAACAACCACAATGCCAGTCAGCAACGTTGCGGCAGCAATTCAGCTCATATGCGCGTTTCATGTTTCGCATTTGATGTGCTCTTGAACCCGTTTGACATTGGCGTGCACGGCGGCAATTGTCACAAATTCTTGGCTATAATTACAGCACAGGCAGTTGCGATTCGCAGGAATTCCCAGCAGCGAAGGACGATATCGATGACCTAAACGAACCAGTTTTAGCCAGTAGGAGTTCTTAGACATTTGTCATTGTTTAATTCTTTAAATATCATTAATATTTTTCCTGTGTGATACGAATTTGTCGTAAAGCGTTACACAAAAACCCATCAAATTTATAGGTTAAAAAATTATAAAATTAAAAATATGATTTCTTTGAAAAATAAAATATGAAAAATTCAGCAACGTATGTAAACCATTATAAATTAAAGTGGCATAAGTTTGTTGCATTTAATGCTAAAAGGGAAAAATAAACATTTATTTTAAAATTTTTAAATCTAAATTTTTTCGCAGATTAGATACACTACTCGACACGAAAAATGCTCCTAAAAAAAAAAGTATTTTTTAGACTAATCTTCGGCTGCTGAACACGAAACTGAAAATCAAAAAATTTTCTTAAGAAGTGTTTTCGAAAAATCTTCGAAAAACACGTTTTTTCCCTCTTATTTCAGTTATGAGCACATATCTCGTAAACCAACCATCCGACTAACACGAGTGGGCAAGTTAAAAATAGAAAATTTAGTTAAAAAGAGACAATTTTCCTTTTTCATTTGATACCCATATCTTCATCATTGCACAACCGCAAATATTTAAAAAAATATTTGAAATATGTGTGTCCTTAAAATTTTAAAGTCCTTTAAGAAGGTTTTTGGGTCAGAAAATGAAAAACTGACTATGCCAGGGTACTATAAATGACCTCTAGTTTCACGTCTATATTAACATTTGGATGGGTCTCGGAAAAATTAAAAAATTTTTCGCACGGTGTAATAAATGAAAAGTTGGTGTTTTCACTCCGTGCATCATAACTTTGTCACTTTTTTTTAATTCTATTGATTTAGGCTTAATATTTGCCCAAATAATTTATCTTTCATCTTAGATTTTAAAACCAGAGGAGATCATTTATTTTATCTATAAAAAAACGATTCGAAATTGTATAATTTTTGAAAATGATCGAAAAATTCACTTTTTCATCGTCAATAACTTCTCCCAATTCTCATCTGATTTGGACAATCTATATATCGTTGGAAAGGTTAGTTAATTACCTTCTGAATGACGGGCCACTTGTGTTAGTCGGATGGTTGGTTTACGAGATATGTGCTCATAACTAAAATAAGAGGGGAAAAACGTGTTTTTCGAAGATTTTTCGAAAACGCTTCTTAAGAAAATTTTTGGATTTTCAGTTTCGTGTTCAGCAGCCGAAGATTAGTCTAAAAAATACTTTTGTTTTTAGGAGCACGCGATGAACCCATTTTTTGTCGAGTAGTGTTATTTGCACAAAATTGAAGGAAAAATATTTGATAGAGTTTTGCAAAAACAAATGCGGCTGACAGCCCGGCAACCGGCATTATTGATAAGAAAAAAATTTATGAATACTCTTTCCATTGTTGTATTTTCACTACCCAATGACATTTACAACAAAAAACAAAGACAGAGGGGTGTGCAGGGAGACAGTTCGGAAACGTTTCTGTGCGACTCTGTGTTCGCGTCAACTGCTTTTTTTTTTGCTTACCTTATCGATTGTTGGGGGGAAATATCCGCCGACGCTCTGACGCAGCTATCAAGCCGATCGTCCGTCAGTTAGTTAGTTGGACAAAACAAAAAAACAACACCAAACAGAGTTCAGGTTATCAGCGTTTAGCCTTGTCGGTTGTCGTTCTGCTGTGTAATGTTATTGTTGTTGGTCTCCAACGTTGTTGTAGTTGGTAACGGTTTTGTTGTTTTTATTATGGTTGTTGAAATTATTGTTGCTTTCGTTGATATAGCTGACAAGTAATGTTGTTGCCGTTTGTTTTTTTTTATTTGAAACTGTAATTGTTTGTTGATCTTGTTGTTGTTTGTTACATATGTTGTTGCTGAGTTGTGTTTGTTGAATTTTTTTAATTTTGTTTTTTGTATTTGAAATTGTTATTTGTAAATTGTTAATTGATGTTGCAACGTTGAAATTTTGTGTTTATTTTAACATTTTGTTTTCAATTGCTTGGGTGTAGGTATTTAAAATTAATTGTTGTAATTGTTATAGTTTTAAAATTATTTTACTTTTTAATTCTGCTTTAATTGTTTGCTTTTAATTCATGAAACTGTAGGTTGTTTTCGATTTTTAATTACCTTCTAGAAATTACTATCATTATCATTTTTATATGTTATAAGTTCTTGTTGTTGCTATACTTGTTTATTTTCTGGCCTTTATAAGGCCAGATAAGTTTTGGTTTTTTTGATTTTTTATAATATTGCTGTCACATTTTTTGTTTTGGCTGTTTAATATTTTCAGTTGTAATTATTTTTGTTTGTTTTAGTTATTGTTGCTGTAATTTAAAATAAAACTGTCAGTTATTATAGGTTTTGTCGT
The DNA here is from genome assembly GCA_964056695.1 of Melieria picta. NCBI lineage: Eukaryota > Metazoa > Arthropoda > Insecta > Diptera > Ulidiidae > Melieria > Melieria picta. The sequence goes on along the minus strand of OZ057400.1, from coordinate 103,768,914 downwards.
ATGATTTTAATTTATTTTGTCGTAATGGGTTTAGCTGTCAGTTTTTTAATTATTGTTACTTATGTATTTTTCTAATTGCATTATTTTTTGTTGCAATTGTTGTTTTTTGTTTTTTAGGTGTTTTTGCGATCATTGTTGATTTTGTTGTTTCCTCTTATTATTAATATTTTTTACAATTGTTGTTGTTGTATTTTTAGCTGCTGTACTTGCTGTTGTTGTTTGTATGAAATCATTTCTTTAGGCTGTTACAGCTGTTAATTGCATTTGCTGTGATTTTAATTTTGTTTTGAGATTATTTCTGTTGCAATAAAATTTTTGTTTTTTGTATATTTAGTTGTTACATTTGCAAATCCTTTTTGGAAATGATTTTAATTATAATGTATTGCTTTTGAAATTTTTCATTTATTTATTTGTTATAACTATTATTATTTTTCATTATTTTGTTTTTATTTGTATTGTTTTTATTTGGCATTTACAATTGCAGTTATTGCTGTTTTCGTTTTTTTAATTGTAATTATTGTGGTTATATTATTCAAACATTTTGTGTGTCACATTTGAAATTTTCAACTTCATATGTTTTTATTATAACTTTTGTTATTATGGTTGTTGCAAGTACTAGTTACTTTGCCCACATTTTATTACAGTTTGTTGTTGTTTTTGTTCTAAAACAATATAAGATTTTCTCGTTTCACTTATCAGCTTGTAACTTTCCTCACTTTCCTCAGCTCATTCCACATTTGTAGACTTCGGTTTTTTTGTTATTCAATATTTAATTCAATACAAAAAAAACACGGTTAAACTATTTTAAACAATTTTACACAAACATTCAAATAATATTTGATACATTTTTTTTATCATAAACATTTATAATTATCATTTTTCAAACCTTTTTTAGGTTATTTTGCTGTTACACTTTTCACAAGCATTTTGAATTAACTTAATTTGTTTGTGCAAAGAATTTTCTTCAAATTATCTTTTTAAAATTTTACTTTTATCAAATTCCATCAGAAATCACAAAAAATGGGGTTAAAAAAGGCGCAACGTACATGAACGGTCGACCACGACGAGCGAAACGAGGTACAAATGAGTAAAAAAAAAAACAAAAATAATATATTCAACGGATTTTTGTGATGTTTTAATTGCAAGACATCTTTTTTCAACATGAACGAAACGAAAACTTTTCACTTTATGCACATCTTAAACACATTTCGCCGCTGAGCTGCAATTCGTTGGATAAAATTATGATTTTTTGCAATTTTTCACTGACGAAAACATTTCACCAGCGCGAACGCGTCGAAGAGCGTTGAAAGCGTCAAGCGATAAAACGCAATTTCTCGTTTCTTCCCTGCTGCTGCTGCTGGGTAGCTGCGTTGCGCTCCACCACACCACACCACCGCACGGCAGCAATCGTGGCCGTCGGCCCGAAGCGAGCGGTAGGCGTTGGGGCGAACGTGCCCGGGGGGTAGCGGGCAGCGACGAGCACCGAAGGTGGGTGGGCGGCTGGTAGGGGGCCGTGGCGGCGATCAACGGCGACAGCAGGCGCCGGATGGCAAAAGCGAGGAAAGCTGTGTTTTGTTGCTGTTTGTTTTCGGTTGGAGTTGTCGCGCCGTTTCGCTTCTAAGCCGATTTTAATTACAATTTTTAGCTGTTTTTGTTTGTTGTTTTTTTTTATTGTAAACACAGTTCGTGTTTGCCGTGTTTTCCTTCAATCTCACTTTCGCGCTTTGCTCACATTCAATTTGCACTTGCTGTCTTGTTGTTGTTGTTCTGGTGTGCAAGCGCACACATAAGCGCGATGTCACGTACACACAAGTGCAGTTCGCTTTTTCTACTCTCTTCTTAGTTTTATTTTCTATTATTGCTGCTGTGCGAATGCAATGTTGTGGTTTTTGTTAGCATTACATTTGCTGGTAGGCTTGTTGCCGCTGCTGTGCCAATAATCCAAATGCCCCTATCGCCTGTTGTTGTGATAAATTTGTCCAGTTGTTGCAGTGATGTTTTGATTCCCATTGGCCGCTGTTTGTTTTGGTTATTTTTGACTTTTTTCTGCTAGCGCTGTCGTTGCGCCGTTGCGCTACTGCCAGAGACGACGGTCGAAAACAAATTGCGCCGACAACGCCGAAACGATGTTTTGCCAAATGGTAATGTAATCACAAAAAAGATGCAAAACAAAAAAGCCAACAATCAAAAACAATCGAAAAAGACGAAACTTTTGCTGGAATTGTTGAGAGCGAGAACTGCGTGCACATAGCACAATCGACGAGTACACGTACACGAAATGGACGAGTGCTGGCCACGAGCGGCATGCGCACGAACGAGTGTCATCTGTCAGCGGCACTGCCAGCTACAATTAAAGTGGAGCATTAATTTGCCCGCGTTTGAGCAAAATTTACAAATTATTGAAAAAGAACAGAATTAATTTGTATTGTTGCTCTGTAAAAATGTGTTTTTCTGTGAATTTACATTAGAAAGGTCAACTATTTAGAGGGTCGCTTGAGGCATTGTTTTGGCAATGCTCGCCGGTAACGAGCGGCTTCAGGCCGCCACCAACACATACAACAAGTTGAAGCGCTGCGCATGCACCGGCGACCGGCAATTTTTCCCTTAAGTCGCTTTTGCTCTTTGAGTTGAGTTGCTTTTTTGTGGCTTGATTTGTTTTCCTTGTTGGGTGCTTTTGCCCTGTGCAGAGTTGCCGTTGCCGTTCAAATTATGGGGACTTTGAAACTAAATCAAAAATTTATAAATTTGTAATCTATATGTATATAAATTAAAATATATAAGTCAAGCTTAAACCATAAAAAAGATAAGTAAAACTATAAAAAATAAAATAAGTATCACAATTTTGTATAAACAATCTATTAACTAATACTAACGATCAACAATGACTTGTTTTGTATCCCCTACTATTGATTATGTAACGCATCCTGAACCTATACCCCAAAAAAAGTTTAGGAGTTCTCGGGAGTTCAGGTGAATAGTATATATTTCTATCCCAGAGAGTTGTATGGCCCACAATGTAATCTTGACGATAATATAGAGATTTCCCTGCTTATCCACCGATCCGATCAACAATAACAGATTTTTATTAAGCGCTTTAGACCGTCTCTAACGACTTCCAGTGGTTCAGATTTTGCCAAAATTCGATTGTGGGAGCTCGTTTGGTGATTTTGTAAGTATTTAAGTATAGCGCTATGACTTTTTTATCCTTTAAGAAATATAATTTGTTAATATTTCCAATAAACAATATTTACACATTACTCTCTATTCTTGTTCTCCGACTGCGCGAGTATTGGGTTCAGCATTTTTCTCTTCAACTGTGGCACTGAAAGTTGTTGCTTATTGGAGGGGAACGGAAGTCGTGAAGTATTGCATATCTACACGAAGTTGCACATAACTAATGAGGCGTTTCGGCCAGTAACTACCCACTCAACTACTCCGAACCACCTGTTGCTGTACATTGCAAGTTCAAAGCTTTGAAGTCATTGCAAACAAAGCGCAGAAAATGCTTGCTACAATAAAATAAAAACACACACTGAACATTTTAGTATAGTGAAATGACAGCTAAAAAGCTTCTTGCATTGGTTGGAAAGTGAAAGTTGAAGACAGTTGAGTGCTGTGCATTCGACTTTGTAGGAATGACAATGACGCTTGAGTGGGTGGTAGCTGCGGCAATGGAATCGAGAGGTCAAGAGCGATTCGAAACCGCACCGTTGCATTCAACGCGATGACTAAAAACTTCAGACCTTGTCTCCTTATGCTCAAAATGGTCTGAAAATCCATAATTGAGATGATTCTGCAGCTCGTTTCCCGCTATTAATTTAACAAACACTATTTTACTTTGCTTCAGTTTAATGCAGTGTTTAGTGGCAGTTATTTGCCAATTTAATTTAAATTCATGTATTTTTTTTTAATTAATTTTAAGCACAATTTCATTTCATGTCTTAAAAAGCGCGATTAATTCCATTTGTTATTTTCTTAGAAGATTTTAGAAGTGTAGAATAGCAGCGAAGCGTTGAAGGCGATTAAATGTGTGCCTTTTGCGCCAGTTGCTTGTTTATGTCAATAAAAAGTGTTTTTGTGTAAATGTATATTCTGTATTAAGTGTAGCTATATGTATTGTAATCGATTTTAGCGCACTTTGCTCTGAACAGGGACCCACATCCCAACTGCAGTAACGATAACGACTATTCTTTCTTGTCGGTCATCTGTGCCCCTTCTTCTTCCTTTTTGACCGCCTCCTTATCATTATCCTTTTCTCCTTCCTTCTCCTCTTTGGCCGACTCCATGGTGGCACCATCGGGCAACGCCTTCTCCAGCGCTTTTACAAAGTCCTCCAAGTTGCCCGCGTAGGCGGCAGCCACCGCTTCGGGTGTTAGCTCAAACTGTGAGACCACTGGGCCCAGCTGCGCCGACTGCAGCGCATTGGAGAACAGCGACAGCGCTTGCTGAAATTGCGGCGAGGCAATTGTATCTTTAATTTGCTGTTTCTTGGTCTCGTCGCCGTTCTCGGTCTCGGGCAGGTGCACTGACAGTAGTTTGGCACGTTCCGGATCCGAAATGATTTGGTTGATGGCTTCGGAGCCGGCGATGGCAGTGGACAGGTCAACGCTCACATCACGTGCTGTGCCAGCAGTTGCTAAAAGAAGCAATTAGTATAAATAGCTTGTGTGCCAGTCAAAGTTAGCTTACCCGACGCTATCGGTGCACTGGTGCTGCCAGAGTTGGAGGTGCTTTTGCCACTCTTTCCTTTGGCGGGGGCGGAGGGGGTGCGCGGTGCTGAGGCATTGGATTCAGGTGTGAGCAGGTTACTGGCGGTAGCACTGGAGCTACGTGTGCCTCCCGGCGTGCGCGACGAGCTGTTTTCTGAGCGACTGCAAACATGTGCAAATATTAATTGCCAAACTTTTTAAAGCGAAATTCATGTAATGCATACTTCATTGAACCCAGCAGTGAAGTGAGTCCACCCATTTGCCCCACACCCCCAAACAGCTGCATCAGCTGCTGTTGCGACATGTTGTTCAGCATGAACTGCAGATCGCCATTGTCGCTAGTGTTGCGCGTCTGTGAAGGTGGATTGTTCATCAGCTCGTTGACGCGACGACAGTACTCTTCATCTTTTTCCACTTTGGGCTCCTGCATCCAGAAGAACATGCGACGCGACGATGACTTGAATTTCAGTACATACACACGCCCGGTCTTGCATTGTTCGACGCGCTTAAACTCGAAGTCATCAGGGAACACAATCAAATCATCTTCAACCTGAAATATACATCCAAATAAGGAAATTGGCGTTGATTTGTCATAGTTGTAGTCATTACTTTGCCCGTAGTGCGATCCTTCCAGCAGAAATGCATCAGCCCATCGTCGCTCTGCGTTAGATACACCAGACCCTTTCTGGTGTCCGGATGCACCATCTTGCCAATCATATTCATACGTCCAGCGCGAAACTCCACCAAATTGGAGCCGCTGCCCGTAGAGTTGCTACCAATGCCACTTTGACGTCCAAACATTTCGTTGCGCAGCTCGGTTATATATTCTTGCGCTATGTATTGTTGTTTGTGAGGATATGTTGTAGTTGCTGGTTTGAAAAAATGTGCGAGAATTGCGCCAACTTACAGAATTTATGCTGATTCTTTAGAAATCTTCTGATTTTTCGGGCTGCTACTTCTTCTTTTTCGAATGACAAGCAAATTTCCGCTGTCAACGCGAATGACGACAGGAAATTGTGATTTCGCAGGGTTGTATGTGAAATGTTAGTGCTGGCGAATAAAAATCTGTTTTAAGGTTCGTGGATAATATATTCGAAAATTTCATAATTGAAACATTACAATCAGATGTAAATTTCGTACGAAGAAAATTGTATTTAATAACTAAAAGAGCGAGTGATTGTAAGCATTGTGTGGTGTGTTTTATTAGATTATTTCTTTTCTATTACATTGATGCGTAAATGCATAAATGCTTTTATTTGCTGACTACATTTGAATGTCGTTGGCAACGCTAACAACAAGATAAGTCAATGTGGCAAACGCTGCAAGTGCGGCTACAATTTTAGTGACCTTTCCATATACATCTGGCATATATTAGTCAGATATAATAAACAAAACTTCATTTGTGTTCAAAATTGCTTAAAAATTAAGTCATGATCCAAGCATATTGATCTTGTATCTTTTGTCGTACGTTAAGATAAAACACAATAATTGAATAGCTTAAGTTCGGCCTACGGTTCCTAACTCTATTCCAAAGTGGCAACACTGATGCCAATTCCATGTGGAAGAAGAAGCAAACATTGCTTGATTTCTCGTTATTCCCCTAGCGGAGAATTTCGAGCGAGACGGTTTGTTGGATTTTCTTTCGCTTTTCTAATCATTTTAGCTCGCATAAATCTTTAAAAAGGCACAATTAAAGAAGTGCAGTGCTTTCTGCAACATACTCAGGTAAGTGCAATCTGATTTGCTGCCATGCAAATTGCAATATTCATTTGGAATTTTCGGTTTTTTTCCGCTACCCTTGCGTGATCGCACGAACGGGAACGAATAAAACGACGACTACAACGATGGTGAAAAAAATTGGAAAAATAAAATAAAAATTTGGAGCAGCTAAAAAAGCAGAAGTGGTTTTTCTTGTATTTTTGCGACGTCTGCTTTGATGTGCAAATTAATTTGCAAAATCAGAGAAAAGGAGACCAATCAGCAAGGAAAATTTCACCAAAAGCAAATTGGCGAAAATAAGTGAAGAGATCCAAAAAATAAAAGAAATATAAACGAAAAACGAAATAGAAGGGCATAGAAGCAGCAGCGGCAGCAGCAGCAGAAGTGCGAAAGCAGCGAAAAAGCGGAGCGTGTGAAGGAGCAGGCAAGCGGGCTGGCTGGCAAAAGTGACAACGCAAGCAGTCAAATTGGAAAGGGGAAACGAGCGTGCAGCAACAACAAAAACAACAAGAATACTGTGGCAGCACCAGCTGAAACAACAAAAACAGCGGTAGATGAACAGCAACAACAACAACGCAGGCACAATAGCAGCCGTTGAAGAAGCAGCAACAGCAGTAAAGTAGTGAAAAAAAGGTACGCAATAAATGAAAGAAGAAAAACAAAAATGCAAAGCAACGTAAAGGAGAGCAAGAGACATGAGGCAACGTAGCAGAAGAGGTTGTAAAAGAAAAAGAAGAGGTAGCAGCGATTGCCGTAGGCAAGAGGGGTCAAGTGCGGTGAGGGCGAAAAACATGCTCCCGACGTATGCGAAGTGTAAAGGGTGGGCCTAGCGCGTATTTGAGGTTAGTTTGTCAAGGGCGGAACGTAAGCGGAGCTGCTGTAGACAGTGGGCGTGGCGGCCGCAGCTGTTTTTGTTGGTTAAGTGCGGAACGGAATGTTGTGATTTGAAAGGGAAAGGGATTTTCTAATATTTGAATCACCTTGCTGGCTTTGCCACGCCCTTAAGTGGAGCTGCAGTGCTGCGAAATTGCATATTGAAGTAATTGTGCAATGTGTCCGCAAAATTTTTGGGCACTGTGGCTTGTATGAAAATATTTGCGCGTCCGAGCGCCCACTTGGGCAAGAAATTTCGTGCAAGAAGACTAAATGTGTGCATTGCGGCCACAAACGTGCGCGGCATTGATGAGGCCAGCGCACATTTGAATGTCATTTGTATTTATTTTTTACTTTTCGTCTGAAACGCAAGCGACTTGCATTCATTTGAGTTTTGTTGTAATGTTTGGACGCTTTAATCTGTTCAGAATTAGCTCAGCTATTCATACAGTTCCAGTCAATGGTCCATACGCTCCAAGTGACAGTAGTGCGTCGCTTCAATTATCACTGCTTCAGTTTTTCGTAAACATTTTTTGGTTTTACTTGGATTCTGTATTTTTACTATTTTGCAAATCGCTATGATTTTATACAGGCAATGCCTGTTATTGGGGCCATTAAATGTCAAAGCGTGTTTGGTTCCGTTCAGTAGAGCGATTAATGCGCTCTATACTAGTTTGGTGGGAGAAAATTACGAATGTATTCAAAGTTCTGTTAATTGGTGAGTTAAGCATAGATAGAATGCAACTGTTACAAAAAAAACTTGCAGCAAAGTGCGTACAGTGCGTCCTTAGTACAATTTTTATATACTGCATCATGCAAGTTGCAGATTTTCGCTTCCAAAAGATCTTATGAAAAGCTAAGAAGAATGGAATCAATTTTTAATGGTTTATAATGTTTTAAATATGGATTAAAAATAGCCAAAACTACTATTGTCTTTTGACAGATCTTAAATATTTAATTTTGAAAAGCTTCATTTCTATTACATTTGTCGTAAAACGTAGACATAAACGTTAATTTTTTAATTTCACGTCATTTGAACTTTTGCAGATTGCGTTTTCATGCGCATCACCCATCTGATGAACAGACGAACAGATACTATGTCGATACACTTTTGTTGCAAGCACGTTTAACTGCATGCACGGCTCCTTGAACGTTTTGCGTTGATCCAGCTCAAGTTTCAGATTTCAAAGATTCACTTGAAAAGCCATGACTAATTAAATAATTAGTTAGTTAGTTATTAGATAGTTACACATGTACGTCGTAGGTTAAATTTGGTGATGCAGGACGCTGTCTAGTCTGCGCAAGGATTTCTTCGTAGTGCAACAACTGCTGTAGTTCGATTTATGAATACTGATAGTATCAAAAATTTACTCATAAAGAACCAAAAAAAAACCACTGTCTTAGCTTCACTCATTACAAATTTCGGGATATTCTATAAAATTCATTCATGTCATATTTTGCTTGATGTAGGTCGTCTTGTAACACTATTGACCCACACATGTTGTTTTTGTGGTCTGTTAGATTCAACTCACTTTTCTGCTCATCACACTGTTGTTGTTCTCCTTAAGTGTTTTGCAGCGATTGCGAGCCGTTTCCAGCATGTACCGAACGCGATTGAACTCCCCCATTTGTGGTTCTCTGACTCGAAATGGTGTATGGGTTTATTTACAACTAATTTTGTTTCCTCTTACTGCCTATTGTCTCTTTCCTTTCGTTACCTTGAAACATCGGAGTCCATCTGCTTGGGCTGCCAGCTGGTAATATTAATTGTTTGCTTCAATTTATTGCACATTTTTCGTATTTTTTATTACTTTGTGGTGGCAAATTTCGCATTAATTTATGCCCGCCCCCCCTCCTGCACCGCCGCTAATTGCAGACCAGCGGCAAAAAATCGCGAAACAAATAATTGTCGAAATAATACGCTACGGCAGCGAAAAAAAGAAATGAAACACGATTAGCAGTGACAACGAACGGCAGCAATGCGGGCATGAACAGGCGCAAAAAAAAGACGCTTCTGTATTAATTAAATAATTTTTTGTGGTTTTTACTGTCGCTTGTGTCGACGTTGAAATGCATTTGATCGATTTGTTATCAACTTTATTCATCGAAATGGCTTTCGTCTATATTTTCACACTACAAACAAATTTTGTTTTTAATTTTAACTTTTTGCCAATGAAAGAATTGTTTTTCTTTTCATACACAAAACGAAAAATAAACATTAAATAATAAAAAAAAAAATTGTACAGATTAACGTTCAACTTCATTTTGTTGTCTCTTTCAGTTTTTCCACAACGAAATTGAATTTTGCCTGAAAACAAATACCGCAAGCAAAACAAACACAGACAACCGTTGAAACCCCCTGACAAATAAAAAGAGAACCTCAAACAGCCGAGCAGTGACACAAGATCATCAACGGCACAAACAATAACAACGACGAAAATAGCAGAACTCTAGTGTAGCTATGGAAATAACACCGGGTCGTGCCCCCTTCACCGAGGACGAGGACTACACGCCGCTGCGCAAACCAAAATCGGCCTCGAATACGCCCACACACGGCAACTCGTACAGCGTTGCCGCCGCAGATGGCAGCAATGCCTCGCTGCACGCTAGCGGCGCTGGCGTTGGCGCGGACGCATATGCGCGTACCGTGTCGCCCTCGAAACTGTCGCCGTACGCCAAGGAGTTTGTGCCACGTTTTGGCGGCAGCAGCAGCGGCGGTGGCATGTCGCAACAGCCATCGCAACAGCAGCAGCAGCCGCAGGCGGCACCGTACAGCCAGCAATCGTACCAGCAGTATCACCAGCCGCGGCTGCAGCGCTACTCCAACGGCTACCAGCAGAATCATAATAGCCAGTCGGCCTCCACTTCGCACCACAACCAGCAGCAGCAGCAGTACACGCCACAGGTCGCCTCGCTGACCGCGTCGGTGCAGGAGCGTCTGAAAATCGGTGGTGGCGGTGGTGGTGGCGGCGGCGGTCACAAGCACACTGGCAACTATTATCCGCAGCAACAGCAGGGGCCGCATGGCCGACACAACAAGCACCACCATCAGCAGCACCACAACCATCAGTCGCACGGCGGTCGCTACCATCAGCATCATGGCGGCGGTCATGGTGGCGGTCACGGCGGTGGCGGCCATAGTGCCGCCGCCACTGGCGCCTCCAATGCCGAGGTGGAGACCATCGCACTGGACTACCTGCAGACGGTGATCCAGTGTCTCAATCAGAATCCGGGCCAGTTTGATACGGTTGCCACGCGCTTCCTCACCATCTTCGATGGCATGGAGAACAATCAGTATGTGCTGTCCAACGCCATGGAGGACATCTTCCAGGAGTCCATACAGAATCCGAATTTCCGCTACATGGGCGCCAAGCTGTACAACCTGCTGCACATGCTCAACCTGAAGAAGGACTCGCTCTTCCACACGTTGCTGAAATGCAAGCTGGACTACCACCAGACGGAGGTGCTGCAATACATGCAGACCAACCAGCAGCAGAAGGTGCGCGAGACGGCGCTCTTTCTCGCCGAGCTGTACATGCAGCTGCGGGGCGATGACACGCGCATCCACCTCATCGCCGAAAACATTGTCTACTCGCTGAAGCAGCTGCTGTCCAAGGAGTCGCCCGACAACGTGCGCTGCATCTGTCTGACGCTTAAGTTGGCCGGCTACGACCTGACTGCCGACTGTCCCACAGAAATGCAGGAGATCATCGAGCAGCTGGATGCCATCAACGTGAAGTCGCCGGGCAAGTATCCGCTAGCGGCCAACGTCATCTCGTTGCAGAGAAACAACTGGGGTCGCAAAATAAGCTCGCCCACAGCTGACGCCGAGGCAGCAGCGGCGGCACTTAAGGCGCCCGAACCGCTACGCACCAGTGACGAGCCGATCTTCTACGGGCCGGACGGACGCGAACTGACTGCCGAGGAGGCGGACTTTCTGTCCGACGGCGCGGCCACGATGGGCGCTGGCAGCGGGTCCACGGACGAAGATCTGGAGGATGGCGGTGACATGGACCTCGACCTCGACCCCGAAATGGACGAGGAGACTGAGAAGGCCTACAAGGAGTTCTGTAAATTGAACGCGACCACATAGGTGGTCGGCGGCGGCGGTGGTGGGGTGCCGACGAATTGCGGACGCACTTCGGTCGTCAGCATACACACACATACATATACATACGTACACGTACATATTTGCTGAAATTACAGTTGCCGCATGTGATGCGACGAGCAGAGCAAAAAGCGAAAGCGAAAAAGGCGGTTCTAGGAGAACACTACAGATTTCTTTTGGGAGGGATAGAAGATCATTTTTGTTTTTGTATTGCCAAAAGCAATCATGGATGTGATATTATTAAATGCGTACGTTGTAGTTGTATGAAAAAAATGTTTTATGGCATTTTTCTACTTGAATAAGTAATGTAAATTTTTTTGTTGTTCTTCGTTGTCCTGCGTCAAATCGAATTCAAAACACACACACATACACAGCAACACAGATATACACACACACACATATATATACCCGCCCCAAAAAACTGAACACATGCAAAGACACGACAGTTCCTTGATTTCAACTATTGAATATTTCAATTCATCATAACTTTTTATTATTGAACAAAACCACCGCGACGGAATTCAAAACGTGCACGAAATGTCAAACACAGTTTCCAACTTTGACACTTGCACAATGCCTCGGTCCGTTGATTCCGTTGCGAAAGCCAAACGAAACACTCGTTTTTCGGGGGTGCAAACAGCCAACAAAGAAGTCCTGTCAATTTGCTTCGACTCGAAATAGTAGGCGGTAGTAGTGGTAGTGTAACTGTAATTTCAGCGCACTGGCAAACACTAGGAGCGAGTGGCTGGACCGACTGACTTAAAGACGCATTTTGAACGCAGCTGCCTTGGCGTTGCTTTTGCTCCTACTTTACGTTCTACTTTACATTTATATCTTTTCTAGTGTTTAGTCCACGATAAATATTACTTTAACTACTTTAGCTTTGTAAGTGTTTTTTCCCGCGCGTGCAACTCTGCAACTTAATTGTGAGCTCCAGTTTTTTATTGTACGTATGTTGCAATTTGCCAAATTCGTGAGCGTTTTTCGAGCCAACTGCACACACAAAAATCAGTGTCTTCGTTCTCCCTCCTGCTTACCACTTTTTAATGTTAATTATTGTTTTTAATCGAAACAACAGCTGTACACAACAAATTCAAATTAAATGTTATTTTATTGTATTGCGAAAAAAGGAAACGAGTTCACAGCCACAAACAAAACAAAAAAAAATTATAATAAACTGCGAAAATTGTGAAAAAAAAACCTTAAATTTAGTTTTAAAATGAATAAAATTGAGAATTCAAGCAAAAAAAGATGTACGCATGCAAAAAGTGCTTTGTTACTGAACCACAACAACAACAAAAGAAAAACAAAAACGAATATATTGATAACAAGACAATTAAATTATTTAGCAGGGAATGTGCATATGAATAAATTCTCTCCTAGCAATGCTGCGAAGATGTTTTGAAATTATTTATGGCATTTAGCGTTGGTGTGGTAGCACCTGCTCGCACACACACAGGCCCAACTACCCACACACACGCACACTCCCCCCCCACTCACGCGAAGCAGCACATGCGATTTCGGCCACGCCCAGCGCTGGGCAACGTGTGTGTGTTAGTACTTTTGTTCCATATTTTTTGTACACAAAACAATTTATCTTCGTTTTATATTTACATATACAAATAAAATTTTAATTTTTATAAAAAATTCATTGAATTTAATTTTTTAGAATTTAATTGAATTCAAATAAAACAATCAAATTTCAATAAAAAATCTGCAATAAATCCGTTAAAGAAATAGTAAATGCTCAAGAAGATAAAGTACTCGGAAATAGTCTTTTTCTGGATAAATTAGATTTACTTTTTTATAAAGAAATATTTTTTATAAAAATTAAATTTTTATTTGATAACTTATAATTGAATTTTAGTTAAATAGATTTCGAGACAATAAAATTAAAATTCATTCATTACGGGAAAGTAAATGCTGGACGAAATATCTCAAATCATCTCATCGATCTCATCTCTCTCTCATCATCTACATATCTGTTTTTGTAATTGATTTAAAAGATGTGATTAAAATTTTTCATTTAAAATAATTTACAATTTAGTTGAAATTATGATTTGAATTTTTTAATTTAAATTTTTAAATTAATTAAGAAAACTTCAACTAAAAAATTTTAAAATTAAATAATTTTAAATTGCAATTTATATAAAATGCATTTTTATGATTCACGAAAGAATTACACTTTATAGATTTTTTCTAAATAAGTTAATTTTGGTTTACAATTTTTATAAAATAAAATAGATATTGCGAAAATAATTTTAATTTTTTATAAAATTCTAAATTTCACATCAATTTTTTTAATTAATTGAATACAATTTTAAATTCAATTCTAATTTAATTTGTCATTGTGATATCACTCGATTTTATTGATTTTATTTATTGTTTAATTAAGTATGTATTTAATTTCAATAAAAATTTAATTTCTTTCAACATATTTATTTGATTTAAATTATTTGACTCATTGTTTAAATTAAAACTTAAAATTTTTTCTTTCTAAAATAAAATCAGATATTAATTTTTTTTAACAATAATAAAATTTAATTTGCTTTAACAAATTTATTAATTAATCATGAAATTTTTCTCTCAAAAATATTTGAGTAATTTAATAATTTTTGAAATTTGAAATTATATTAGAAGTTTGTGAAATTATTTGCAATTAATTAAAATTGAAATTGTTCGTTTGTCTAAAATCAAGAATTTGTTAGCAATTATAAAATTTCACTTCTTTCAGTTGTCACTTCTTTTAACATATTTATTTAATTTAAATTATTTGAGTTTGAAATTTATTGAAATTTAAGTTAAATTTGCTATAATAAAATCAAATATGGAAATTTGTTATCAATTATATAAAATTAAGTTCACATTTGAAACTGATTTCAATGTTGATTAAAACTAAAAAACTAATAACTAACTAATAATAACTAAATAATGATAGCAATTCAATGAATTGTAAACTAATTGATTCATAATTAATTTACATTGATTTGTTGTGAGAATCAAAACCACTTCATTTAAACTCATTTGGTGAAATTCAAATCAATTTAAATTTTGTGTATTAAAATTAAATGCTATTTTGTTCTTGTTGTCTATAACGTTTTTTGATGTAAAATTCATTTCTACTTAAGTTCTCTTTCTTCTTTTAGTAAAATGCAAAATTTAATTTGATATTCTGGTTTTAAATGATTTAATTTATTTTGTCTTATAATTGAATCACTGATGATTAAATTTTAAAATTCAATTCTTGAATGCAATTATTCATGCTCCTCTATATTCGAAAAGCACAGGACCGGACGGTGTTCCAGCCTTTGTTCTGGAAAAAAGTGACCTACAAGCAATCTCCAAGTGGGGCCAAGCGAACTGTGTCGTTTTCAATCCTTACGAGACCCAATTTGTTTGTTATCGCGCAAGCAAGTCTCCTCGCATCCCAATATATCAATGGTTGTGTGGTGTCAGAATTGCGAATTTGAAAGTTCTTGATGTTCTGGGCATGTCCATAAAAAATCTTCAATGGAACAATCATATTTTTGGCGTGTCGAGTGCCTCAGCTTTCTAAAGCAGTAAAAAAAAATATTTTACTCCGTCAGATCTTTGGTTAATTTACACTACTTATAGTCGACTAGAAATGGAGTTTAACTCGCACTTGTGGGCGATACCTCTAAAAACTTATTTGGAGCTGCTTGACCGCGTCCAAGGTCTTGTGATTGCATCCAGGTCCCTTGGGCGTTATTCTACAGATACTTGTTTGTTAACAGTTCAGAGGAGATGAGCTGTCTGATGGCATTAGTCCGGCTATTCCCCCAAACAACCCGTCAAACACAGGTGCTCATGCATTTTACGTTGATACCATGTTCCAGAGCACTAAGCATTACAGAGTGAAATGGCATCCTTGCAGAGATTTTCACTTTGATTTGGTTCAAATCAGTTGTCCATAACTTTTTCATTCAAAATGCTGCCTCCTAACCTTTGCATTCTTCATTTTTCAAATTGAAAGACCCGGTAGACAAAGTGTTGGCAACACTGAAATAACGCCAAATGGCCAGTGTGGCCATTGCAAAAACACAGCCAACTCCTGCACAGAAACACAACACTCACACACACTTGCACATTGTTGGCACTCGACTGTATCTGTGAGCTACTTGTGCCAATTGAGTGCTTTTGGCTGCTAAGAATCCGATTGGATAAATTGGAGTGTGTAGTTGAAAGAAGAGCAACAAAATAGTCCCATGCATTGGCAACAGCGAGTACTAATCAACTAATAGAGGGGGGCATCAAGTGGTCTATGGGTCTCTTGATGTCATGTTGCATTCATTTTTTTTCAGTTATTCTTTAAAGTTTTGCTTTTTTTTGCTCAAATTGTAATAGTCAAGAGGGGCCAGTGCAATGCTTGGCACAAGTCTCACATAAATATAACGCAGCGAAGCCGTCTACTTGTTGATGGGAGAGTGTAGCAAACAGACCTCTTCTCTGTACTATGCGGGCATCATGTGGTTAACAGAATGCATTAGACACATATTTATTGCACTTTTACTTATTTTCCACATAACTTCCATAAATTGAAACGATTTGGAGTGCACTCGGTTTGATTGCATGAGAAAGTAAAGAAACTAAACAATGGCAAATACTTGGCGCCGCACTACTCACTCGGCATCATGTGGCGCCGATGTGGTGTGAATTCGCAGCACGCATCGAGTGCGAGAAAAACTCAACTTTCAGTTCGAGTCTCTTGTTCGTGCCGTGCGTTTGTGCTAATCGAGATACTGTATCCGTAAGATACTGTGGTGCGCTACGCTTTAGTTCACTGCAATAAACATAAAAAGAAATTTGTTTAAAATTCTTTGAAAATATTCTGCACACAGTGTAGCCGATTACAGTGCTGAAGAATTTTCGTGACAATTACTACACAAATTGTTTTTGGTTTTTTTTATGCAGGAATACAAAAAAACGAAACGTTAGCGAGAAAATAGTGTGGCAGCAGAAGCAGAAGTAAGTGTAGCGAAGCAGCAGAGAAAAGCAAATTTTTTTGACGTTTACGAAAAAAGTTGCAACAAATTTGTTTTGATCTTGTTCGAAGCCCGAACAAGAATACACAATAAGCAAAGGTAGAGAGGGAGAGCAAGAAATAAAGAAATAAAAAACATTTCAACGACCACGAAAATTGTTCAGCTTGTGTTGCCAAGTGCGAAAGAGGAAGCGAAAACAGCAAAACGTGTTTGTACAAGGTGTGTGTTGGAAATAGTGCAAGTTCAAGCGCCTTAAAGTAGACCATACTTTAAAGTTTGCAAGTTTAAAGAAATCAATTGGCTTAAATGTGAAAAAAAGGCGCGCAGCCATTTGTCGTGCGGCTGTGCTCTTTCCAACACCATTTGTGACGCTTTGGTATTTTTCATATTGACAACAAAAACAATAACAACAACAGCGAAAGCAACAATCGAATAGCAAAAGCAACAATAACAACAACAACAACAATAAGTGAAGTAACGAAAGGCATCAAGGCACGCCAAACCACCCCATTTGGCAACTCGAATAAGGAGGAGAACAAGAAGAAGAAGAAGCGGAGAAGTAGATTTTGGTATCTGCGCGATACGAGCCACAGGCGAAGATACGCCAACGAGGTGAGTGAAATAAATCGCGCAATAATTTATGTTAATAGAATGTTAGGGAAATTACAGTGAAATCTCTTAAAGTGCGCAAAATGGGCACTAACAGAAATTGAAATGAAATTAAAAAATTAAAATCGTTAGGTGATGACCAGCAAGTCGCTAAGCTACCTCATACTTGTTGTTGTTTGTTGTAAATTGTTTCTATTTCTTATGTTAATTGTTTGTGGGGGCTGTGGTCACTCACTGGAAAGTGGCGATGTGTTGTAACTTTTTTTGGTTTCAGTTTAAAGCTGAACAGCGCAAAGCGCAACAACAACAATAATATCAACAACAACAAAATCAACAATCAGAATAACAGCAATAATGACGGTATGACTTCATACTCACGCACACTTGCACACAGATATGCACACAAACGCGCGTACAGACACAATGAAAAAAATTCTTGTTTATGGGTGTGTGTGAGTGAGTTGGTGAAGGCTTTTTCCCCCATTTATTTTAGCCATAATTCTCTTTGGCTCAAATTTGTTGTTGCTGCCGTTGTTTAGCTTATTCAATTGTGTGTTTGTTTGCTTTTGTTGGCTTTGTTGTTGTTGTTGTTTTTGATATTTTTGCCGTGGCTACCAAAAACACAAAACGGCAACTAAATTGAATGGCAACAGCAACAAGAACAACAGTATCCATCGCATCGGTGGAGCACAGGCAGCACTGATCAACAAACACAATACAACAACAATACTAACAATAACGAAAAGAAGAAGCATCTGAACGAAACAGCTTTCATTTTATTTCATTTAATTTAATTTAATTTTGTTTTATTTCATTGTATTTTATTTTATTTTATTTTATTTTATTTTATTTTATTTTATTTTATTTTATTTTATCTTATGTAATTTTTCTTATATGTTATTTTATGTTATTTTATTTTATTTTATTTTATTTTATTTTATTTTATTTTATTTTATTTTATTTTATTTTATTTTATTTTATTTTATTTTATTTTATGTTATTTTATTTTACTTTATTTTACTTACTTTATTTTATTTTAATTTTTTTATTTTATTTTATTTTTTTATTTAATTTAATTTAATTTAATTTTATTTTCTATATTTTTCCTACATTACATTGTTTGTTCGTAAAAGCTGTAATTTTTTATTTTTATCATTTTCTTCCTACAATTTTTGGATTTATTTTTCCTCATTTCGTTTCTCTGCTTTCTGCTCGATTCATCGAAAATCTCGTTTAAGATTTTGTAGGCCTTCCAACATTGTTTGTACGTAAAAGTTGTAATTTTTAATTTTTATCATTTTCTTCCTACAATTTTTGGATTTATTTGTCCTCATTTCGTTTCTCTGCTTTCTGCTCGATTCATCGAAAATCTCGTTTAAGATTTTGTAGGCCTTCTATTTTTTCCTCTGTTCCTTTGATTTTTTAAATTTTTTGCAAGTTCAAGTATCCAGGAATTTCCATATAAATATTTATCTTCTTGACTATATGAAATATGTTCAGGAACTCTTTTCATTAATACGTTTTTTTCTATTCCATCCAAATTTATTTTTTCTTCTAATCACTTTCTGCTTTCTTGCTTTTGTTTTTCGAAATATAATTTCTTTATTTTTCTAAAATTGTCCTTGACTATTTTTGTGATCATTCATTCATTTATATCAGTTTTAATTATATGTCAACTCTTTGTATTTTTGTTCCTGGCGCTTATCCACTTTCCATTCCGTTGCTCCAATTTACTTTGCTTACCGCACACATATTTTCCGCTTCTTCCATTTATTCTCTTTTACGTTTGTTTTTTTATTTTGTTTTTGCCTCTAACTTTAGCGTGCTCTACTTGCAAGCGTCATCCATAAGATATAAAATATCCACAACACGTTTTGCCTTTGTCATGAATACCTGCGACCCCCTGCTCCCCCGCTTTTGTGAAGAGGAAGCACCAACAAGCACATTTATTTCATGCTTTCGCGCTGCTTCTGGCCAGTTTTGTCGTTGCTTCTTTACTCTGAATTTCCTCAATCTGCCGCCCATACAATCGCTCGTCCGTTTCCCCGCGCCGCCCATAACGTTCAACCGTATTTGTTGACTTTACTGGTGTGGCTTCGGAGACGTTTTCTTCTGCTTCAGCTGAAACTCGTTCTTGGCTTTTGAATGCCAAACGTAACCGAAAGCATCTGCCGGTTAATAAGAGAATCTACCTGGCTGTCAAAAGTGTTTTGAGATAATTACATACAATAAATGTTGCTACGTTTAATAAAAGCGCATGAAAGTTGCCAACACTTGACAGTTGCAATCGAAGAAATAATTAAGTTTGCGAGAAAAATGAGTTTATTGAATTTATTTAATTATTTTTAAATTATTTATTGAAGTTTCTGAATTTATTTAAGAGCCGCTGAGATGCTTAGAAATATCTGATTTCATTAAAAATTGCAACTATTTTACATTAAAGCATCTGCTACTAACTGAAACTATCTTAGCTCACGTAAAAGTTTTTTTTTTTTAATTTTTCTAAACTTTTTTTTCATTTATTGGTTAAAAGTCAACAACATTCTTGATGACAGCGCCTACAATCAGCAACTGTTGCGCTGTCAAAGTGTCACCAAAAATTCAAATAAAAACAAAAATCGAAAAAATAACACCAACAACAAAAAGTACACATAACCCCACACTCACACACATACACACATAAGTTACGAATACTATTAAATGCAAATGCACAAACACATAGTTTTTCAACCACTCCCTTGACTGACTGCCGTTGCAGCCGTTGTTTCACACACAATTCTGGGCTTCTCTGTTTGTTGCTTTTTGGGTGCAACTTTGCTTTGCCAATGAAATTTTTATAGGCAAAAAAGACGCTATGCTGTGTTGTATGCGATGAACTCGTTAGGCAAGATTTTGTTGTTGTTGTTTTTTTTTTTACTTTTGTTATCATGCATATTCGATTACAATGTTGAAATTTAATACTCATTGCACACACACACACACAGACACAATGCCAGAACCAGTCGCCAGCCGCTCTTCGGTCTGTTCTTCTTCTTTCCTCAATGCGCTACCGTTTTGCACTTATTGACTTTACAGTTTCTTCTGATTTCTTCTCTATACTTTATTCCATTATTTTTGCTGTTTAAATTTTTGCCGCTTTGATTACGTGCCACGCTTGGCACCTCATACGAACAGTGTTGCCATTGTCAATCGTTGTTGGGTCGATCGTGACTTTAAGCTCGCACAGTCGCTCTTTGAGCTCTTTTAGCGATTTGGCTCGCTCACTTGTTTACGGTTTCATGTGCGCTCTTGACGGGTTTGTGATTTAAGGCCAACTTTGAGCACTCAGCTACTACTATTTTTTTGGTAGTAGTTCTTCTCAACCACAACTGCAAATGACAAACTGTCGCGAGCGTTGTGGGGCACACCTTTTTCTTTCGGCTTACTCTCTCAGTTGTGCACAATTGTTGTTGTTGTCATAATATTATTATTATTTTTGGCTGCATTGCGTGACGTTTGTGTTGCGTGCCAACGTGTCGCGTTTTGTTGTTATTGTTGTTGTTGTTTTTTCTATTTGTTAGTGCATGTCAAACCCCAGCGGCCGCTGCCATCACGCCCGCACTCTGCCCGCATTCGGTTGTTGAACAAAAAAAAAAAAACAACCAAGCAGAAGTGTGTGACGCTTTTTCGCTTCACTGAATGAGTTGGCAACACTGTGCGCACCACACCCCACAGTCAACTACTTACTTCAATTTAGTCATTGTTTTTAAGCTCATTGCTGTTACTCACACCTAAAAAAAGAAAACCAAAAATAAGCGTCTTGTTAGCAGTTCCATCCCGTTTTTCCACGCTCCACACAATGTTCACCTATCTTTTGGTTTTTCCTGCCCGCCACACCTGCATGGTTTGTCCTTTTTTCCGTATTCGTTTGCATTTATTTATCATATTTTTCTCGTCTGCACTGTCAGTAGTTAATTTAGAGCGCTCCCCGTTTTTAGGGTTTTTCCTTTTTCCTGAATTTGTTTTTCCTCACTGCTTTTACTCTTTTTTACAGTCATTCATGTTGCTCATTCATCATTGTGTTTTTTATTGGTTTTGTTTTGCAAACTTGTTTACGTTACCATTTAGCTTGTGCCAAAACTACAACAACAACAACAACAGTTGCAATTACAACAATGATTTTACAAATTTAGGTCAAAATTCACACTTTCAGCATTCGTTTAGTTTAACTTCTAACTATTTGTACCTCACATCTGGCCTTCTTTGCCATTGCACTCGTACATACAGTACGACAATGCTTCATTCTCCCTTCAGGGTATCTTTCAGTTGTCAGAAAATCGCGCGAGTTAATTAAATGCACTGACAGACAAATGAACCGATAAACAACCAAAGTATTTAAATTTATCTATGAATGAGTGAATGTTTGCGCGATTTATGGAAACATAGGCAAACAGCTGTGTGTATTTTTTGGAGACAGGGGGCTCTCAGACACTACAGACACGTCATATATATTTCTATAAATGTATATATGTCATTAAAACAGCAGAGTAATAGCCTGACAGATGCCAGATACTTATATTGGTGGTAAGACAGACAAGATGCACTCAAAAGCAGGCAGCTGGAACAGATCAGACAAAGTCAAATATGCTGACAGAAAAGCATCATTAATGTATATAAAAGTCGAGGGTGTTTGTGCTGATGTTGAGATAAGATAAAGGTAAATATAATAAAGACATCAGCAGGTACATTGACTGATATATGTACAGGTAAAATCGGCAAGTTAGAGTATAAAAACAGTACACAGATTGATAGTTACTACAAAATAGAGTAGAAGAGAAATAAATTCACGAATACATGTAGTATATAAATAAATAGTACATAATTTACATAAAACATATATAAATATACTAGAAGAGAATAGCAGACAGTAGGATACAGATAGATCCATGGATAATACAAAACATGGGATAGACAGCAGTAAACAATAGACTGTAAATAAATAAATTCATGAAAAATATCAAGAAATGAGATGGATATGAGTTCAATTCATAGATGACAGATAAGAGATACATCCATGAATATCACAAGATAATAGTGTATACACTATGTCAGTGGAACAGATCCTTGGATGCGAGTAAGAAGCAAAGACAAAAAGCAATGCGAGTAAAAGCAAAGAAATAACACTTTGGACGGAAGGTTGATATGAAATTAATCGTTAGATTGATAGACACATGACACATAGATGAAATAGAGATATAATATATAGTATGCACATCGGCAGTCAATAAAACTGGTAGTGTTAGTAGATGTTCTTTATCTTATTTCATTGCAAACGTAGACTAACAAACATTTCTATTTTCATATATTGACCGAAATATGGAACACATATAGCTACGACTTTAAAACCAGATATAATGATTAATTTGAAAATAAAAAAGAAGAAAAGTGGTGAGTTGTAGAAAAATTATGATATATGCCAAAAAGAGATATCTATACGTACGGACAGTGCGATAGACATATACAAAATTTAGCTAAGAAGTGTAATTTAGGAGATGAGCAAACTGGACAACAATCCAGAAAGTCAAACCAACAACAGATTAGTCCATTGATTTAGGAATTCTAAAATAGACATGAATAACTATTATTCATACATATAGTAGACGGACAGATTGTCAAAGGAGGGGGTTTTAAGACGACCCTATGGACCTGAATCGATCATAGGTGTTAGCAAAGCTCATTATAGACATTGTGTCACACAGGAATTCACAAATCGGGCTAACCATAAATGCTCCAACACGGTGGGATAGTGTTGTACCAAGCTATTTTTTTCGGTAGGCACCTCCAAGTACCTTCTGGACCTAAGCAGAAAAGAGCTTAAGTGCATTACAAGGATACTGAGCGGGCACTGTCTGCTAAATATATGGGGCATTCCACCTCAAGTGTTCCCACCTCAAAAACGAAACATTTTTTATTTAAAATTGTAAGTCCGAAGATTTGTTGATAATGGAAAGCAAAGAACACGTATCCTTATGTATTTTTTCCGTACTTTCCAAAAAAAAAATATATAAACAATTTTCCATGAAATTTAATAACATTTTTTTAAATTTAAACTTTGTTAATAACATTTTTTTAACAAGAGCCTGTTGGGATTTTTTTCAAACTTACCTTATAATACGGTTCATTCCCTCCCCTACAAAAAAGTATATATAGTATTTTATGGGCAAAGTTGAATTTCTTCTCTTTTTGAGGCTCCAAACCCAAGCATTTTAACTTCTTCTAACAAGTAAAATGTACCACGGCTGAGTCGCGCATCGGGCGCGGTAAACGCGTTGGGTTTGGTGCTTCAAAAAAACAAGAAACTCAACTTTGCCCATAAAATACCATATACACTTTTGTAGGGGAGGAAATGAACTGTATTATAAGCTAACTCTGAAAAAAATCCCAACAGGCTCTTGTTGAAAAAATGTTATTAACAAAGTTTAAATAAAAAAAAATTTTATTAATTTTCATAAAAAATTTTTTATATATTTTTTTTTGGAAAGTACGGAAAAAATACTGAAAGATACGTGCATGTTGTTTTTTCGTTAGCAACAGCTTTTTGGACTGAGAATTTAATTAAAATCGACGTCCGAAATAAAGGGCGAAAATTCAAGCCCCTGTATCACTGCAACCCGTGCATAAATCCGCCCCTCCTTTTCCACAATCAATGTACTCTGATAGTACAACAACTCTACCAAATATCATCAAAATCGGAAATGTTTCGTTTTTGAGGTGGGAACACTTGAGGTGGAATGCCCCATATATAGAGCGCGTCTGTGAATCACTGATAGCGAATTATGCCCATTCTGCATGGAAGCTGATAAAACATCTGTGCACATTATATCTGAATGTCCCGACCCTTTTAGATGCAAGAAATCGTATATTGGAAAGGGAACTGATTCAGACGAAAGAGCTGTCTGAAATGGATCTCGGAAAAATCAAGGAGTTCCTGGGCAGTATTGGAGATGAACTCCTCCAAAAAGGAATAAGGGATTTGACACAACAGCTCTTATTGGACGCAGTGTCTCAGGCAGCTGTTGCCCGACTCCCATACCTAACCTAATTTAATGTAACGGAGTTGTATAGGTTTCAGATAACTATTAGCAAAACCAGTCAGAGAGAAAAACCCGTAGACGGCTTGAAGGGCCAAGAGAAAAATACGAAAAACGGTTAAATCAAAACAACCAGACAGTAAATAAGTCCATTGTCTTATGGATTCAAAGACAGACATGATGAAGTAGATAAACTGATAACCAGGGAAAGGATTTTGTGGAAATTGCCTTTTTTGTTTGCTGCTAGATAGAGCATTTCTGATTGAAAATGAGCACGAATTAGGTCCTCCTGATTAGAAATATATCACTTTTATTTTGCCTTTTTTGCCTTAAAAAGGCAGTTGCCTTTTTCACCCATAAATGCCTTTTTTAGTGCCTATTTTACCTATAAATGCCACAAAATGCCTTGTTCAAGATTTGTCGAGGGCCTTTTTATTTTTTCTTTCGTTTTTAATATTTTCCCCCTTTTGTTTCGCAAAAATACCTTGAAACTAAAAAAAAATTAAGTGGCAACATTGCAATTTCGTTAACTTATCGATGTTTTTACATTGATTTGATCATTCTTAAGCCATTTTTTTTTGTTGTGCAGTGGAAAATTTAAAGAAAAAACACGCCAAAAATAAAAAAGTTCGGTTAGCGCAAACATTTTATTTATTTTTTTTGTTATACAAGTACGGCTTTTATCCTTTATGTGAGAAGTTAAAATATGAATTTAAAATATGTGCCTACATTTCAATTAAAATATCTTAGTTTTAAACTATCTTTGAAAACCTTGATGTTCCTTTTATTTGACAAAAAACGAGGTATAAATATTGTATGTTGCATACGTCAGATGAAATAAAATTATTAAAAAATAAATACCGTTTCCCCTTATTTTAGATTTTCTAGTATTTTTTCTTATTTTTAAATGCCTGTTTTTTCCTTTTTAACAGTTTTGAATGCCCTTTTTTGCCTTTTTAGGCAGTTTTTAGTGCCTTTTTCTGCCTTTTTGGCAGTTTTTAGTGCCTTTCCGTGCCTTTTTTGCTATTTTATTTTGCTTTTTTATAGGTTTTTAGGTCCTCAAAATCCTTTCCCTGCTGATAACTATTATAAAAAAATAAATAAATAACTACTATAAAAATCTAAATTCATAGATTTATAGATTCTAAAGCAGACATGAATGTTAATATTTTAGTTATGCCGAATATTCTGCTTCGGCTTCGGTCAAAAATCCGCCTTCGAACGTACACTAGTATATGCATATTTAGAAGAACGTAGATAAATTGATAAGTAGTGGAAGTGTAAAGGTTCCTGATCCAATCACTTCAGGGGCGGATTCAGAAAAATATTTTAGGGGGAGCTTCCAAAAGTAATTCTTTAATATTCATAAATGTTTATGCATATTTCTTTCAATTTGTATGTAGTTTTAAGGTAGATCCTTATATTTCGGGGGTTTCAACCCCCAAAACCACCCTCTGATTCCGCCACTAAATCACTCCGAGCTCCGTATACGGATGAGAGGGCCAAGAAAAGAATCTCAAATAAGTGCGACGCCCTGGCTTATGTTAGAAGTGTTTTTATACTAATGGGTAGACAGTAGATCAGAACATTTTTTGAGAATAGATTTACAAAATATCGGATAACAAATGCCCAGATAAAAAGACAAACAAAATACAGAAAACTAACACATTTATTTCATCTTTTATATAAAAGTTCATTTCGATTTATTCATTCATTCTTATTTGAGATCATATTGACAAACTTTCCCTTTTTTTCAAGAAACTAGTTTATTTCGATTTATTCATTCATTCTTATTCCAGTTAATATCGAGTTAATATTTTTTTTTACACAGTTATAATAAAACACTTTTAGCTTTATTCATTATTGATTTTATTTGACATATTTTTTTTAGCACTTTTTGTGCCACGCAGTTTTTGTACTACATGTGCTTTTGTCGAATTATTTTAGTTCTGTGTTGGTTCATGTAAGAAATTTATCGGTTGACTTTAATGTTTTACAAATGGTGGCAGTATTTATGAGACTCGCAACAGATATGAAATATTCGATAATGTGGCATTGGTTGTGGCATTTGTCGGCAGTGAATACAATTTTTGGTTTATCTGGATTTGTGTTTTCGTATTATTATTCAACTATTAGAATGCAGCGATTAACGTAACCAAAACAAGGCATGTCTTGTGGAGGCCCTATGCTCCAGAGAGGAGTGAACAAGGAATAAAAAAAATAAAAAAAATTAGAATATATTCAAGTGTTATACAAATTGTGTGATTAAAATAGTTATGAGCTGAATACTTATAATAAAATAATACAGTTGTACCAATTCAGAAAGTTATAGGTTAGGGAAACCAAGTGTTTTGTCTTTTAAAACTAAACACTTGGAACCATGTAAATAGTGATTGTCGACACTGTGAAGCAATTGGTAGACATGAAAGAACTAATTGAAGAATAATTAATAGAATTGACAGTAATTGACAGTAAGAGAATTGACAGTAATTTTAGAATGTAAAACGTATCTTACCTCTGACCTCAAATAATGCATAAAATACTGCAGTAATCATTCCAAGAGGTTAAAAGGAAAACTTATAGAGAATCAGAACATCCAATAATTTTTAATAAAAAATTTTTTTCAGCAAGTTTTCATAAGTCACCTGATATAAATCGACATCTTCTAACTATTCTCTGCTATGCCTAAACCATTAAAAAGAAAGAAATATGAAAGAATTGGAAAGAATTTAAATCCACAACCAACTAACTTTAAACCATTTCTATGCATTTAAATGTAGCCCCGAACAATGCAAATACATACCTCTGAAAGCATCACATTAAAGTGCCTTGATGTCTCCAAAGACTACTTAAATTCAAACAAATAGCAACTAAAAGTCATTCGTCTGGCAAGAATGCGACATACAAAATCGATACGCGCCTAAAGGAGAGCGTGCTCCACCGCCCCCCTGGAATCTTCAATCAAATTCTTCAGTGTTCGTGTGTGCTTTTGGCATGCGATGCGCCGCTGCGTGTTGGCAGCAATAACAGCAACAAAGTCGCTTGCATTTAACTTGTTTGTGCAACATTTAATTGTTACACAGCAGATTCGTGACATTTAAAACGCGCCAAGTGGGCGTAAAATTACAAGGGAATAGTTGCTTGGCGGAGAACGAGAGGGAGAGTAAAGAATGCCTGCTGCCATTTAGCAGCGAATCCATAACAAAGTAAACATGAATGACAAAAGCCGTCAAGAACGCAATTGCTGGGTGGAATAGGCAGAGATTAAAAGCGGCGGTTGAGCGCTTAAGCAATGACAATGATTGCCAAACAGATATAAATGAACGAAAGTTCAAATATTTGTCAGCCGGAAAATGCGACGAATTGTATGAAATGCGTTAAATGTTGCTCGAAAGCAATGCACGAGCAGTTGACAAATAGTGCCGAGCTCTTTAAAGACAGTGTGGACACGCTAAAGTGGGCAACCAAGAAGAGTTTCAGTTTGAACTTGAGGTGTTTTGAGAACTATTGAAGAAAGTGTTGGAATATTGAAAGATTAAGTGTAATTGTACTTTTGAGCCAACAAAATGTTTATATAGACGAGAAACTAGAGGTCATTTATAGTAACCTGGCATATTCAGTTTTTCATTTTCTGATCTGTCTTTTAGAAAGGACTTCAATATTTCAACGATATAGGCATTTCAAAGATGGTTATTATGGATGGGAACATATTATTTTTATTCTAAACCAATAAAGATATAAAAATGAAATTAAGAGGTGTGATACTACAGACTGAGATTCAAACAAGTACTTGTTTCTCATCTTTCTGACATTTTCGCCATGAAAGTTCAAAATAGAATATTTAGATAAAAGGTAGCAATTTTCCTCTTTCATTTTATACTCATATTTTCATCATTCCACAACAACAAATATTGAAAAAAAATCTTTCACATGCGTATAGCCTTGAAATTTTAAAGTCCTTTTAAAAGGATATCAGATCGGAAACTGAAAAACTGAGTATGCCAGGTTACTATGAGTGACCTCTAGTTTAACGCCTATATCAACATTTGGATGGGTCTCAACAAAAGTCAGCTTTTGTTGCACGGTGTAATAAAAAAGAACAAGTAAATATAAGTTTTCTAGGCTTCTTTAGCTTGAGGCTTGAGTTTGTAAGTTGTGTGGAGAAGCTGGAGATACTCCACATCTCGTCAGCTTTTGTTATGACGTTGTGTTGTGTAGTGGGCGGCGGTGTTTGTGCCAATATTCGCTGGAAAATAAGAATGTCACTCATTGGAACATGCAAGAATAACTAACTTCTATAGGACTATAGGTCTAGAAGACATTCTGTATGAAGACAGAAATCGCACTGTAGAATTCTTAAAAGATTTTTGTTAATCAAGGCACTCAACCATCCCACAACCTAATCATATAGTTTAATTTTCGTTTCTTCTAATCTAATGAAGTAAGCCATGATGGATTTTATAAATCCACACATGAAAGGTTTTCCGTTAAGCTTGTCTGAATTTTGGAATTGAATAAAAATAGTAATGTGCGAGATATAATAAATAACTTTATTACAGATTAAAGAACATTCAATACCATTATCGAAAATGACCTAATTTAAAAGACATTCAGTGCTTTGTTTATAGTTCTTGTTCTGAGAGGTCACTTTCAACCGTTCCACCAAAAGCAGTGCTTCATCAATGCAGATGATGAATTTTAACAGTTTCAAAGCTTTGTTCAATAATTTAGTGTTGTAAAATTGTGGCCATGAAAGAATATAAACGTTGCAAAACGACAGTGTTGCCATCTATAAAAAGTAAAGCACTAAGCTGTCAAGTTTGCTATTTGATAGAGCTGGGAAACTATCGATAGTTAGCCCATTCGATATTTTTGATAGTTTGAGTTAAAAATTTCGATACTATCGGATAAATCAAAATTTTTTTTAAAATTTATTTCTTTAATAAGTAATCCAGAAATTGAATACAATTCGTACAGATTACAACGAAATGTAAATAATATATACATAATATACTAACTAATTAGTTCATTCAATAACAATCTAGAACAAAAGAATTTGAGAGCAAATTGAATTCCTTTAGTGCTCTAAAAAACGGAGCATAAGCAGCTTTATTCTCCAAGGAGAAAGTGACATGATTTCTTAAGGATCTTTGTGGAATAGTAACTCCATTTCAATAGTCAATAGCAATTTATATTCACACAGAAGATACATACATTTTTAATTATTTTTTTATACAATTAATTATGTTTCACTTATTCGAATTCGCAGCGTCACCAAGCAAACTTGAACGGCTGTTTTATTAAACATTGCGTATTTGAATTTCAAATTTGAGTCCTGTCAAATCCATCTACTCGTACCCACAAAGTTGAATATCACAGTGATCTATTCATGGCAGCACTGGCAGCATAAAATATTCTGGAGGCATTGCTGTCACATCACAAAAACCGATAGTATCGTTAGTGCCAAAAAACTATCGATAGTGACGTCAAAATATAACCACCGATACTATCGATAGTTGTACAGCTCTACTGTTGGATGTTGCAATGATGAAGTGCATTAATTTTGAATTAATTAATTATTTAAATTAAAAATTTATTAAATTTTTTTGGATGCTGGTTCCCTGTTTTTGGAGCCTTATTTTTCACATATTGAAATATAAACAGTCCGTATGCTTATTCAAACCTATTTCTTTGCTCTCCAGGAGCATCGAGCAGGCATCATGAGTCAGAATTCCTCATGGACCTACTAACATAAGTATTGCAGAAATCGAAAATCGACTTTTCAATCAGTTGAATTTGACATCTTCAGAAAGACACTAATAAGTTTCTTTACAATGACCAAGAAGTAATTGCCAGTACACTTTTTTAGGTCTCCCAGTGGAAGTCACAACCTAGTCTGCAGCATAAAAAAGTCGTTTTCGATATTTACATATATTTTTTATATTTAAATTGCCATTCTTTGATGGAAATTTAATGCTTTGCTTGTGATTTTTGCACTAATTTTCTTTATTACATGAGCTTTAATTTTTTTAAAATCGCCTTCAACTCATATCACATTTCACAACAACGAGTCCGCACTGTATGTGCGTGAGTTCCCTTTTCCCTTTTACCATCCAGGGCGCATTCAAAGAGTAAACGAGGACCAATTGTGGGATTAAATTGCATTTCCATTAGTGAGCACGCGGCACAGCATTTAATCTCCAACCCTCGCTTTTGCTGCCCTTCGACGCTGCTGCGAGAAAAGCGTGAAAGACAAAAGACATGACCCGACTGCAGCTGACTTTCAACACTTTATTTAATTCATTCATTAAATACTGTCGACGATGAGAAGTGCGTGAGTGTGAATGGGTGGCATCATGTGGGTTTGTGTTTGGCATTCATGGCGCAATTGCCGAATCATTCATCTGCCAGTGGCAGACAAGACCGGCGAAAATATTCTACACATGTGAGAAAGAATCGAAGGGAAACAATAAACTTCACTCATTCACTGTGCGTGCTTATCTTATCAATTCCAATTTCTACCGACCGTGTCAGTGTGTGTGTGCCGCGTATTTAATCAGCGCAATATCTGAGTCAACTTTCGCCGAAGCGTAACACTTGTGTGCCGCTCACTGATAGCGGCAAATATTTCATTGTCAGCAACGCTATCGCTTCCCCGAGCCAAAGCCCTTAATGAGTAGTGTCCTTCTTATGCTGTGTTCACATTTTTCCGCTTTGCACTGCGCCAAATTGAACTCTTGTTACATATTTTACCAATTCGACGTTTTGAGTGCTGCTACTTTTACTTGGCTGGCACAGTCAACATTGTCTGTTTTCACATCGATATATCAAATTACCAAAAATCGGGGGTTAGATATCAACAACCATAACAACAACAACAACAAATGCTTTAACACCGCAAGCATGAGGTTTTTTGTTGTTATTGTTATGGCATGTGTTATTCTGCTGTTTACGAGTATTAACCCTTTAAGTATTCTTACCCACACATTGACTAGAGTGTAGGTGTGTGTGTTTGGTGTGTTTATCTTTATGCTTTGTTTTGTTTTCATTTCAATGTCCACACCATTGACAGACAAATGCGTAAAGCTGACATTACACTCAGCGCAATTCCATGGAAACTAAAACAACAATTTTGCACGCCGCAAATGTTATCTTATCGTGTGGATATTTTCGCATTTCTACGCTTGCAGGTTGTATATTTATCGTTGCTGTTGTTGTTATTTTTTAGTGTTGTTGCAGTCATTGTTAGAAAGCGCATAATAACAACGGCAACAAATATGAAAGCGAGTCGAATATTTGCACCTTGAACAATATTTTGTTAGGGAAATTCCCAAAAGTGCGCATTATGCGAATGCGTTCCACAAGTTAAAGTTGTAAGTATGCACATGAAAGTGGTTGAGTTTTTGGGAGTAAAATGGTGCATATCAATTTTTACAAATGCAATGTGTGGCAAAACCCTAAAAAATTTTAAAGCATTCAAACAAATCGATTTAATCGCAAAACTAGGGACCAAATATAGTAAAACTGCGTCTTTAGTTTTTCGCCCTGACATCAGAATTTTTTTTTAAAAGAAGGAATTTTTTCATGGAATTTCAGGGACATAAATATTTCAAAAATTTTTTTTAAATTGTAGATCAAAGGAAAGAGAAAATTCCCTAGAATAATTTTTTGGTGTGCAACTACGAATAAGTATTATAAAAGTCTCCTACAAATGATGTCCTTAAATATCACTGAAAATTTCCAATAGTTTTCTTTGAAAAAAATATGTCTCAAGGACTAATATGTACAGTACCACCTCCTCAAATGTTGACTTCTAACTTTTTTAGGATACAAAAATGTTAATATTTCTCTCTATAAAACAAAGAAGAAACAACATCGAACATATGAATGAATCTTAAACTAATAAAGTTAGAAGGACGAAACTTAAAGATGGGGTAATGTACATATTAGGCTTTAAACATGTTTAAAAGAAAAATTCCAAATTGTCAAAGATATTCGAGAACACAATTTGTAAAAGACATTATCAATATTTATTCGTTTTTATACACTAAAAAATTAAATTTTTTCCAATTCTAAAGAATTGTCTCTTTCATTTGATACCCATACATGTACATTAGGGCAGGTCAAATTGTATGGAACGATTTTTTTTGATGAAGCGTATAGCAAAAACGTAATCTATAGGTGATTCCGAGAAATTTTGCTCAAGAGACCATAGCTCTAAGTCGGATTTGGAGCCCCCCAAAATTTCAAAATAGATATTTTTCAATATATACATAGAAAAATTTAATTAAATTCGTCATAAAATCGGATAGAGTTATAGTAGATTTCTCAATCTGGGCTTGTTTGAAAGGTATTTTTATCACCTTTCAGAATCTGTATTGATACCTGTAGAATAAGGAAAAAAAAAATTATCGAAAAAAATCGAAGAAAATTCGGAATTTATTAGCTAAAAGTTCATTTTAGGCTACTAAAAATAAAAAAAAATATTGGTATCAATACAGATTCTGAAAGGTGATAAAAATACCTTTCAAACAAGCCCAGATTGAGAAATCTACTATAACTCTATCCGATTTTATGACGAATTTAATTAAATTATTCTATGTATGTATTGAAAAATATCTATTTTGAAATTTTGGGGGGCTCCAAATCCGACTTAGAGCTATGGTCTCTTGAGCAAAATTTCTCAGAATCACCTATAGATTACGTTTTTGCTATACGCTTCATCAAAAAAAAAATTAACCCGCCCTAATGTACATATTTTATATTGAGCTTCGTTTTTTAAATAAGTTTTTTAAATTTTCATGTCCATTACGTTTTAAAATCTTTTCTAAAAAACCTTGACAACAGAGAGAAAAACTTGGTTTACTATATTTAGCCCAGAGTTTTTTGAGTATACAGATTTTTTCGTGTGTAAAATTGGTTGTCGCACGCTGGTATAATATTTGTTTACCTACATTTAACTATGTTTACTTTGTCAGTTTCGTTATCTGACCAACACTCATTGTCGCCAAATTTTGTGTTGGTGCAGAAAAAAAGACAATCTAAGAGTGGCAGGAAATATTTGGATTAATGATGTTTGTCAATGGCAGGAAAATAAATTGTGGACCCTATTGGACTTTCGCTGAAAAGACTGTGATAGTTCATATTGTGAATCAGTCTTTACATTGGTGGGTTATTTCCTGATCTCCATATCTGAAATTGTTCTAAGGTATTCCGGAGAGGAAGTCCCAAGCGTGTCTATGTCTATGTCTATGTCTATGTCTATGTCTATGTCTATGTCTATGTCTATGTCTATGTCTATGTCTATGTCTATGTCTATGTCTATGTCTATGTCTATGTCTATGTCTATGTCTATGTCTATGTCTATGTCTATGTCTATGTCTATGTCTATGTCTATGTCTATGTCTATGTCTATGTCTATGTCTATGTCTATGTCTATGTCTATGTCTATGTCTATGTCTATGTCTATGTCTATGTCTATGTCTATGTCTATGTCTATGTCTATGTCTATGTCTATGTCTATGTCTATGTCTATGTCTATGTCTATGTCTATGTCTATGTCTATGTCTATGTCTATGTCTATGTCTATGTCTATGTCTATGTCTATGTCTATGTCTATGTCTATGTCTATGTCTATGTCTATGTCTATGTCTATGTCTATGTCTATGTCTATGTCTATGTCTATGTCTATGTCTATGTCTATGTCTATGTCTATGTCTATGTCTATGTCTATGTCTATGTCTATGTCTATGTCTATGTCTATGTCTATGTCTATGTCTATGTCTATGTCTATGTCTATGTCTATGTCTATGTCTATGTCTATGTCTATGTCTATGTCTATGTCTATGTCTATGTCTATGTCTATGTCTATGTCTATGTCTATGTCTATGTCTATGTCTATGTCTATGTCTATGTCTATGTCTATGTCTATGTCTATGTCTATGTCTATGTCTATGTCTATGTCTATGTCTATGTCTATGTCTATGTCTATGTCTATGTCTATGTCTATGTCTATGTCTATGTCTATGTCTATGTCTATGTCTATGTCTATGTCTATGTCTATGTCTATGTCTATGTCTATGTCTATGTCTATGTCTATGTCTATGTCTATGTCTATGTCTATGTCTATGTCTATGTCTATGTCTATGTCTATGTCTATGTCTATGTCTATGTCTATGTCTATGTCTATGTCTATGTCTATGTCTATGTCTATGTCTATGTCTATGTCTATGTCTATGTCTATGTCTATGTCTATGTCTATGTCTATGTCTATGTCTATGTCTATGTCTATGTCTATGTCTATGTCTATGTCTATGTCTATGTCTATGTCTATGTCTATGTCTATGTCTATGTCTATGTCTATGTCTATGTCTATGTCTATGTCTATGTCTATGTCTATGTCTATGTCTATGTCTATGTCTATGTCTATGTCTATGTCTATGTCTATGTCTATGTCTATGTCTATGTCTAAGTATGTCTATGTCTATGTCTATGTCTATGGCTATGTCTATGGCTATGTCTATGTTGTCATAGATGAGAGCCTTACCTGCCTCTGAGATGGCTTGCATTTTCATCTGAAACAAGTTTAAGTTAAGTTTAAGAACTGCGAATAGAATCCAGTCCCGACTCTGCAGTCCATCTTGGACCCCACCCTATTGCACCTCCAGTACTCCCTGGATGGAAATAGCACTGTGAATTCCTTTTTTGTATATATAGGTAGTATAAATAAAGTTTATATTTATATTAGATTTCTTATTTAGGGTTGCAGCCTTTATTAAGTTAAGCGGTTGTGATCTAATCTAATTATAAGTTGGAATCCTTCTAAATTAACCCATACACAATTAAGTTCGGATTCTGAACTTAAGTCCTCCATAACAACGCGTTATGCAAAACATTTTGTGTACAATAAGTTGAATATTAATTTTGAAAATATTAAGTTCCACACTGTTGTAGTCAAACGCTTTCTTCATTTACATAGCTATTCCCAAGAAAGTACGCTTCTGTTGATTGTTTGAAATTTTGATGTTCTTTAAGTTGCAACCTGTCAAGAATTTCAAAAAGTGTATTTAATTTGTGAATGGCTCATACATGTTTCATACGCAGCCCACAATCCACAACTTCTTCAATCAATTGTCATCGCCATAATTAAATCTTAATTGAATGCTATTATAGCCTATTTCCGCTGTTCATTTGCCGAATTTAACAATACAAAAAATAATAATAAATTCACTATTTATGCGCCAAATATGCATTCAAAACATGCACACACACACACTCAGTCGTATCCAACACTTGAGCGCTGTTCACTGCTGTTCGCTACTAGTCTTCATTTCCGTTCTGACAGGAAATTGTAGAAAGCAACAAAAAAAAATTGCTTTATATCAATAAATAAAATCAAAATGCTGCATTCATACACACACATACACACACATACATACACTCATTGTATTTTTGATGTATTTTCGACGTGACAGTCAGGGCAGGTGGCAGGTGGAAAAAACGCTCAACAAATCAATAAATTAACCGAAAATAGCGCTAAAATCGCAGGAAAATGGAAGAGAGCGCGTCTCAGTGATTGCTTAGGTTGTCCGAAAGTGACAACTCACACGCACAAATCTCGCCACGCTGACACTTTGGTGCTTTGAAATCCTCAAAATTTTCGAAATATCACGCAGAGGTGAGCAGCGCTTTAAAGCTGTCACGTTTATTGTTGTTGCTTATTTTTATATTTTTTTGATACTCAAATAAACTCAAATAGGAGCGCGCGTTTTTTTTGTTGAAGGGTGCAGGGCGATTGTGTGGGGAACGCGTACAGATTTAACCTTTTCATTTGCTGGAAGACTGAATTTGAGTTTTATTTTTGTAGAAATGTGCCCTTTACTGAGCAGACAGACAGCCTTTGGTTCGCTGGCTTATTTAAGATTGTGCAAGTATATATTTATTATACTACATATATGTAGTAAATAATAAAGTTGCATACAGAAGGGGAAACAGTATGAGTGCAGACATTTGTGGTAGGAGAGAAATTAAAATATTTAGGTGTTTCAAAACCAACGTCTTAAAAGTAGAGCTGTAAATTATTGTAGTGAACAAATCAATAAGAATTTTTGTGTACATTGGAATGTGTGAAAATGTGTAAAAATTAACGCAAATTTGAGTGCCAGTGAAAATTTCGTCGTATTGTGTGAAATTGAGGATAAATAATGTTTGTTTTTGCCATAGTAACGCAAAAAAATGAGTTAGAAAGCGTGTTCAAGTAGAAAAAATGCATTTGTTGACTTAAATCATAAGTAGATGCCATGTGGATTATATGTGGAACATAAGTAAAATGCATACTTTGTTAAAAATAAAACTAATCTCAAACTAGAGGTGGTGAAAAATGCATTAATTTTTCTGAAAAAATGAATAAAATAAACAAATAAATCAAATAAATGAAATAAATAAAATGTATAAAATGAATAAAGTAAATAAAATAAACAAAATAAATAAAATAAATAAAACAAATAAAATAAATAAAAAAATAAATAAAATAAATAAAATAAATAAAATAAATAAAATAAATAAAATAAATAAAATAAATAAAATAAATAAAATAAATAAATTAAATAAAATAAATAAAATAAACAAAATAAATAAAATAAACAAGATAAATAAAATAAATAAATAGTTTATAAATAAATGTTTGCTGTAAATTGATTTTAAATTTCATACAAATTTTTGTAAAATACGGAAAAAATAAATTTTTCACAACTTTACAAATGCTTTTAGTGTGGACTGTATGTGAAAAATAGTAATAGTCAACAAAATAAATTACATAAATTACAAAAGACAATAAAATAACTCCAAAAATTAAAAAAAATGAAAAACTTAATGCATAATAAAATAAAATAAAATATAAAAAAATTAAATAAAATAAATTAAGAAAACCAAATAAATAAAATAATTAAAATAAATAAAATAAACAAAATAAATAGAATAAATAAAATCAGTAAAATAAATAAATTGTTAAAAAAAGTTTTACGAAATACCGAAAAAGAAACTTTCCACTACTTTAAAAATGCTTTTATTGTTCGCTAAACAGAGTGAACTGTATGTGAAATTTAATAAATTAATAGTTATTTAAATTAATAATTATTTAATTTAAAATGTATCTTTTTGTAAGACCAAAATGGCTGAAAATCTGTTTTTGTTTTGGAACTTATTTAATGTGTGTTAACTTTTGCATAAATTGTAAAGCTAACAATTCTATTCCAATGACAAAGTAAGGAGATTTGCGTTTTATTAGTTTAAATCAAAATTTGTTGCTTTAAAGCGTCAGTGGATTGCATTTATTTATAATTTTGTTACTATGAACAAAAATATGGAGCAACAAAATTTGTCTAAATGTAATGTTCTTAGAATCAAAATTTAGTTTCTCACGTATTTATTTTTTAATTAATAAAAATAGCTTCAAAATGTACAAAATTGCCAATTGTGGAGTTTAACCTAACCTCACTTTTTGTAAGATAACAATGACTGGAAATCCATTTTGTTTGTGGAACGTATTTAAAATGTGTCTACTGCCGCACAAATTGCAAAATCAACTGGTCTATTTTAATTTTAAAGTAAATTGCATTTGGTTAGTATAAAACTTAATATTTTGCTTCAAAGTGCCAGTGGATGCTATGTGGAACGTATGAAATTGCACAAAATGGCATTTACTTTTTATTATATTACAATAAACAACAATATAAGATATTCAAATTGATTAATAAATTTTTGTTGCAGTGGAACTCATGTGGAACTTGCACAATTTGTCTAAACGTAATGTAAAAGTAGAAAAACCTTAGCTTCTCACGTAATTACTTTTTAAATTATTAAAAATAGCTACACAGTTGCTACAAAATTAGGTGGCCAACTGTGGATTGTATTTGAAATGTGCTGGGAAACACAAATATTTCCAGGCAACGCAGTGCTTAAATGAGTAAGACGGCAGGTGTTGAAATGTATGCGCCTTAATTATGCATAATTTGTGCCGTTTTTGTTTGGATAATTTGTTTAAAAAATACTTAAGGCACCAGTGTATGTATGTATGATTGTAGGTATGTATGATTGTTTGTGCTCATGTGAACTCTTAAAACTCATAACTTTTTGTTATGCCATAATTTTTTTGTTTATATCTGTGACGACTTGAAGCATGTGTCTTGTCAGTACTACAGGTGGCCGATTAAAGTGGCTGTAGATTTTTGTTTTTTTGCAGCTCTTAGATTTTGTGTTGCTTTGAGGAAGCCAGAAGTCAAGCAGCCCGAATTTGAAGGCTAAAAATAATATTTCCTCTAGCAATGCTGCTGTATTTATGAGCAAATGGAACGTTTTTCAAGTTGATTTCAATCTTTTAAGCTGCCAAGTTATTCTGCCGCAGGCTGGAAGCACACTCAGTTAGCTTCAAATCCAGCGGAATTTATGGAGCATACATTTTTCACGCTATATACTTACGTTCCACACATCATTATTAGCGCATTTTGACCCCATTCCTTTTCGCTGTTAATCAAATCCGCCAGTACTTTTTATTAGAATTTCTTTGTCTTGTTGCACATTTCCAGGTGGCGTTGTAAACAACGGCATAAAGGTGCCCTGGCACCATTTATGTACATACAGACATGTGTGCCGAGGTGCGGCAAGTGGCAACATTTTTGGGTGCGCGTGCAGCTCATAAAATCCAACAACAACAGCTGGGCCGACTGAAAAGCGGCGGGCAGCAGAAATGTATTTAATTAAAAACGCTGTCCAGTGTGCAGCGGTGAAAGCACCACACCGCACCGCTGGTAATCAATCAAAAGCATAGCTTTTGATAGCGCAACGAAGAAAATGTTTTTGTTTAGTTCAACAGCAAATTAACTTCATCAACATTTCTCAACATGTGTTCGCCATTCTATCGAGAGCAGCGCATCAGCAACTTTCACTAAACGTCAACGTTTTTTTCACTTCTATTTTATATGTTTTTGTCGTCGTGTGGAACGCCTACATTTTGGCGCGTTGGCATCGAATTTCTAATTTTGTTTCCTGCTGCTTCCTTGCGCCATGGCGAAACTCATAAATCTTGTGGTGTTGCTGCAGCTGCAGCC
The DNA here is from genome assembly GCA_964056695.1 of Melieria picta. Classification (NCBI taxonomy): domain Eukaryota; kingdom Metazoa; phylum Arthropoda; class Insecta; order Diptera; family Ulidiidae; genus Melieria; species Melieria picta. Next base: position 103,729,719 of record OZ057400.1, on the reverse strand, counting down.
CGTGCAGCATGTTTACGCAACAATGTTGCGGCCAATAAAAAAGCGCGCCAACAAATTGTCCAGTCGGCCAGACGACTGGCAATAAAACGATTAATTTTTATTACATGGCAATTTTTAGTGGCTTCCACCAAAAAATCAGACGCCGCAAGAGTAGGTGGTGAAAGAAATGGGAAATAAAGAAATGAAAAAAGAAGGCGAAATAGACAGCGGGGAAAATAGGCGAGGCGGTAGGTGGCGCAAAAACTGCCCAGCTTAAAAAAACGCATTGTAAACTATGTATTTTCATTTTCCTTTGGTTTCGTTTTGTTTGTTTGCTTGTCTGACAGATTGTTGCCTTTGAGGGGCGTGTGCGCTTTGAGCTTTCCATTGCTTTTGGTCATAAGTCGAAATATTCATTAGCTGGGTTAGAAATCCGTTACACAGTCAATTGTGTCTGGGCGTATGTTTATGTGTGTGTGTGTGTGTGTGTTGGTAAGTGCCAGCGGCGCTTTGCAGCACCGATTTTGGTTGCTTGCAAAGAATTGTTGGTGGCGGGGGGTCCGGTGCCTGGAAGTGTATGCCACATAATTAAAGGTAATTGCAGCTACAATTGCGGGAAATGAACTGATGAAAAGGCAAGTCGCTTTGTTTTGGCTTCGTTTTGGCTTAGCGGCACAAAGAGATGTCGAAATTTATAAGACAAAAAGAATATTTTGGTTTTTGTTTTGGTTTCAAGATTGTTGCAAGAGCGAGAAAAGGAAACAACAAAACGAAGCAAAATAATTTAATGTGTTTGAAGCTTTGAAAATGTGACTGAAAACATTTTTATTTATTTATTTTATCTATACACAATTTTTTTTTAGCTAGTGAAAGTAGTTTGTGAGATGTGATAGACTTTTTGTTTTTTAGATAGATTAATTAGGAGATTAAATCATTACAAAACCTATGTTATTGCACAATTAAGTGATAGATTTATGCTTTCATTGTTAGAAAATATTAGTGGAATGAGGCTAACTTGTACTAAAATTTTTTAGATATTTCATTTTCTAAAAATTTTTTTAGAAATATGCAATAAGACATAAATTTTATTTTTTAAAATTTATATTATATTTATATTTTTATTTTTTATTTGTTAAACTGTTTTATTTGTTAAACTGTATGGATTTTCGAATGATTCGAGGCTATTTTTGAAATGAAAAAATTAATGAATTAATAAAGCGAATTATCATTGAGTCTCTCTTGTGCACTATAGTCTTAGGTTAGAAACTTAGTAGGGTGCGAGCAAAGCGACCTAAATCAATTTTTTTCAATAAACTAAGTTATGAAAAAAAAACGATTCGCCTTCTTGGTTTATTAAATTTGGTTTGGTTTATTATATTTAAACATGAGTTTTCCGTAAAAATCAAATCTTAGTTCTCCAACTGAAATATTCTGACAGTCCTTGCAACAACGATTCACTATGTTTATGTCACTCTTTGGTCGCTCTTCGCATTACTGTTTTGCTCTTCACTTTGCTCACCGTTTCACTATGTTTTAAGTCTTACAGGCAGCGTTGCCACAAGAAAAACAAATTCATAACCAGGAACAAAAATAAAAATAACCAAAATGTAACAAAAATAACCAAAATGTTTATTCGACATAAACAACTACTTTACTTTTACAAAAAGTAGTCGTAAAAAAGGTGTTGTTGACTCTTTTTAAAACATAGTTATCGATTTAAACAATGCTGCTTACTTGTTTACGGGATTGATAGTGGCTATGAGTTGCCACTATCAATCAGTATCAATATTATTGCCACTCCCAATAATATTGTGCTCGTTGATATTTAAGATACATTTTGTATCAGTGTGCAATATTCTAAAAAATAACCAAATGGGATAAAAAATCACCAAATAACCAAAGCCCATTTTCAAAAATAAATATAACCATTTTTGGTTAAAAATAACCACAACGGCAACGCTGCTTACAGGTTCACTACTACAATTCATAAACCGATTTCCATCCACAGTGTTGCCAAATCAGGAGAATTCCTCCTAGATTTAGAAGATCTTTGGCCTTTTAGGAGAATTTTTAGGAGAATGAATTGTTAAGGAGGAAGTTTAGGAGATTTTGATGATGATAACTTTTAGTGGGGTTGAAACCGTGTATATTGAAAGCTAAAGTGTCCAACTTAATTCAATTAAATTTTATGCTTAAAAATGCATAATTTATGCAAAGAATGAAGAAAGTTTACAAAAGCGAATTTCATACCGATTTAAATTTTTCTATTTTGTTTGTGTTTAGTTGTTAAGTTGTTGTTATGCCGAAGCTGAATGAATAAAAAGCCTGCAATAAAATTTAATCCGACTGGATTCTCATTTATGATCATTAATAATGTGGTAAGATATCATTCTGGACTGCGCTGTTGTTCCATCACGAGTCATTAACTATGTTTAAGCTTTGAAGCTTGCTCATAAATTTTCCACTTTCTCCATTGCTACCAGCCTGTGGAATGTAAGTGATATATCATCACCAAACTTGACTGATTGCCATCGTTTGGCTAATAAAAACATATTTTTACTATCAACTTAAACTTGTGGGCGCCGCTAAGGTGCGTTAAGATATTTGTTGGTAATTATTGCTTTTCCCCCGCAGCTAACTGTTTTCAACAACGTTTCGAACGTAATCGCATAAATCACAAAAAAAGAAATAAATAAAAAAAAAGAACCTAATCAAATTCAAACAGTTTTCATTACTAATAATGTTCGTGTAATAAATAGTCGTTTCTTATATAATTTGCTGCTGTTGCTGCTTATTATTGGTTGTGTATGGTGTTGTTGTAGCATAGTGGAAATGCCTTCCATTTCCACTTGCACACTTATGCATGCGGCTGAATAATTGCTGAGCGTGGCATGAAAACATGAGGCGCGCAGCCAGCGCGAACCAACTTTTATAGTCGACATTAACCCATAGTTACCGAAAGCATAGCCATGCCAACAACAACAACAGGCTGTACCCACAACATAACTTACAAGTACCGTACTGAGTGTGCGTATGTATGTGTGTGTGTGTGTTGCCAGCAAAGTGCACTGACACCAGCGCTCTGAGCCAAACGCCAAGTCGACGCTTTGCTGGCGCTGCTTATGGGGGATTTCGCTGTTGGCGGCTGTACGTTATGGCCAAAGCCAAAGCGACCGTCAGCCGGCACATAGGCCGGCAAATACTCGTCTTGTCGCCCTGGCTTGCTGTTGTTGTCGTTGTTCTCTTGGCGATTTAGAACTTGTTGGTTGGCAGTGGTTCGCGTTGCTGGGCTGTTGTTGGTTGCTTGGTTTGCTGGTTAGGTGGTTGTTTGCCTACTTGGCCAACCAATTGTGGTCACAAAATGTGGCAACAACAAGCCGCCACATACACTCGAGTGCAAAGTGTAGTGGCATGGCGTGACGTGGCGTGGAGTGGAAAAGCGGTAAGGCGCGGCGTCATACGGACTTGTAGCGATTGCGGTGCGTATTCGTTACGTCCAAGTCGAATCCGAGTGGTTTTGCAGTGCGTGACTTGATTTTTCCGCTTGCGGCCGCTATCGTCTATTGTCTATGTTGGCTATAACGATTGAGCGCACGATCGATCTATCCGTCGAACCATTCAGCCATTCATCGTTGTTTGGTTTGTATTAGTGCCGCAGTTGTGGTGCTGCAACAATTTGCGGTCAGCTTTATTGTTTGTTTGTTGTCGATTTGAGTTGTTACTACAGTTGGCTGGCCGCACTGGATTGGCTACTCTAGTCGGCTTAAATGAGACTTTACTGATTTTCATTATTGCTTAAGGGGGGGGGTAAGGGATAATTTGAATCAAAAAACACTTTTTTCGCTAATTTTTTACGGAGATGCAGCTGAAGCAAATTTATTGAAACTTTTTTTAAATTTTAAAGCATCATTTAGAGAATATTTCGTGAAATTTTCGTAACAAAATATTGAAAAATAAGCCGGTGACAGCGGGTTTCCCAGAACGTCTTTTTGAAAACACGTTGTGCGGTGAACACGATAAGTCGGCGTAGAATTATCTGAAATCAAAAAAGTTGGCCAATTTACTTAGAGTATGAGTTAATCCTCCCCCCCCAATCGTTGAAAAGTTATTATTTGCGTTTTTCAACAATTCGTGGGCTACTGAAGCAAAAAACGCGATTTTGCGCTAAATTTTCCGCCATTTTTTAAATAAAAAACTACCTAAAAATAAAAATGGAAAAATTTGAAAAGTGTAGGGGGGAGGCATTTTATACCAAGAAAGTATGTTCCAAGTTTGAAAAGAATCCATTGAGTAGATTTTGCAGGATCGTGTTCACCGACTTCGAAAAAGTAGTTTTGAGAAGAACGCGTTTAAAGAGAATATGCTGTATACCTGCACTAAAGGACAGAGGACTAACTATAGACCATAACTTCCAGAGTTTTGCTCCGATCGGCTTAAAATTTGGAGAATATATTCTTGAAATGTTTTACAATAAGATAAGATAAAAAAAAATAATTAGATTTTTCGAATGTGTAAACCCTTAATGATGTGTTGAACTAAAAATGGGGTGTTTGGCTGGGGTTTATGAAATAAAATTAAACAAACTAAATACTGACCAGAGAAAACCTAAATTAAACAAGAATTACAGTGACTAAAAAATTAAAATTAAAATTCAAAATTATTCAAAAATATCACTGCTGGCTACTTCAGAGAAATAAGTATAAAGTACTCATACTTAAATCTATATACAAAACATTCTTTGTCCTGATGACAGGAAATTTAAGCTTGAAAAATGAACTCCTGCTAAGATGAGATTTTTTGAAATTCCGGACTTAAAAGGGCAAAGCATTGCCGTTTTAGACTTCTATGTGGTTATATTAACAACATTCCATAAGAAGTTTTTTAATTTTTATATTCGGACCCTGTATTTTAGAGTGTTCTTCTATGAAAGCAACCACAGCGTTGTGGCTGTAATAATTACTTAAACATTAAACTTTTTACGCATAACAAAAATTTGAATATTTCATTTACTTCAGCCAAAATTGAAAAAAAAGTATCTAAATTGAAAGAAAACGTCAGATTAAAAAGTTATCTAAAGTTTTCTGCTTCTTCTTCCTTTACTATGTCAAGATATATATTAAAAAACGTGTATACTGTTTTTCTTTAAAGTTTAATATTCAGTTTATTAATTTCGTATTTTTCCTAACACTTCAAACTATTCTAAGGACCAATACAAAATTTATTCTTGAAACCACGGAGGGTTTAGACGTCCACAAAGTAGCATATTGCCATATGGCAACAAAATAGCGAAAGGGTTAAGGTGTTGTATGAAGAAACGTGATTTAATAGGCCTTTTGATTTCAAGCTTGGTGAAAATACTGTATAAGTGAAAAATAATTTTACTCGTATTTTTTAATTTTTCCTAAATCCAAAATTTAACGTGGTCAATAATGGGTTCGTATACGGGAAGACTACGAAAAAGAAACATGAACCAATGGGCCTATTGACTTCAAAACTGGTGAAAACACTTGCAATAAAAAAGAATTTGATAAATGTTTCTAATTTTTTGAAATTAAAAGTTAAAGGGAACCAAGGGTTAAAAGTTTGTATGAAGAAATATGAATTTTTACGCCTTTTGACTTGAAACTTGGTACTCTTAGTGAGAAATAATTCGACACTGGTTTTTTATTTTTTTAAATCGAAATCTAACAGCGTCAACAATGGGTTAAACGTTTGTATGGAGAAACAAGATTTTATGGGCCTTTTGACTTTAAACTAAAAGTGAAAGTACTTAAAATGTGAAATAATTCGACATGTGATTTTTATTTTTTCGAAAATAAAAAATTTATTGGATAAACGATGGGTTAAGAGTTTGTATGGAGAAACAAGATTTTATGAGCCTTTTGACTTCAAACTCGGTGAAAGTACTTCAAATGTGAAATAATTCGACACGTCTTTTATATTTTTTCGAAAATAAAAATCTGACGGGGTAAACGATGGGTTAAGAGTTTGTATGGAGAAACAAGATTTTATGAGCCTTTTGATTCAAACTCGGTGAAAGTACTTCAAATGTGAAATAATTGGACATGTGTTTTTTATTTTATTTTTGTAATTTTAATTAATTTTTAGTTATTTAATAAAAATCTGACGGGGTAAACGATGGATTAAGAGTTTACATGGAATCATGAATTAAGAGGTCTGTTGACTTAAAATATGGTTGAAAGCACTTCAAATGAGAAATTATTGAGCAAGCATTATCTATTAACCCTTTCCGGTCAATTTTCACATTTCTTGAGATAAAAATTTTTCCTTCAAAATCTTGACTCTCATTGAACATTTTAGCAATAAAATACAAAAAAATTAAAAAAAAATTATTTAGGTTGAGAATTACAGCTCAATTAATTTTGTACGATATATCGTACAATCGTCCGCAAAGGAGTAAAAATTCATTAATTTCTGGTTTCGGTTTTTTAAGTTTTATGAACCATTCATTGATTTTTTTTATAGAAAACATAAATTATAACAACGAAAAATCAAAACGTGATTTCATTTTGATCGAAAGTTATATAAATTATATATATAAACAATTGACATTTATTTGGCCTTATATATACCGTTGTTGTTGTTGCAAAGCCCTTTTCCTCTCAATAAAACACAGAATCAATTAATATTCATACAGTTTTACAGAAAGGCACTGAATATAGCCCATTCTTATTATCGTAGACTGCCCAGTAAAACACAAAATCGTCTAGAAATTCTTACTTTTAATCGAAAAGTGCGGAATAGTAGAATTTTATTAGTCACGTGGTTTACAGATGGGCGTAGCAGGCAAGCAAACGTAAAAAATCTGTTACCAAACCTATAACTTAAAAAAAATGCAAATATAACTTCAATTAACTGAGATTCAAACTTTGAAATTGTTTAGCTTTTTGCTGCCATAAAGTATTATTTATTTAAAAATTCCTCCGCAGAAGCACCGTCATTTGCTGGTTTTTCCAATTCTTGCAAAGAGCTGCTTACAAAACTCACTCACACAAGACTACTATAATTTATATATTTAAACAGAATGATACAAGACAGCCTTCTTAATAAGAATTAAAAAGCTGTTCCATAAAATGTGCGTTCGCAGTCAAATAAAAAATCTTCGAAAAAATTGTACGATATATCGTACAAATTTCCGGAAAGGGTTAAAAATCTAAAGGGGTCAACAAAGGGTTAAGATAAACTTGACTTGGCCTCGGGGCCCTGCTAGTAAAATATATAGTATTGAGTATAATTTAGAGTGTACAACATATACAACCACTCGATCCATGTATTCACCGGTGGTTGTATGTTGAAATACACTCAATATACTAAATACTTAAGGAACATTCTTTATTCTATTATATGTAAAAACCTCAGATCCAGAAACTATCGGACATGGGTAATCAATTTTGATTTAATTTGATTTGTTTCTTGATTTAAGAAGGAACGTAGGCTTGAGTTAGATTCACTTTGAACTTGTGAGCGGAGTGAGAAGAGGATAACTTTGCCAATAAAAAATGTATTTTCGATATTTGATCTATAAATTATTACTTAAAAATTGGCAGAAGGTTTAGTCAGGAGTCAGGAAAAAACTATCTTTTTACAGAATGAAAAGAAGACACGCTTAGGTCAATTAGGTTGGTTGTGATACAAAGGGCATCTGGTTCCACTTAATAAGGTTTCAAAACATGAGTAATAAGTATGAAGTGCTGATGTTGGACTCTTGTAATGGCGGTCTTTTTACTAACTTGAGGTAGTAAAAACCAATGTGTTAGACGGTTACAAATATGATCTACATATAGATCTAGGTACCTCAAGTTTTTTTTTTAATTTATTTTGCTATCCGAGAACGCATTTAGATACCAATTATTCATGCATCAAACCTGGGTACTTTTGGCCACAGCCACTACTGACTCGTTCCACTATGCGACGTTCTATCATACATTCTCGTCCTTTGTGAGCTTTTTCATGAAAAGTACCTAATTTCTGGTAATGCTATTTCTACTGCATTAAGTAGTCACAATTAATAAAAACTTTCATCCTTCCAAGAGAAATTGTGTAGATCGTTTCTACTATTTCTGCATCTCCGAAGCAACGTTCAAAATCATTAAATCAGATATACGAACAAATTAGCTATAACGTACTAAAGTACTAAATGGGACCATTATCTTCTATAGATACAAAGTGGCTTCTATAGTGCCAAACCTTTTATTTATTGGTTTGAGGAAAAGTTGCGACATTAACTCGACGTGTTCGTTTGAGCACTGTAAGCAATTATTTGCACATGGAATTTTCTCATATTTGTTGTTGTTTTATAAAGTTTGTAGAGTACTTCACACGCATTAGTCGTCGACGGTGTTGAATTCTTCACTGTTTGCGCTCGAAGCGATTAATTATTTAGCTCACTTTTTTGCGCGCCTGTCTGTTCGTTGGTCCCATTGTCCGTGCACTGCACTTGCGACATTGCCGCATTGTCCGACATTCAGTCGATTGCATGGCAATTCAATAAATTCCAATGTGGCAAGTGTGCGTGCCACGCAATTTTCTTCTTCATTTTTTACTCAATCAATTGCGGCAACTTTTCTCCTTTCGCGCTTTGTTTTCGCCTTTTGTTTGGTTTGTGTGAACGTCGTTGTTGGCTGATTTGCTTTTTGTGGCGTGCAACATTTGCCCGATGCGCCGGCAACTTGTTGCCAAATGGCGATACACCGTTGCCGCGGCTATTTTTATTTGCCAGCGTCTACGTAGCGCCGTGTCGCACTTGTGGATTGTGTTGGGCGTTCGGCAATAGTCCGACAGACCGAAGGCAAGAAGGCAAATACAAATAAAAGAAAATGTGCAGCCAGTCTGTGCTGTTGCTGAGTAATCACACAAATATGTTTTTTTTATTTATTCTTCAAATGCGTAATTGTGTCATGTGCAGTTGTTGTCGTTGTTGTTAGTGTTGTTGTTGTTGTCGTTGCCATCGTCGCCGCATAAGTCGCGCATGCAGCATCACACATTGCAGTGTCCCACTTTGTGCACTGCTGTTGTTGTTGTTGTTGTTGTTGTTGTGTGGTGCGCAATGCGCTTTGATTGTCTGCTGCTGCTGCTGTTGCTGATATTTATTTGAATTGTTGTTGCCGTTCGCTGGTAATTGTTTATTTGGTTGATTTGAGACTTTTGTTGTGGTTGCCCATTGCTTGGTTGTTCATTTTGTTGTTGTTGTTGTTGTGAACGCTGCCATATGCACGCACGCCTGCAGCAGTGCAACATAACACGAGGAGTGGGCCAGCTGCTGTTGCCACTGTTGCTGTTGTTGCTAATGATGACGCTTGGCTTTGGTCGATAATGAGCTTTGTGTATTTGTGTGTGTGTGTGTGTACATGAACATAATTAAGTTGTTGCTGCCATATGCAGTAAAGATGTGCTTGCTTCGTAATGATGTTCATGTTGTTGTTGTTGTTGTTGTTATTTGTTTGTGACTAGAAAATGATGGCATTGTCTGTGCGTGCCTGCATGCGACTTGAGTGAAACACTCATATCTACGAATGTATTTGTGTTCGTATGTAAATTTGTTATGTTGACAAAATAAATTCAAATGCGCTGCGTTGCAACAATAATAGCGGCGAACACAAACTAAATGCACAGTTGTACTATGTTGTTGTTGTTGTTTTTTTAAACATAACTTGCTGTTGGAGGATGGAAAAATAAAACTGAAAAATGGAAATTTCACTGCTGACTGACATTCATAAATTTGCCTACAGATATAAACGTTTGGATTCCACAAAATATTTCGACCACAAATTTTGGGTTTTAGTGAAACTTTGCTCTACTTTCTGCTTAAAGTTTCAGCGTAAAGGATTAGTGAGAATCTTTTCACATGTTTGTGTAAAGTTTTAATATGAAATATTTGTAGGAAAATGAGCGTCATTTTAAAAAATTAAATTGAGGTTATTTGGATGATTTACTTGTAATGTTTATAGTCTTTTTTTTAATTATTTATTTTTATTTATTTATTTATTTATTTATTTATTTATTTATAAGGACTTATTGTGCTATAAATATCACAATGAGTATATGTAGGTTAAGGAAACTGGCTTCGTGGCCTTCGTCCTTTAATTATTAAAACATTTTAAGTGACTAAAATGAAGAAGAGAAATCTAATAACCTATTCTCTCTAACCTAACTTAACCCAACACAATCAGCCAACCTTGTTTGGCTTTTGTAACCTCTGCCCCTAGTAATCGCCCTTGCAGTGGCGCACACAGGATTTCATTTTGAAGGGGCAGGGGTTTGCGTACATATTTTGAGCTCAATTCCATTTGAAGCCATATTTTTGCAACAGCAATTTTTGTATTTGGGGGTTTGAACCCCCCAAAACCCTCCTGTGTGCACCACTGCCCCCTTGTAGCATTTATGTTTTAATTTTCTGTTCAATTAGAATGAAATTAAATAAATTTAAAATGCATATGAAATGTTTATCAACGCATTGAGACAAAAGAAAACCTAACCTAACCTTACAAAATCTAACTCACGATTCTTAAGCCTCCCTCCCTCCCTCCTTGAGTCAAGTTCCATGTTTATTTCTGGGCTTTCACTTTACTCTTTATCATCTCCAGATAATTGGCGCATGCTAAGCATTCTATGAATCTAACCTAAAAAGTCAATAAATAGCTCCACTAAAACAGATTCTAAAGCGATTACCTCTGCGGCATATTTGCAACCAGAGTTAACGACATTTTAAACAGAGTTTAACTGAGACCTGGTCCAGTTAGTGAGTAGTTTTATAAAGATTAGATTAGGCATTCAATATCTTTTACTTGGGGATCTTTCTTGACTTGATCGTTTTGAACATAATAGCCTATTGTTCTAATTTTTCGTACCAAGTGAGGATGGCTTTCATTGTTTACCATTGTCCTCATCTCTATTTTCATTGTCATACCAAGACTTGGTTTTTAAAAATATTATTAATATTTCCCTTCAATCGATTAGCGAAACCGACACAGGGCATTAGCTATGTTGAGGTCCCTTGCTCCCAAATGGAGGGGAAAAAGAGTCAATAAGTATATATTTCTCTTCATCGGCGTATTAAACGACGCAACCTTTCTTGATTTGGTCTTTCCAAAGTACAGTATAATCTCGATAATCCGGACAATTAAAAACCAAACACTGGTGTCCGGATTAGAGAGTCTACAATAGAAATTGAGTGTCCGGATTACCGCGTTGTCCGTATTAGCGAGTGTCCGAATTATCGAGATTATACTGTATACAAATTTCTGTAAAATTTTTCTTTTCTTCAATTAAATAAGCGAAAAGTTTCATTAAGTTTGCTCAAGGAACATGAAGGAATTGTTTTCAAATTTCTTTTGTTGATATATTTATATAGTGAAGAGTTCTGTTATGGCTTTCAGAAGTAATATGAAGTATTTCCTTATTTATTTCCTTTTATTATTTCATTTGGTCTTTCTAATGAGGTTCTTGTTTATATACATATTTCTATTTTTCATCATTTCGAGTGAACAGTACTTACTATTTTTTACTATTCTATAATTCAATCACTATTCAATAATATTGTCGAGTTCATCAAAGTTTTATTGTAGTTTTTGTTCTCATTTACTGCTTACATATATGGATCCACGTATATTGATATTTTCTTTGGTTCATTGGGAAACCAAGTTCATAAAAGTTACATTGGAAGAAGACTACTGGGTGATTCGTTGATGAATTTCCGCCTTCAAGTCATTGCTCTCAAAGAAAATTACTCCCTATAGAAGCAAAGTGACAAATCAATAAAATAATTGTCTGGTTTTTACTTCTTTCATGGGATCAGTTAAAACGATGACTTGAATTGGAGCAATTTTCTCCATTTCTAACCTAATTGTTTTCTTAGATTACTGTTATTTGAATTAGCACAGAGTCATAGTTGTGATGAAACTCTTCTTGGTGCTTGGTAAGCAACCACTTTGTACCAAACATCCACCACTTATCATTAATTTAAACTTCTTCAATCGTTGGTTTAGCCAGTCATTTTCTGTAACAACAACAACAATAGCACAAATTTCTACCAATTGTGCAATCAACAATAGAAATTGCTGCCAAGAATTCCAACACACAACAAATGCTGATTGCAATCAGCATCGCCGCTCGCTCGCCACCATCCAACTGCGGCCAGTGCGGCCTCTTGGGATTTCAATAAGCACGCAGCAAGTGCAACAACTGGAGCAACAATGGCTTCGAGAAAAGTTGCAGGCATCGTCGTCAGCAATTTTCGTATATACTTACATGAGCTGTCGATGACTTTGATGGCTTTGACGCGACTTTTGTTTTATTATTGCTTGTGAACTACATTGCCGAGTGCAGTGCTGCAGTCATAGTCAGTGAAGCGCGCGTCAAGCGTGTATTGACAGCTGCTGCCACTTGGCAAAGTTTGAATGGATGCAACAGCAACAGAAGCAGCGGCAGTGGCAGCTGCATTGGCGCAAATGTCTCGCGTGTGTTGTTGTTAGTTAGAGAAATGGTCAATGATCCGCTGGCATTTTTCATCGCAGTGCCTGTGGGGTGCCGTTGTTTATTTGGCCGTCAGTCAGTCAGCCGGTGGCTGTGGCATATGTAATTGGAGCAACTTTGCGGGCAGCGGGCGCACATTTTCTTCATCGACTTTATTTAGGTTTTCGCCTAACGCTCTGGTGGCTTTTTGCAGTTTTTTCGAAGACGCTCTCTCGTCTTTGATATGGAAATTGACAGCTTGTCAGCTAACTCAACTTTGACGTCTTCGACTTAGCTGTCGACATTGGTTGCCTGCAGTTGTCTATCAAATGCGTAAAATGCCAGGAAGTGCGCGCAAGTGGGCACTGGACATGTGAAGCAGCTGCCGCCTGCGGCACTTCAAAGCGTTTTGCCATTAATCTTGTTTTGTTTTTGGTGAAGTCGAATGCTTAGAAGCGCAATGCGCATATTTTAGAGCTTTAATGATCTAACTGTGTTTCTAATAGGCTCCGTCTGAAGGATACAATTAGCCAATTGCCAGCTAACGGCACGTCTGCGCCAACTGGCGAGTCAACTTGGCGGGGAGCCATAAACGGGTTTCGCCTCTTAAAGCGCAGCGCCAAAGGCGAATCGCACTTAATCACACTTTTAAGTCTTTAAAGATTTCCTGGCAACGCAAAAATTGCACATACAGTGTTGTTGTTGTTGTTGTGGCCTTTTCAATGTTGTACGCATAAATGCAGCGTAATTGGAACGGAACTTGCTTATCAGCATTTAGCAGTTGTGTGCAATCCAGTCCGCATTGCTGGTGCGTGTGGTAAAGTTTCTCACGCTCTTGGCGCTTAAAGATCAAAACAGGTTAAGTATTTTATGTGTAAACATGTAAAGATGTTAAAAAATGCTTTAAAAAATTACAGGAAATGGTAATTTTCATGCTTTACGCATGATTCTTCATGAGTTTTACACTTTGTTTGGGTTAAAATTGCATGATAAGTGCAGATAGAAGAAAATGGTGTCAAAAAATGTAAATTTGTCTTACGTTTCACATACGTTCCACACGTAGTTTAAGTTTAGTTGGCATACTTCGCACATAAATGAACTAATTGTGCATTATACTGCAATTTTCAGCATGTTCCACATGCATTTCAAATACGTTCCACACACACAACAAGTAGCACTGTTCAAAAAAGAAAGTTTGCAATAAATCTTTTAAAATCATCAGTGTTTTACATGTTTTTCATACGTTCCACATACGTTCCACACATCTTTTAGGTCTAGTGGTCCTACTGGGCACATAAATTAACTAATTGTGCATTATACGACAATTTTCAGTACGTTCCACATGTATTTAAAATACGTTCGTTTGTTTAAAAAACAAAGTTATCAACGACAGCGACAAGTAGTTATGTTTAAAAAACCAAGTTATCAATGCATGTTTTTTAATGTTCAGTGTTTTACATGTTTCAATGTTTGTGCTCAATACGACGATTTTCAGCATGTTCCACATGTATTTCAAATACGTTGCACACACAAAATGAGTAGTAATGTTCAGAAAACAAAGTTTTTAATAAACCGTTTGAAAACTCCAGTTTTTGAAATGTTGTACATGCGTTCCACATACATTCCACACTAGCAACAACTATAATTTTAGCCAAATAAAGCATTTTCATACATTTTTTTAGCACCAAGCACCGTAAACAGTTCAACACAATCAATAATTTCTAAATTTTTCCACTCAAATATGAACGCTACAAGTTTTACTGCTCGCACGAACGCATTTTGCCGCTAGTAAAACTATGGAATTGCATTTGTTTATTTGCACGCTAAAAATACGGTCAACAAAGATTTCCACTTGCACATAAACATAGAAATATTTCATGCATTCTAACCCAACTATTCCACTTTTACGAGTGCAATTACTCGACCCACTGTTGGCCGCTGCGCCGATATGGTTGTGCACTTTTGGTGCGGCTCGCAATGGCGCGTGAAAATTCCAAAAGCAGTCAAGTCAAATATTTCACACACGCACTTTACATGCCCGTCTGGCTGTGATTCTTCATTTGGTTGTTGGTGCGTCTGTCATATGTATGTGTGTGTGTGTGTATGTGTGTGTGTAAGGAATTTTAGTTTGATTAGACCAGCGACTTGTTATTTTCCCGACGGCATGGCCACTTGCATTTGGGTGTGTATGTGTGTCTTTGAGTGTGTGTGTGATTGCGTGTTATTTGCCTTTTCACAAAGTGCAGGCGGCTTTCAAATATTTCTTTACAAAAATTATAAACAAAAAATGTGGCGCGGCATTTTATTGATTGACCCAATTTCTTTGTGGATTCTATGTGCTGTTTTGTGTTTTTCACATTTCATATAATTTTGTGTATGGTCTTTATTTGTTATATTTGAGATTGTTGACACGCACGGCACGAACTTTATGCAAATCTGGCGGTGGAGTGAATGTGCAGTTGCAGAATTATGAGGTTGTTTGGTCATACGATGAAATAATTTGACAGATGCCGGTTTGCATTGTCTGTTAGTATTGATTAATATGTCAAATATGCACATTTCTTATAGTTGACATAATGAACTATCACGTGGATGTGGAACGTATTTCTTAGGGAGTAAAGATGAAAGTTTGAATTGTTTTAAAGTAATATTAACTACTAAAATGTAGAAGAGTCCTTGTTTTGTCTACTCGGTTGTATCCAGTTGAGTGAAGTCATCGGTTCTCAAGTTCCGAGAAACATATTTTTGAGTTGCATCTAGCTTAGGTAAAGATTTAGCTGTTTTTGAAAAATTTTCTTAATGTGTTTCATGCAAGTAAATCTTATCAAAATTGTATGGAGAGTCTTTAGAATGCATTGGTTGTTCGACTTAAGACCCTGTGGGTTGTATGTAAATAGGTCTGAAAAAGATTTCCAACAGATTATGTAAAATCCTCTATAAAATACCAAAGAAAATGATGGAACTTCAGCGATTTTTTTAAGTGAATTTCAAATTTAATTAATTATGGTTAAGGATTTAATTGGATTAATTGTAAGACTCCAACGCTTATGAATTGCTGTTTGAAAGTGAAACAAAAGTAGTTTTGCTTGTACATAAAATGTCACCGATTACTGAGGTTGAATAGTGCGTTGAATCATAAATAAGGGCTGTGGCCAACAACATAATTTTTTCTCTCTGTAATATTAAGTATATTTTTTTTTCAAACGGAAGGTTTGGCATAATAAAAGCGATTCGCTAAATATACCGAACTTTTGACCGCTAGAAACTTTTCCGGTTTTCGGAAATCGCCGAGAAAGCTCACTTACTGGGTCCCGTTTTCATTTCCTAGAAGACTAATCTGCCGTTGCCATCGACTTCCCTATTAATGATTATATCCTTCGATAATTCGAGTAGGTCCTTGTACATAAGTTGTGTACAACTTTTGAGCCGAATACCATTCGAAACCATATTTTGTACCAGCAGTTTTTGTATTTGGGGGTTGAACCCCCAAAACTTCCCCCCTGTGTGCGCCACTGGGTTCATGGATATTTATTCTTTCAAGTCGCCAAGTCTGAACAATTACTGGATCCACTGTCTCAGCTTTTTTTAGACATATCCATACAAGTTTCATCATCAACAAGATTTAGTTATGTGAGGTCGCCAGGTCCCATCTTGCCTCATAATTGTAGTCAGATATCTTAAGTTCCTTCAGTCTACGTTAAGAACGTTTGTAGCTTTCCTGCCTACTGGCTTTTTAAGATTACTTCTAAAAGATCTGTATTTGGTTGACTCCTTTCATCTTTTCAGATGGAGGGAGTCTTTTTAAAGGGTGACCAGATATAAACGATAAGAAAAGACAGTTTAATAAAACAACAACGATATATCTTACATCGTTTTGGTTTTATTTAAAGTCGATTCTGGTTTTATTTTAAAGCTACTTTCATGCCATTTTGTATGGCAGAGCACATCACTCAAATGGCCGCTTTGGCTTTGCTGGCAGAGGTTCAAGCGATCGATTTAATTTATGAAGACTCGGTCCAATATGCGCGGAGTTATTCGGCGACATTTCTGGGTCCTGTTCGACACTGTCCACTAAGGCGGCTATGTTTTCCTCACTTTGCACAAATCTCTGCCTGGTTGGTGGCTTAAGGTCCAAAAGATTGTAGTCACGCTTGAACTTTTCAACGATGCCACGAATTGCCTGCGCACTGAAGCCAATTCGAAATCGAAATCGATGAATTTCGATTAAATTTTGTAATATTTTTCTTTTAATTTCGATTAAATTCTATAATATTTTCTTTACTTTCGAAGAACATAAAATGATGCATATTGAAATGGCAAACTGCGCTAAATATTTTGACATTTAAACGTAATTTATATCTTTGACAGTTGCTGAGACGTTCCTATTAGAAAATCTATTACTGCTGTGTGGTCTTCATTTAGTTGCTGATCGCGCTTTCCATAGTATAACTGCTGAAACAGACCCCAGGTTTCGGACCGCAGAAGTCATTGTCAGACCAATTTTTAGTTAGGACGTTCAATAAATCATTCTGCTTTATCTAACACAACAACCCAATTTAACTCATACAACAACCCAATGATGGATTACCATTAGACCAACAATATGTCTAAATTTTTAAAGATACATTCAGTTTTGGTCTCTTATGACGCTGTCATGTTGTTAAATAATGATTAAAAATTTCTAAATAATCATTCATAACTGACGCAATAATATTTCATATAATGGTTATTACGAAAATTGGCTTGACACTTCAGTTTGACTTTATATTTTTCTTAACGCCCTTTTCCGACTCCCCAGTGATGTAGACTGCGTGTCCACTGCATTAAAATTCAATTAAAATCTCATTAATTTCCCTTTGCCACACTGAATTTAATTTTACTACAGTCCGCCCTTTCGTTGGTTGTTTTTGGGTTTTTGGAAAATTTTCCAAAGGAAAGCAACTACACTCACACACACACATACACACACTCGGAAAGACATAAAGTCGCAGCTACCTGTTGCCTGACAATTGTTAGAGAAATTTGCATATATTTACATTTGAAACCAGGTCCCACCCCACGGCCGGAATAATGAGGTGTTCCGCTTCGTTGCGGTCCGGCTGGCCGTACGTCAGCAGCGAGAAGCGGTGGCGTTGAACTACGCTGAAAATTAACCAACTGACGCGCTGACACAGCGAGTGATTTTGCACTTTATTAACAGTAATGCTAACAACCATAACAACAGCAGCAACAACAACAAGAATTAGAAAAGTTTTAAGTAAGAGTTGTATGCATAATAATAAAAAAAATTAAAACTTTTGAGTTCAAAGCGCAGAGGAAGTGTGGTGGAAGTAGTAATTTGTGTGTGTGTGCATATAAATGTGTTTGAAATTTGGAAATTCTAACGGTTCGTAACTGTCATAAGACAAATGAAAATGCTAACAATGACGGTGGCATAAATTTTGTTGGTGTTCCAACTAAACAGTAGAGAAATGCAATATTTGTTTTTGCCTAATTTAAAGAGAAAGTGTGCGGCGTTTTAACAAAAGTTGCGTAGAGGATGCAGATAATTTAATTTTTGTGCAAATAGCCATTAAGATTTGTATATTTGCCTTAAGATTGTTGGCCACAGCCATTTGAAGGATGCGCCAGATTTTTGTTTGATTAACTTATGTGTGTGTGTGTGTGTGTGAAACTAATTAAAAAGTAACCGAAAAAGCCACAACAAAAACCGCTTATGTGTAAAAGAGGGCAGCGTTTGTGGTTTTATTTGCCCTACAAAAAAAAAATAATTGAAGCGAATACCGTTTGGAAAGATTTTCGCAAAGTCCCAAAGTCGTTGTGCGTTAAGCGGCTTAGCGGCAACGACTGACCAAGAAATTGTACTTGAAATGTTTGTTTGTGTGATTTTTGCCGCTTAAGGTAGGTGAGGAATAGATGCGATGAATTGCGGTTAGAAGTGGGAAACCGCAAATACTAACAATGTAAAGTATTTGAGTAAATGTTGGAAATGAATGAGGTGCACAATTGGGTTTTGTAAGATTAGAAGATCAACTGCGTTGCAATTGGAAGAAAAGATTTTGGAGAGCTCGAGAATCAAAGTGCTTGAAATTTAAAGAGCATGAAAGTCTCAGAATTTTCAGAGTTTTCGTTTCGAAATGAGAAGAGTTTAAAATGTGGAAAGCTTGAAGAATTATGCGGAAAATATGGGGATTGTTGTAGCGTAAGAATGCAGGCTCCGTCTGGAAACAAGAATTTTTTGGCCTGTCTTTATTTTGAATCTTGTTGGCTCGTCGATCGGTTAAATTTCGGTCTATCAAAGTCCTAAAGCATTCCTCAATATGATCTTTAGATGGTCCCCAAAGTGGTTCTGGATTCAGTTGTTGCGTCTCTTTTTGTCTGGGATTAAGAACTTCTTGGTCTGGGTTTATTCTGGAACCTTGTTGCATCGTCGCAAGATCAAAGTCCAAAGCCATTCCTCAATGTGATCTTTAGATTGGTCCTCAAAATGGTTCAGGATCCAGAGCTTGAAATCCAAAGAGCATGAAAGTCTGTTTAGCTTCAGAATATTCGGTTCGAAATTAAAAGAGTTTGAAATTTGAAAAACTGGAAAGAATTATGCTTAAAATATGGGAATTGTTTTAGCGTAAGAATGCAGTCTCTGTCTGGAAACAAGAATTTCTTGGCCTGTCTTTATTTTGGAACCTTGTTGAATCGTCAACCGGTTAAATTTCGGTCTATCAAAGTCCTAAAGCATTCCTCAATATAATCTTTAGATGGTCCTCAAAGTGGTTCTGGATCCAGTTGTTGCGTCTCTTTTTGCTAGAAGGTCTACGTATACGTTGATTACCTTCGCGACCAGAGATCTCATGTTTCTCTGTTAAATTACATTTTCTTAGCTCATTTAAGAGATCTCACTCAGTCTTGGTTTCATCCTTCACTAAGACATCTGATGTAGGTAGGCCTCCTAAATCTTTAAGACCGCTGGATCGTTGTATATCGAAAGTCAAATAATAGATATATTTTTATTTAAAATTTTAATTGATTTATTTACTTATTCTATATAAAGACATACATTGTTTAGTTCAAATTGTATTTAAATTTTTGCAAAATTGTTTACAATTAATTATTTGTAAAAAAACGCTTACAATTTATTGGGTGAATTTCGTATTTTTGGGCACATAAAATTCAGCATTTGAAGCATTTTATTCAATTAATATAAAAACACCTTTTTGGAGAAAAAATTTAACATTTCAAATAAACATAAAAAAAGAAAAGATCCATTAAAACTTTTTGAATTAAAATTTTTTAAATAACTGCAAGAAATTTCAAGTTGTTTAAAGATTTAAAAACTTCTGATTCTTTAACAAATATTTGTGATTTTCAGAGTTCAGGTTTAACTGAAAATTTTCAACTCAACTTTTTCAGAGTTTCCCTCCCAAAAAGTCTATAAATCGCTGTCTATCATTTGTTCATATTTTTTTTACAAAATATTCGCACCATTGTTGCATGTTGCCAAAACATTTCGACACCCGCCCAATTTAAACACAACACAAACAATTGTCACTTTAATAGGTACAAACTATTTTAATAACATTTTCGGCGCAATATCAAAATTATATTTGATTATAGTGACCGACAGTCAGACAGATGAACAGCGAGACAAGCAGTAAAAGCAATGAAAACATTTTGCGTGTTGACATCATATGATGTGATGACGCCGACACTGGAGCGCAGAGACCGAGGCTGCTGCTGCTGCTGACAGTGTGACCACGACAACAGCGATGACATAATATTAAAAAAAAAATTACTCTGCTTTCTTTGTTAACATTTATGATTTGTAAATTGGCAAAAATTCGTTGCAATTGTGTGCAATTTTTTTTGGGTAGTGTGTGACTATTAAAAAGGTTTTATGTCACTTTATAGACGATTGGTTTATTGGGTTTAATGGTGCATGCGTAAGTGTGCGTGTATGTGTGTGTGTGTGGCTGAAAATGAAGTCATAAATTGTTGAACAATTTGAAAATCATTGAAGTGATATTATTGTCGATTGAAGCGGGTGTTGAACAATGTGTCAGCAATTTACTCTTTGTATGAGTATTGAAAATGAGGGAGATGATATTTGTGGGGGTTTTGTGGAACTTTGTTTATTGGTACTTGGAGTTAAAAGCTTATAAAGAGGAAAGTATGTACAGAAAATATTTACATTGTATATTACGAGTAAATTGTCTGTTTATAGTCGAAGATTTTCATTGGTTTGTAAGGCGTTAAATTTGTGGAACGTAAGTAGTGATTTATTGGTGATTAATGCAATTTATTAGTGATTTGAGAGAAATAAGCTGGGATTAGCATTGAAGTAATAAACAAGTTGATAACATGTGTGTGTGTGGGACCTCAAATAGAAAAGAATTACAACTCAAAATTTTTCAAGATCTACTTTTTTCCATAAATCAATTTAAAGCAGACATCTCTGACTACTCAAAAATCTCATTCTAAACACTATTCGTGAGTTATGTTATGTTATGTTATTTTATTTTATTTTATTTTATTTTATTTTATTTTATTTTATTTTATTTTATTTTATTTTATTTTATTCTATTTTATTTTATTTCATTTTATTTTATATTATTTTATTTTATTTTATTTTATTTTATTTTATTTTATTTTATTTTATTTTATTTTATTTTATTTTATTTACTTTTTCTCTGGCAGATCGACTCTTAAGGACTAAAACTTTGGGAACTGTTACTGATATTACATTTCAAAAACGGGTGAAATAGTTGGTATCACAATAGGCCTCCGAGTGTGTCTCTTTTAGAGGCAGCCACCATAACCTAATCTAACTTATATTGTAACTAATATTTAAAAAAATATTAAAATATATAAATTAATGTTCTGGAGATCGAACACGCTGCACACATTGGTTGACTACTCAGCGGAGATTAAGTTAAGCTGATTTGATTTTAATGGGAAAAATGTTTGATTAATTCGGTAGTGGGCAAACTTTTGTCCTTAAAGTTCACTTTGTAGCTACCTTTTTCCACATAATATGCTAATAACAACAAAAATAGCGCAAAATTTATTATTAAAATCCACTTAAGCATTTTGTACAAGCAAAAAAAACTAACAACATTTTCTCTTTTCATTGCAGGTAAGCAAAAGAGTCCGCAAACAAGCAACTGAAGACACAATTTGCATAGAATTTTCAATGGTAAATCTTGCCTAATCAAGCATAAAATTGGATTTTGCTTTACTTGTTATTATTGTTAAAAACAAACATTAAAAACAAAGTAAGTTTATTTGTTTTGTTGAAATCATAAAAATCAAGCATAAAAAATATAATGAAATAATAAAACAAAAAAAAAATAGCAAATTGCATTAGCAATGAAACAAAAGCTATAAACAAATCTTAACGGAAGATTAAACTTTTACTTTTTTTCCATTTGGCACAACACACACGTTCCACTTGAACGGAAATTAAACGCAATTTCCTGCAAGTTTGCGAACAATCGGTAACAAAAGTACTAACAAATACAATTAAATCTAGGGTTGTGATAAATAATTGTAGATGATATCATAGAGTTGGTAATACACTTAGTTAATTAAATTAGCAGATATTCTGCTAGTTGTGTGTATGTGTGTGTTTTACTTTTGCTGCCGGAAGTGGGTCATTGCTATAAGCGAGTGACGAAAAATTATCCAAACAAAAACAACACTTGCACTTTGACTGGACAATAAAGAAGTAGGACATTTTGTCATGATGTCACTTTTGCAATTCAACGTGTGAGAGCGACCGCATGTGCGAATTTCAAATGACACCTAAATGAAAATCGATGTGACCCATATGACGCCGTACATGGCACTCTCGCTGACAAACAACACAATGTTATGGCGTTTAAATGGCATAAATTAAATTTCATTTCATTTACTTTAATTTAATTGAGTCAATGTGCATTAAATTCATCACATATTTGATTCATGTTACATTGAATTCACGCTGAATCAGGAATTCCAATTCAATTAACCAGCGCCTAACCCTTTTGTTGCTCAATTTTCATACAACAACAAATACAAGAACTGAAAAAAATTTAAATAAAAAAATTTCTCATTGCTTTAGTGGCAGAATTCAACGTCAATAAAAGTGACTACATGTCTGTTCTGTTGTTGGCATTTTTCGCCGAAGCCACTTTGCATTGAGTACGCAAACCATCTGCATTCATTATGCATTAATATCGTAAAAAAAGTATAAAAATAGCCATACGCAATGACCGCAAATAAAAAATAAAAACAACAAAAAAAAGTAACAAAAAGAGAAAAAAGTTTTCTTGATGGTTTTCACCTCGACCTCTTTCAATTTGTTACTCTATCTACGGTTTTAGACGCAGAATATACTTATGCACATATATGAATATGTATGTGCATACATACAAGTATATACATACATATATATATGTGAGTAAATTCTCTGTGCGTTTGTGCTAACGCACAAAGTTATTGGACAGCTGGGCGCTATGGTCACGCTTCTTCGCCATTACGCGCATCTATGTGGGTGCGAATTGAGAATGCTTTCCGTTTTTTTTATTGTTTTTTGTAGAAAATTTTCATATAGCCATTTTTTGCGTACGTGCGTACTGTTCGTATGTGGTGTTTATTTTTGTGTGCAAAATATGCTGCGGTACATAAAAAATTGATTTTTGCTGCTGTTCTATTTGCACAAAAGTCAGTTTGAAAATTTTTAAAAATAAAACAAAATAATTAATAATAGCTTAAAGTTAAAAAAAGGAACAGAGAAAACAGTTGGCAACAAATCTACAGTTCATTCACTTTTGTGTTAAAAATATAGTATTGAGCGTCAGTAAACAGATTTTTTGCTGCAATTTTCTTTTCTTCTGACGTTTACTTGGAATCAGTTTAAAATTCTGGCTCAAATATCTGACAGTTGTTGATTATTTATTATTTATTACTTATTACATTCTAGAAAGAAAGATGTTCTAGAGCAAACATCTATTTTGTCATAATTCTTTATTAAATTCCGACTTTGATTCTTTTAAAAATAGAAAAATATCCATTTCGTGGTACAGGTATTTTAATTAGAAACTGTAGTTATTTCATCTGCCAAGTTCCATACTCACCTGACTCACACCAGGTTCTGCTTTTTAATATTTAATTTTTTAACTAACTATTCCTAAACCAATACTTCATTAAGATGTTTTGAATCCATTCGAGCTCATTTTTGAAAATTTGGAGTCAACATATCGCAACGAAAAATTTTCCAAAATCGAATTTTTTCGATTAATCAATTCACAGTACACATTTCTAGCTACTTCAAAATTTAATTTGATGTTTAAATTTTTTATTTTTTATTTATTTTTTTCTTAATTTAATTCTAAACACTATCTTCTTCAACTGTAAAAATAGTGTAAATCTGTTTTTATGTTAATTGCGGTGGTTCTGCAGGAACCTGAAATTTCTTCTGAAATTTTGAGATTTTATTGTGTATTCAAATTAATCACCCATCAAAATATTATAACTTTAAAACTTTTCCTTCCGCATTCGCTCCACTTGGGAGTATAGGGTCTCAGAAAGGCTTTTCAATCTGTTTCGACTTGAAGATGTTGTTTTTGTGTCTTCCTATGTGATGTTGCGGGTAGTTCGTGTAGAATCGATCTCTCACAGAAATTTGTCGGTCGTTGGCAACTTCTGCTCCATTGGGGGTTCTGCTCCCTTGGGTTGTGATGCTAGATGATGGTTTTCTTAGAAATACAGGTAACAAAAAACGACCCGTACGACCGATATGACGAAAAAAGTATATTTGATGCGATTAAAAAACGAAAACGTTTTGAACTTTGGAGCATAAATTTGTATTGTTGACAGTATCGTCGGTTAAAGTGATCTAAAAAGACTTGTTGCATTTAATAAGCAGGCGTTGAACACGTCTTCTATACAATAAAAATTGTTGGACATGTTGTAGTTTGGAACTATATGGATGTGGTTTGGTACGGAAAACCCGTAACAGTACCCGTGAAGTGTATTGAATGAATTGATGTTTCGAAGAAGCAGTTTTATATGTCGAGAGAAACCTGTAGCACTCTAGAGATCTATTTTTAAGGACCCAGTAATGAATTCCCATCGAAATGCTAACTTTGATCAATCTACTTGTAGTTTTCAATAAACCCTTTTAGAAGAAAGCTTAGAAAAATAGTGTCACTGATTCAAAAATCTCAAGAGAAGGCAGAAGAAGAAAAGAAAAAGAGAACCCAGTAATGAATTCCCACCGAATTGCTAACTTTATTAAAAACCTTTAAATGAACATTCCTAAAAGTGGGTTTACAATAAATAGCGCCACTGATTCAATCTACTTTTAGTTTTTAATAAATCCTGTTAGAAGAAGGTTTTCAAAAATAGTGTCACTGATTCAAAGATCCCAAGAGAAGGTAGAAGAAGAAAAGAAGAAGAGGTAGAACACGAAAAAAGGAGAAGAACCAAGTTGAATATGAAGAACAAGAACAGGAGGATGAATAAAAAGACAATTAAATAGATGAAGAAGACGGAGACGAATGGACGTAGATATAGAGGTGAATGGATAAGTATAGGTATACGTAGTGGTGGAAGTGGCGTTATAGGTAGAGGTGGAGTTATAAGTAGAGGTGGAGTTATAGGCAGAGGTGGAGTTATAGGTAGAGGTGGAGGTATAGGTAGAGGTGGAGGTACAGGTGTAGATAGAGTTATAGGTAGAGGTGGAGTTATAGGTAGAGGTGGAGTTATAGGTAGAGGTGGAGTTATAGGTAGAGGTGGAGTTATAGGTAGAGGTGGAGGTACAGGTGTAGATAGAGTTATAGGTAGAGGTGGAGTTATAGGTAGAGGTGGAGGTACAGGTGGAGATAGAGTTATAGGTAGAGGTGGAGTTATAGGTAGAGGTGGAGTTATAGGTAGAGGTGGAGTTATAGGTAGAGGTGGAGGTACAGGTGTAGATAGAGTTATAGGTAGAGGTGGAGTTATAGGTAGAGGTGGAGGTACAGGTGGAGATAGAGTTATAGGTAGAGGTGGAGTTATAGGTAGAGGTGGAGTTGTACGTAGAGGTGGAGTTATAGGTAGAGTAGTAGGTAAAGATGGAGGTATAAGTGAAGATAGAGTTATACGTAGAGGTGGAGTTATTGGCAGAGGAAGAGGTATAGGTAGGCAAGGTGTTATAGGTAGAAGAAGAAGTATAGGTGGAGGTATAAGTAAAGTTATAGTATAAAGTAAAGGAGGTACAGCTAGAGGTGGAGGTATACGTACTGGTGTAAGTAGTGGTGGAGTTATAGGTAGAGGTGGAGGTAGATATGGCAGTAGAGGTTGAGGTATAGGCATAGGTATAGACAGAGAAGGAGTTCTAGTTAGAGGTGCAGGTAGATGAGGAGGAAGAGTGCGAGGTATAAGTAGAGGTGACGGCAGGGATGTAAGGATAGAGGTGTAAGTAGAAGTAGTGTTAGCGGTAGAAGTAAAGATAGAGATAAAGATAGAGACATGAGTAGAGGTATTTGTATGATAGGTATGTAAACGTATAGGTGGAGTTAGAGAAAATATAGGTGGAAGTATGGGTGAATATATAGGTGGGGATAAAGGTGAACATATAGATGGTATCGAGGTTGAGTTACAGGTATATGTAGAAATAGATGCTGATGTAGATATATAGCTATAAGTAGATGTAGTGGTAGAGGAAGTACTAAAGGTAGTAGTGGAAATAGACTCGAAGAGAAGTAGAAAAGTCGAAGTAGATGTAGAAGAAAGTTGAAAGATGAAAATGGTGAAGAGAAGAGGAAAACAAGAAGAAGAAGATTTTTCACAAACAAAATACATGAAAAGCATCAAATTTCAATCAAAGTTATGTCATTTGTTGCGTTTACTCTCACAGTTTTCAATTTTCCAGCAAATTTCTCACAACAACTATTTGCAAACAATCAACAAATGATGTCAGACCCTACGGACAACATTCACATTCACGTTCCACACAAGCACGCGCGGTTCGTTGCACTGCCGTCCATTGTCTAATAGTCAGAAATTTCGCTAGAATTTCAAAAATTGTGCGACGTCCATCGACTCATCGCGCATCGGATTATTGACAATAAAAACAAAACAACAGCAGCAATTTGAAAAGAATAGAAGAGCGTTTGTATTTCGTAGCGCTTTGACATTCCGCCAGCCATGAATCACAGTCCAATCAGAAGCGTTCGACAGCGCCGACAGCCGCATTTGGAAACCGCAGCTCGGCCGCGCCGGCTGCAATTCGAGCGCTGTGCGTTCCACACGCTATCGACAGCCAGTAGCCGCCAAGCGGCAGCAATTCGCATAAACAATTTCGTGCGGTCCCTCAGCGCTCGCCGCACAGCCATCGCTGCAGCTATTTGATCACTTTCGACCTTATTGCGCGCCGAGTCGCGCTCAAGCGATAAAACATGACGCCATCGTCGGGCCGCGCAGCTTATTTGAATTGCATTTGATTTGCTTGGTGCAAATTATACATTTATTTCTTTTTCGAATAAATGAATTTTTTGAATACAATCGTTGGAAAATGCGATAAAAATTATGCATTGAATTTTTTCAATAAAATTGCGCTTGGCGCCTGCGCGCTTCCGCTCCGGTCTGCCACAGTGGCTTTGATGTGCTGCAGCGGCACTGAAAATCCGTTTCCGTTTTGCCTGATTTTTTGCGCCATGGCTGCAGTTAATGCAAATTGTGTCCTATTTTTGTTTTTATTAAAGAACACAGCACAACAAAAAACACTTTTTTTCTGTCACATGGAGTTTTTCTACTGTTTCTTACTAATTTGGGTGCGCTGATTTCGAATCTATCCTCAGATAGATAGAGAGTGAGATAAAGATACCATGTCATTTTTTCAGTTTTTCCTCTACTTTTTTCATATTTTTGATCGTAATTTCTAAACCAAAAAACCGATTGACATGATTTTCACTTTATCGCACTAACAATACCACACGGCTTCTTTTCCGATGAAAATTATTTTTATAAGTTTTAAAATGCCGCGGTAATTGGACCTCAAAGTAGGAAAATATTGAATTTCAAGGCGTTTTTTCTGATGGCGAAAATTGTACAGATGTTTCATAAATCCAGTTACGAAGTATATGAATATCTTAAGGTGAAACATCAAACATTACAACACAGCCAAATTATTTGGCGGAATACACATTCGCATCGAAATAATAGCAAAAATGTACCATAGTCATTTTCATCAAAATGTGTGAAATTTCCTTAAAAAATTAGGGGCCTAAAAATATGCAAAGTTTTTAATTTTTTTTGTTTCGAGCAATTCAAAATCTTTTTATTTTTATTTTAGCGGATTATAATCTGCTAGCATTCCTGCGCTCCATTTCCCTTGATAGCGCTTCTCCATTAAAGAAATGTCCTGATGGAATCTCTCGCCTTGTTCGTCACTCACAGCACCCAAATTTGCGGGAAAGAAATCCAGATGAGAGTCCAGCATATGTATTTTTAAGGACATATTACACCCCAAAGCTTTATATGACATTATAAGTTCATTTATTAAGTCTTTGTAATTTTCCGATTTATGGTTTCCTAGAAAATGTTTTACAACGTTCACAAAACATTTCCAGGCGAGTTTTTCCTGCCATTTATGTTCCATTTATGTGGAACCCAGGATTTATCTTGATTCCTCACAGGAAATCCAAAATAGTCTAAATAGCACTGTTCAATTAATGACGTGAAATTTCGACGCTGAGATTTAAAAGTTAATTCTCCACACACATAACAAAAACTGTCGGGGTCGTTAGAACACTTTCGTGGCATGTTTACGATGTAACAAACGTATATATAATGTAAGTTAGTCGAATGCAATAGTTATACAGTCGTATAAATGAAGTTATTCAAAAAAATACACGTATATGAAGTCAGAAATGAATATGTACACTCGCCAGAAAA
Source organism: Melieria picta (assembly GCA_964056695.1). Taxonomy (NCBI): domain Eukaryota; kingdom Metazoa; phylum Arthropoda; class Insecta; order Diptera; family Ulidiidae; genus Melieria; species Melieria picta. Next base: position 103,701,357 of record OZ057400.1, on the reverse strand, counting down.
AGTCTACGTACAAAGCATGCTAAACGTTTCAACGAAGCAAAATAAAAATTAAATATGACAAAAATTATGAAAATATGCCTTCGATGTTTGATGTTGATAATTACCAACAATTTCACAACATTTCAATTATCACAGATCAGTAAATATTTTGTTATCGATAATACCCGGTATGGAAGCACAGAAAAAGTCTACGTACAAGAAGAAGATGTCAATTACCGTTACTTAAATTCGAGTTTATTGCGTAGAAAACTTACAATTTCTGTTACTTGTGTTGAGAACAAATAGTTCTTATTGCAGCCTTAAAGAAATAATTACTTTAAAAGTGAAATTACTCAATGGAGGTAAAAAGAAATGAAATAAGTCCTTCCGAAAGGGAAATCATAGTTAAACTATGGAAAGAAAAAAAAACGTATCGCGAAATCGGCAAAACAGTGGGCAGAACACATTCCTCGATCCAAGCAGTGGTAAATAATTATAAATTAACTGGAACATTTGTGTCGCAGCCTCGATCTGGACGCCCACCAATATTGACCAATCGAGAAACACGAAATGTCCTGCGATGTGTGCAGCAAAATCCCACGCTTTCGGCGTCCAAAATTTCGCAACAGATCAAAGACAAATATAAGAAAACGATGTGCGACGATACAGTGCGGAAAATTCTGAAAAGGGCTGGTTACCATGGTCGCGTGGCACGTAAGAAGCCATTTATTTCGGTGACCAATAGACAGAAGCGTCTTGCCTTCGCCAGAGAGTATATAAATAAGTCGCCTGACTTTTGGAAACAAGTCCTTTTTTCGGACGAAAGTAAGTTTTGTATTTTCGGTATCAAGGGACGAAAGTTAGTGTGGAGGAAACCTGGCACATCGCTAAATAAAGCCAACCTCACAGCAACTGTAAAACACGGAGGAGGTGGTGTGATGATTTGGGGGTGCATGGCCAGCAAAGGAGTGGGTCGAATGCAATTTATTGAGTCAACGATGGATAAAATGGTATATTTAAACCTTTTAAAAGCTAACTTAAAGCAGAGTGTCGATGAATTGGGTCTAGTCGGGGATTTCTACTTTCAACAAGATAATGACCCAAAGCACACTGCCGAAATTTTTAAGCTTTGGTTATTATATAATGTTCCCAAACAGTTACGAACGCCACCCCAATCGCCTGACCTTAATCCAATTGAGCATCTGTGGGATTTGTTAGAGCGTAAAATCCGCCAGCACTCCATAACCTCCAAAACAATGCTCAAAGATGTGTTAAGCGAGGAATGGAACAAAATTTCATCCGATGAAACTTCAAAGTTAGTCGAATCCATGCCAAGACGCTTAGCTGAAGTTATTAAACGCAAAGGATACCCAACTAGTTACTAACTTCTTCAAAATTATCATTTACCAGAATTTTTACTATGTTTATTTTACTTGTACGTACACTTTTTCTGATGAATATTCTGTATATTTTTCTGTTTATATCTGCTTTTGTTACTATTACAACGTTATATTTGCTTAAATGTTTATTAAATTCATTATTGAATTACTGCCAATGAATAAAAGTTTATTTTGTATCAATATGAACTTATTTTCTCATATTTTTCATAAAAATATAAAGGACATGGGCTTGTACGTAGACTTTTTCTAGCGAGTGTAGCTGTCACAAAAAAACTGGACGTGATTGAAACAAATTTGTTAGATATTGTTAATGAGGGTATACCAACATAAACAAAAATCATCACAAAGTTCGTGTGACAAAAACAGTGTTGACCAGTGTAATCGGCATTCCTTCTGGCGGTTGTGTGGGGTTTTGTTAGCGTAGTTCGTTTGCCCAATGAAAATATGCTGTGTATGTGTTTATGTGTGACATAAAAATACTGCAGAATATTTGCATGTCTAGAGTGATTATAGGCTGCAATGGCTTTTGAGTGGTATGGGGGAAGGGGGAGGACAGGGCAGCGCCAAAGTGCCAAGTGAGTGGTTGAGTTTCTTGCCGGACCTGACAAGCGCAGGAAAGGTTCAGTTACCGAATCTGCTTAACTTCAATTAGGGACTGAAATGGTTTAACTTAGTTCAAGGCAGAACTTTCTTCATGAAGTAACACAAAATTGCCAAAAATGGCGTTCGTGTTCCTTTTTAAACTAACCTTGAATGTGCTAATCGGTTGATCTCGCAGCTGCAGTGGCGGTGAATACCGCCAATGCTAATCTCACATAATAATTGTTTTTCATAATATTGCACTTTATGGCAAAGAGAACCATTATACATCAATTTCATGGCAACCTTGTACAATAATTTCAATTGTACATAATAGATGTTTGTTTTTGTATAGAAAGGCACGTTCGCATGTGTGGCCTCATGCAGCACTGGCTGCATTCGTCATTCATATTTAGCCACAGTATTGGTCGCGCTCCTGTCTGCGCATTCATTATTAAACACTGAGCTCATTGTTAATCTGTGCGCGTTTGTTAAGAAAAAAGTAACAACAAATTTATGAAATATAACAAACAACTCTTAAAATGTTTCAAGATGCTTGTAGAATTTTTATTGCAAAAAAAAGTAATCAGTAAAAAGTAAACAAAAATCCAATAAACTAAATGTTTTCAAATTTCTGTATTCAATCTCAAAAAATACGTGTCTGGCAATGTGAAAGCAGGCAGCGGGTGCGGCAAACTGACGTCATACGAAGCAAGTGGCGAGCTAATTTTAGCTCTAATGTTGCTGGCCTTAGAAATATTGAAATAAAATAATTATACAAACTCGTATATATTGGAATATAAAACATTCATAGGCCTAAAAAAGAAACTAAAGAGAATTTCAAATATTTGCCACACACAAATTTCCTGTCCTTCTTATGAGAACTTTTTTTGTATAGGTTAGGTTAGGTTAATTTTTAAAAAATTCGAAACACTTGAGTCATTCTATAAAAGCTTCTTTAGCTGTAAATGTTGTTCCCAAATATTTCAAGTACAATCATTTCAAGTGCCGCTGGAACACTTTCGAAAACTTGGCATTGAAGTGATTTCAGCGCCAGATATGCAAATCGACTTTGCCTTTGGAAATGTTGAACTTGAAACTTTTGACTTGCGGCTGACCACACAGCCCACACAATTCGTTGTTTTTTTTGTGTGCTCGACGATTTAAATTTTTTTTGTTTGCTTTATTCTAATTTTAATACCAATTTCAGTTGCTTAGCCGTTTGTATACGATTTGATGGCCATTCTAAATTAACACAAATTGATATGATTTTACTTAGGTTAGGAAACAATTTTAGTTTCTTGTTGTTTTTAATTTAACACTGCAAAGACAGTCTGGCAATTTAGCAATGACCGCACGCAATTTTGTTGCCAAGCCGCTTCCAGTTTGGCTGTCTGCATGTCGGCTCATTACAGTTTGACGTTAGCCAATGTTATTGTTTCTCGTTCTCACATTATTATTTTTCTATTGTTGTTGTTGTTGTTTGGTACAAGTAGTTGTTGTGCCGCTCAATGCCGCGCCGGAGACTGGAAACACGCGTATCGAAATTCATTTGGCTATTTGTGTGTTGTTGCTGCTATCTGCGGCACACATCGTGTTTCTATTTTTTTTAGTTTTTTTTTTGGTATTGGAAAAAAGTTTATGTGTTTTTGGTTCACATGATGACGCCATCAAATTGTCTGTTTGCCGCTTCGCGCCAAACGACCCACTGGCAATGGCGGCAATGCTGTCAGCAGCCCCCAGGCCGCTGGCTGTTTATTTGGAAATTGTAGAACTTGTTTGACGTTACGGGCCGGTCGATCAGTCTCTCGAAAGACCGGCTATGCGCAAGCTCTTTTTTGTCTTGTTGTTGTTTGGATTCATTTTGTAACAAATGTGCGCCAGCATCCAGTGATCACAGCCTCTTTTATATTCCAGACATCCGTCGTTTGCTTTGGTTTGTTTTGTTGTATAGTCGAGCATTTTATTTGCATACAATTTGGAGCTTATCGTTCTCCGGCCTTTTGATGTCTTCAATAGCTAACAGCAAAAACCAGTTGTACCGGTTTTCAAAAAAATAAAAGCAACATTTTGTAGAAATTTTCATGTGGCCACGTAAATATGTAATGTGTAGAAAATTGTTTAGAACTTCATGTCTTAATGAATTTTCCGGTACTGTATCCATGCAGCATGAAGCAGAACACATTTTGTTGTTTATTTTGTGCCGATCTTGTCAGTTATCTGAATGCCTGTTTTCCATCAATACACCAACATTGTTGCAAATGGCATTTAAATTTACATCTTATTTATTTCATCTTTTTTACAAATGATGCAAGCAAAATAAAAAACACATTTGCCAAGAAGGCACATTTTATATGAATTTTCAAGTGTCTTTCGGCTCAACAGTTGCGTTGTTGTACTGTTGATTATGTGCCATTATTGTTGTTGTCATTGTTGTGATGATAATTTTCGTTGTGATTACTGAGATGACATTCAAATTACAATTGCAATTACGAAAATATAAAAAAACACATATGAGAAGTTATTATGTGCACTTAAGTTCCACACAGTGTATTGCAAAATTTATGCATATTTTTAATAAAATTTTGCACCATGCTCTATGATTGATATTTGATAGAGTATTTGTATAAATTACACCGTGCGACAGCATTTTTCACACCGGAAAAAATTCATATGGGCGTTAAACTAGAGACCAAACATAGTAATACTGCGTACTCAGTTTTTCATTTCTACATCCTTTGTCCTTTTAAAAGGACTTCAAAGTTTTGAAGGGGAAAAAAGGAAAAAAAATATAAAAAATACTTAACCTCGTTAGAATATGGCGATATGTATATCAAATGAAAGAGGAAAGGCTCAAGAATTTAAATGAAATTGTTTTTTATATATTTGTAAAAAAAGGATATGAAAACGGCCCTTTGAAAATTTATATCCTTGAAATATTATGCAGAATTTTCTTGATAAGTAAGTATGTTAAAACCCAAAATTTCCTTGATCACGTGTCAAAATTTCATTATTCTGGCTTCATTGATTTTGTATCTTTTTATTATTTAAAATACTGATACTCTAATAAATTAAAATTTTTTTACTTCATTAGACTTGCAGCTTCCGCTTTTTTTTAATAACTTTCGAACCAATAAAGTTAGAGTAATGCAATTTGGACACGTGATCAAGGACATTTACTTACTTTTCAAGAAAATTCTACATAAAATTTCAAGGATATAAAGGATTAAAATTTTCAAAGGACCTTTTTCATATCCTTTTTTTACAAATAGATAAAAAAACAATTTTATTTAAATTCTTGAGCCTTTCCTCTTTCATTTGATATACATATCGCCATATTCTAACGAGGTTAAATATTTTTATATTTTTTTTCATTTTTTATCTTCTTCAACATTTTGAAGTCCTTTTAAAAGGACAAAGGATGTAGAAATGAAAAACTGAGTACGCAGTATTACTATGTTTGGTCTCTAGTTTCACGCGCATATGGATTTTTTCCGGTGTGAACATTTTTTTATTTTTTGTCGCACGGTGTTATAGATAAACGGCTTTGAGGTGCACTCACTTTTGGAAAGTTTTGATTAGTTGGAAAAAGGTTTAGTTGGAAAGTAAAATGCTTTCAAGTTCAAATATTGACTTTTCCATCACTTACAGTGGTCTGCATCTTTTTTGAAGTTAGTTGTTGAGTTTTTTATTGAATGAAGCTCCCATGATTTACGACCATAGGGTTTTCACTGACAACTGTGAGACAAATGCGCTTGTCAAGAAATGTTAATGTCTCTTCGAATTTTCGAGGATATAGGAACTCTTGTTCAACACTCTTATATGATTTTAAGAAGAATCTGACGACATAAGTCAACCAGGGCTTGAATTCTTGCCATCCTTTTGCCAGGCTTTTAAGATTTTTATTCTTTAATCGAAATCAAAGTCTATGAACAATGAGTTCCCAAGACTAAGTGAAAGGTAAACTACTCAGAATAGCGTAATCAATGAAAGAGAAAACTAGCTATCGGTATTTGAAATAATGGTTTGTGAAAATAACTTTACTCGGCTCGTTTCACTTCCAACCTCACTGAGAAAGTCAAATTGAGTAGAAGCCATACCAACTAGTCGCCAAACCATTTTGAAGCACTTTAGTAATTTGAAACGTTTAATGCCATCACAAGCCATTGAATCGCATTTGCTGTCCGGCGCCATTTAACCGTTTATCTTATAATCATTGGCTCTGTATTGGCACTTACAATCTACAGGCCCTAAAACCTATAATCTCAACTTAATTTACGAAATGGCTTAGCGAAACTTTTAGGCTGACTTAAGCCGCGATTATAAGCATTAACAACGTATCAATGTCTACTATTAAATTCGAATAAAACGAAAAAGATAAAAACCTAATAAAAGTAGCAGCAAAATAGGAAATTAATAAAACTTTCACTAAACTGCAGACAGTTAACGTGTAATAAATATAAAAAATTGCTCAAAACGCCACACAGCTACCGCAGGTAATAAATTGTAAAGCAACAACAAAAATAAACTGCCCTAACCTCACTGCAAGCGGCGACACCAATCGGCCATTGACTGTGGACGCGCGGATAGTAAAGATTGGTGCCGCTGTCAGCGCGACCACCCCATTTTTTCCATCGTTTAGTCTTTTTTCAACACGTAATTTTCTTGCTCGCCGCTGCCATAATTGATGCCCATCAATTTTCAATTTTACCCTTTCCAGTCGGCTGCAAAACGGCCATAATTCTATGAAGTGAAACGGGGCCAAACGGGAGATGAAAGATAAAGATGAAAGCCAAATGCAATGCTTTTTTCGCAAAACTTTCCAATTACCAATTAAGAGACAATTGGATGGCATTTAAAGTGGCGCGCTGGTAAATATCCGCAATCGACAATGCAGTGGACGACCTAAAGAACTGCAAATTGTATACGTCAGTGTTGCATGGTAGCGGAAAAAATTGCAACTGAGATAGCGGCAAAGTCATTGGCTTCATTTGCTTTTTGGCGCTTTTCCTTGGAAATTGATGGAGTGTTGTTGTTTTAGTTTATGTTTGTTGTTGTTGTTTTGCGAACAGATTCTATCGATTTGGCAGTTGTGGCATGGCTGCTGTTATTGTTGTCTGTCGTTGGTGTTCTTCACATTAATTGAAGTCAATTAGGGAATCATGCAATAAAAAGTGCCTCAATTTGAAATGAAAAATATGATATCATATGAAAAATCAAATGCCCAGAGCTATGTGCGGGGAGAAAATGTGTATTAAATATGATTAAAAATGTTGCAAATGATAAATAGTTTAAATTAGTAACAAAAACGGGTGTGGAACGTGTGTGGATTGTATGTGGAACATAAGCTGAAATGAAGTGTTGGACTCAAATTGGCTTTATAAATATAATAAAAATTTTTTAAACAAGGTAAACCTAAATTTACGTGTGGAACATAAGTGTATTATGTACAAAAATAATGTATTTTTTATTAAAATTATTTATTAAAATTGTAAATCTCGAAAGGTTTAAATTTACATTGACAGCACATTGCAAAGTTTCAAAATCTCTAATAAAAATTGCATACATTTACAAAAACAAAATTCTCTCCACATTTCTTTATGATGTCATACATTTTTGCAACGTCTGGGCAACGTGTTGCAATTTTTGGTAGCTTACCAGTACTTTTTGGCTTTTACGTGACTAAAATAAAAGTTTTATATTTACATTTCGTAGCGTTGCGTTTATGTGCTTTCAGTTGTATGTAGATATGTAAGTAATGTATGTTGTACATACCAGCAAATGACTCCCGAGTGTATTTACAGCTAATGCAGCACAGTTTGACTGCATAATTTGCTACGTGGCAGTCATGACATTTTATTGCATGGAAAATAAAAAAGAAAAATGAAGAATAATTCATTCTACTGCAACTAGGTTATTAGCGCAGTTTTTTTATTGTTCTCTCTCAAAGGTTTTATTTAGCGCGAAACTTTATGGGCCTTAGTGGCAGTTGATAACTTCTTGATTTTTGTTTAGTTGTGGAAGTTAGATGGACAATGTTTTCTGTCATTTCAATGAGGAAATAATGGGCCGTATTACTTCATAATTGTATAATAATAAATTATAATAATAGTTAGTTAAAATGAAGGTAGATTTACAGGATCCATACCATTTACTTTATTCATTGGTAGTTAATTTCATTGGGAATAAAGGGCCGTATTATTTCATAATTATATAATAATAGATAATTAAAATGAAGGTCGATTTACAGGATCCATACCATTCACTTTATTCATTTGTTCTTTGGTAGTAACTATTAAGATTTCTATTTGAATTCGCTTGACATCAAATTGTAAGATTGAAACGGAATCGACTGCAACGCCATAGAAATGAAATTAAAGTATTTGATTGGTTGCCTCAATAAAACAAACGCCACATTTGAAATATACCCGTGTAGCATAGCTCATAAACACTAAAATTCTCTGTCACCAAAATCCACAACAAACTCCACTTATGAATGTGCTTATCACATTGTGGATTGTAAGTATTTACCGCTTATGCTGTCATTTCTGTACGTTCGATAACACTCATACGACTACTTTTAGTGGGACATGTGCCGCGCCGCAATCACTCAGCTTCACGTGTCTTTACAAACGAAAATCTTCAATACAGCCCACACTCATTCCACACCGGGCAAATTTAAACAATGCTTCCGTTCTGTTAATGAAAAAAAGTCTTTCATTCGTTCGCCACTTGCCTCTTGGCTTAGTCATAATTTGATTAGTTTGCCTTCGACTTGCCTACAGCAAAGTGTAGAAAACTCTTCGAACGCTTTGCTAAATATAAAAACGCCAAAGGTGCTTTAGGGTTTGTGCGTGTGTGAGTGTGAGCGAACATCACGTCAGGCCGTCGCACTAGTGTGAGCTTTCATTATCAAGAAATTCGACAACGCGTCATTACATATTTTAGTCGTTTATTTCTGATAGCAATTGGCGACATGAATACACTTTAGAATGTCTCAGATTGTTTGTGTGTGACTTGTCGAAAAAAAAGATGAAATTAACAAAGTGAAGAAAAAATAAAAACAGAAAGCGTGGTTTTTGTTTGCAAACAAATGGCAAAATATTTGCCAAGCGACGCGCGCAATTCAAGTGCAGCACCGCTACTTACGTTCCACAAAGCATTTCGAGTGCTTATGATTTGAAATTGGCCGCCAACTCGCCGGCTGCATACATACGTATATTTATTGCTTTATTTGTTGTACATTTTTGTTATTGTAATCTGCTGTTAATGCTGTTTTCGTTGTGTGTTGTTGTTATTTTGCCGGCGACATATGCCGAAATTTTTGCTGTTTTTTGAGTGGCCCGCTCGCGCTTATGTCATCACTGAATTTATTCAATTAGGCAGTTTTTTCTTCTTTTTTGTTTCTTGCGTTCTTCTTACTACCGAATAATAGAAATGGGCAAAGCAAGAAAACAAGAGCGAATAACTTTTTTTGTGGGTTTGCATACAAATTTTGTTTAAGTGGTTCTTGTGTTAGCGAATTGCAACAATGAAGGTTTTCAATGATGTGGAAGTTATTTCTGCGCACGAAAGTAATTTAAGGGTGTTGTTAAAAAGTTTTTAGAGCAAACTATAAACCATGAAGGAACAATAATTAGTGGTTGTTTACATACATTCAAATTTGTACTTGAATGTATGTAAACAAGTGGCGACAGCTGTTTTTCTAAATATTTTTTTAAGTGCTTTTGTGTTCTTGGGGCACCTGAATCCAAGTTGAAATCAACAGAATGTTTAATATTAAAACTAAGCTATAAATTTGAAAATATAAATTCAAAATTACAACGAATTTTTGGAAAGAAAATATGTTCCATATGTGTTCAAAATGCACTAAAAGGAATTACATTTGGTGAATATTTTTCTAATTGGTCTTAAATAATTCATAAATACTTCATAAGGTCAAATTCAAGCAGTAAAAATTACAATAACAATTTTAACTCTCGGAACGATGGCGACCAAACGTTGACTCAACTAATATTGGTTTTCAACCTTCCAACAAGCCTAAAAGAGTTAAATAATTACCCTTTAAAAGTTCTCTATAGTCAACTAACATCAATTAAAGATTAATTTACTTTCAATTTCTAAACTCTAAACAAGCCTAAGTGAGTGAAATAGTTATTTATGAAAACTCTCAACTAACACCGATTAATTGTTTTTAATAAATTAATTATCTTTTCTTTAATTAATTAATAATTACCCTTCAAAAGCTCTCTGTAGTCAAAAAAGCTCTATGAAAGCTCGCAACTAATACCGATTAATTGTAACTTTTCTTTAATTAATTAGCAATTTTCAACTAACATCAAACAGAAATCATTTCTCTTTCGGTTCTGAGTTGAAAAGGATTTAAAGACTAAATTAACACCGACTAATGGTTACTTTTCTTTGGGCTTCTGACATCTCAAAAACGCTTAGAGAGCAAAATAATTACCCATGAAATTTTCTCTATAGTCAACTAATATCATTTAGAGATCAATTTACTTCAGATTTTTGAACTCTAAACAAGCTTAAGTGAGTAAAATAGTTATCCATGAAAACTCTCAACTAACACCGATTACTTTTCTTTAATAAATTAATAATTTTTTCTTTAATTAATTAATAATTACCAATGAAAATTTTTCTATACTCAACTAACATCGAATAGGGATCACTTCTAATGTGAATATGTGAGTGAAATAGTTATTTATGAAAACTCTCAACTAACACCGATTAATTGTTTTTAATAAATTAATTAACTTTTCTTTAATTAATTAATAATTACCCTTGAAAGCGCTCTGTAGTCAAAAAAGCTCTATGAAAGCTCGCAACTAATACCGATTAATCGTAACTTTTCTTTAATTAATTAGCAATTACCCATAAATAGTTTTCAACTAACATCAAACAGAGATCATTTCTCTTTCGGTTCTGAGCTCCCAACACGCCGAAGTGAGTGAAATAATTAACTATGAAAAGGATTTAAAAACTCAATTAACACCGACTAATGGTTACTTTTCTTTCGGCTTTTGACCTCTCAAAAACGCTAAGAGAGCAAAATAATTACCGGTGACATGTTTTCTATAGTCAACTAACATCAATTAGAGATCAATTTACTTTAGATTTTTGAACTCTAAACAAGCTTAAGTGAGTGAAATAGTTACCCATGAAAACTTTCAACTAACACCGATTAATTTTCTTGAATTAATTAATTAGCTTTTCTTCAATTAATTAATAATTACCAAAAAATCACAGATTAATTTTCTTTAATTAATTAATTCGCCTTTTTTAATAAATTAATAATTACCAATGAAAATTTTTCTATTTTCAACTAACATCGAATAGGGATCACTTTTCTTTCGTTTTCTGAGCTCTCAACATGCCGAAGTGAGTAAAATAGTTAACTATGAAAAGGTTTCTTGATTCAACTGAAAAAGATTAATGATTACTTTTTTGGCTTCAAGCCTCTCAAAAAATTTTCTATACTCATGTAAAATGTTCTATACTTAACTAATCTTTTTCATTTCTTTCTTTTTTTTTTGTTTTCGTCTTCTGAGATCGACTGAGATCTTTTTCCTTTCTCCTTCTGAACTTTAAACACGCCAAAGTGAGTAAAATAGTTAACTATGAAAATATCTCTAGACTCCGTTAACACCGATTCTGAACCGAATCTGAACTCTCAAAAAGCCTAAGAGAGTAAAAAATTAGCCATGAAATGTTCTCTATACTCAACTAACATTGAATAGGGATCACTTCTCTTTCGACTTCTGAGCTCTCAACACACCTTAGAGAATTAAAAAACTACCTAAGAGATGTTCCCAATTTGCTTTAATTTTCGTTCCTATAAAAAGTCTCACGCACAACATGGATAGGTGCGAAATGTTCAGCCCTCGTCACCAAAAAAGCTTCCGTATCATGTTTATGTTTATTACTTACGTGCCACTTCAAATTTAAATTTTTCTATTGTAATTTCCTCAACAACTCTGAATCTTGCAAAAAATTATAATATTTATGACTGAAAGAAGTGCCGGTGGCGACGAAAAAGACAAAAGCTGGCAATGAATTTTTCACTTCCATCTAATTACGGGTTTTACCTTCAAATTGCAACAAAATTATATGTCAGCGCTTGCTTAATAAGTATGTTTGCACATATGTATATATGTATGTCTATGTTTTGTGTGCGCAATTAATTTCATTATGAAACTCATCAAAACTTCACACGAATTGTTAAAGCCAACAAGCAATATGGGCTCATTGTCTGTGCCAAGTTGTCGTTGTGCTGCAACTGATGAACAATGCCAACACAACATAATGACAATTTTCTGCTTCAATTGACAAAAGCAATAATTAAAATGAAAAATTACATACGAAAACTGTTGAAGGTAGTATTTATTTGAATATACATACTTAAGCAAGTTGCAACAAATGTAAAATGTATAGCAACATGCAGTTACAATGTTGCCATTTGAATGTTTATGAAAAAATCATGAGCATGCAGAAATGTTTATGGCTTATAATAAAATAACTAATAAAATAGCAGATATAAGAAGCACTAAAAATGTGCGGAAAGTGAAAAATAGGTTTTAGTTATTGAAGCCCTGACACATTTTATTGGTTGTTGTTGTCCAACATGTTGGATTCAATTAGAAACATTTATTGTTGAGCGTGAACCATGAACTGACTTATTTTTTTGTTTTGTTGTTTTTTCTATTTTTATCGAATTATCAGGAAACACTACTAAAAAATAAGCGATTTAGAGCCCATTTTCTTATCACTTCTTAAGTGGTTTTACTTCTGGCGGAATCCATGCCAAATGTTGCTTTGATTTTTCAAGTGCTTTGAGTGTTATTGCTTGCTTTAGTTTGTTGATGGTTAGATTCTTATACAAACATGTCTACATCGATTTAGTTGATTGATTGCAAATATATATTTAATTTTACTTATATGATGGGCCATTTCTATGGGTAAAGCGCTACTTTCTGCCAGTTGGGAGGAAGATGAGAAGACAGACCACTTTTTTTGCGTAGGTCCCGCTTATACTCGAGTCTACTACGACACATTTAATACCCTATTCAGATAGTTGCGCAATTTAGCAATTAAGACATTTTCTCAATTTGTCCTCAATTTAGGTTTAAATTAAGCTCAATTTGTCATAAAAAAGTCGAAATTTAGCTAATTGCAATTAGCGTCAAATTGACCATAAATTGAGTTCGATTTTCCATGCCACCCTGGTTCGAGCTGTTATCGATAAACAAATTCATTCCCAATAGACCAAAGTAAAACAGAAATGAGAAACCGACAGCAGCTAAAGACGTTTGTTAACATTTGTTTACTTTGAAATTTCGTTTAAATATTTTGTGCATTAGTAGGGTTATTGAAAAAATATTACTAAATATTCAATAAATGTTTTTAAGACTGTTTATTATATATAAACAGAAAAAACCTTTCTTCTGTCAAAATCAAAACATGTTCGATAACATTATCGATAACAGCTAAATTGAGATGTGTGAACAGCAATTCAGGGACTTAACTATTATAAGTTTTTTAGAAAATAATTTCAATGTAACTATTACAATGCAACATAATTTTTTTGTTGATTATAATTATTATTTACGACAATTAATTTTTGCGTTGCGTAACAACTGTTATGAGAAACACATTTTTTTTTCGTTCTCGATAATTATTATTTTGGGATTTTTTGTTTACGTTGTTTCATAACTTTTATTTATGACTTTTTTTATTTACGTTACCGATAACTATTATTTTGAGAAAATTTTTTTTACGTTGCTTCATAACTTTTATTTATGATTTTTTGTTATTTACGTTGCCGATAACTATTATTTGAAAGACAATTTTTTTACGTTGCTCATAACTTTTATGAAAGAATTTTTTTTTACGTTGCCTCACCACATTTTGAGTATGAATTGATTTTTAATTGTTTAGTCGTTGGTGGAAATTGGATTTCTGCAGTTAATTTGCGTTTGTCAATTTAAAACAATTAAAAATCAATTCATATCTAAAATGTGGGGCATTCCATGCGAAGCGGACAGGTAAAAAACTCGATGTTTCCGATTTCAATAATATTTGAGTATGTTCTAACTATACGTATTATTGATAAGTATACCAAATATTTTTGTGATATAATGACTAGTTAAAGAGTTATGGGACTTTGAAGTTTTCGACAGCCGGTTGGCATGCAGTACTTCAAAGCCGATTATGGAGTCATAAAATTATATATTAAAGTATTTTCAGTCTGGCTCCTAATCCACTTCCACGCCCATTATAAAAGTTGGCACCAATGTTCTATACAATATTAGCAATTTATATAAAAAAAATAAAAATAAACGAAATGGTCGAACTTAGTGAAAATCAAGGAAAAAAAAATTAATTGGTTTTTTTTTTACGAAAAAATTTTTTTTTTTCTTTTCAAAAAAGACAATTAAAAAGCTCAGTAAATGAAGTAAGAAATCCAGTGGTTTAATTATTTTAATAAATAATTTTATGACTCCATAATCGGCTTTGAAGTACTGCATGCCAACCGGCTGTCGAAAACTTCAAAGTCCCATAACTCTTTAACTAGTCATTATATCACAAAAATATTTGGTATACTTATCAATAATACGTATAGGTAGAACATACTCAAATATTATTGAAATCGGAAACATCGAGTTTTTTTACCTGTCCGCTTCGCGTGGAATGCCCCATGTGGTAATTCAACGTAAAACATTTTTTTTCAAAATAATAGTTATCGGCAACGTAAATGAAAAAAAATCATAAATAAAAGTTATGAAGCAACGTAAAAAAATATGTCTCAAAATAATAGTTATCGGTAACGTAAATTAAAAAAGTCAAAAATAAAAGTTATGAAGCAATGTTAAAAAGAAAAATTGCAAAATAATAATTATCGACAACGAAAAATATACTTGTTACTTATAAGAGTTATTGTGCAACTCAAAAATATTTATTACATGATAATAGTTATAGACGACGTACAACATTTCTTATTGGGAATAATTATTATAAAGCAATAATTATAGAAATTTCTTAAATTAGGGCAATTTTTTTATTCCCAAAAATATGGATAATAATTATTTTAGGTCTCTGGCTAAATTGCCTCAATTTATTTGGCTTTCTGAACAGGACATAACATTGTTGTGTTAAAAAGTGACCAGCCTGGCTCCTTCACAAATTTTCTTCCTGCAGCAAATTTAAAGTAAACAGGAAAATGAAACCTCAAGTTCCCACAAACTCGAATCCACTCAGACCCAACAGAAAACCATTTATTTAATTTATGTAATTCGCATTTATAACACAAAAAGAAGGAAACACTATTGAGGCAGTGGAACAACTCTTTGTTCTCAAATCATTTCAATAGTTATCAATTCAACAGTTTCACCATCTCAACTACTAAATTTCATTCAGAAAGCAGTTTTCAATCTAATTCAATTACATCCGCATGAGTCAAGTTTGTGTTATAAACAACGCTGTTGATATCAGCAAAACACTGCCAACTAAAATTTCTGTGTATGTGTGCATTAAGTACACAGCACAATTTCCATATCCGCTACACTCGAACTCGCGTTCATGCCGAAAATATTTTCACGCGCAAGCACTATGACCGATTATTACTTTCCTTTCTGCTGCCATCAGATGACATCATTGCGCTGCGCAATACGTCATCGCTGACTTGGTAACCAGTCACCCGATCTCGGTGTCTGGGTCACAGAATTGTATTAGCACATGTTGTCATGTTGCCAGCAACAATAATAACAACAACAAAACACCAACAGCACCAACCACCATCTACATGCAGCAGATTAATGACTAAAGCACTTTTCTACTTTCGGTTTTTATTTTGTGTTTTTATAACAACAACAACAATAACCCAATGTAATGACCGTAATTTCGTTTCTTGTTGAAAACATTGAAATGTTCATGTTGCACACAATTTGTAGTGCATTTTGTTGTTTTTACTTAAAATTTTATTGTACTACTTGTTAATAAACAATATCTGCTCGTTCTTCTTATCGTTTTAGCATTTTTAAAACAACCCACACACACACACCCATACACATACATAGCATACACTCCAGACGAAATCATCGCATGTGCTGCTGAACAACGCAATCGACATATTCTTCGAGTGAGTATTCTTGAGTGCTTTGAGTGTGGAATGTGACTGTTGGTGACTCGTATGACTTCACACTCGATCTGTGTCGTTGTGAAATGTACTTGACCTACACCTTGCCATGTAATTAATAAAAAAAAATTACCGCTAACTGTGAATATTTTATAAAGTGTCTCTGATGTTGACATCATTTCAAATGGTGAATGTTGGAGAAGTATAGAAAGAATAGGTGAATAGATCTTGAAAAGAGAAAGACTCAGTCAGAAGTGTAGTGACAAAAGTGATTGAGAAGAGCAAAGGCGGATTGTTTAAGTTAAAGTGACTATCAAGACTCAGAGAGTTGTCGAAAGATTTACTTATGTTCGCAATTGAGTCCGTTCCGATGCCATAAAGGAGTTCGAGAATATTTGTGGAGTCTTACTCATATCAACCTTAAAAACTTTCTAATTGATTGATTTAAGGCCATTCCGAAGGTCGTTATTAAAGAAGAGACATTTTAGCGATTCCAACCTGGGTTTCGGGTGGGACAGTAGCAGACAGAGTCGTTCGAACTGATAAAAGTTCCAGAACTACTCTGTCTCCCAGAGAGTCGTTTTCCCTGAAGGTAGTTTCAGAACTACTGTGTCTCCTAGAGATTCTTTCTAACTGATAGTAGTTTCAGAACGACAGTGTCCATACAAGTTCCAGACCTACTCTATCTCCTAGAAAGTGGTTTTCCCTGATAGTAGTTCCAGAACTACTCTGCCTCCTAGAGATTATTTTTAATTGATAGTAGTCTCAGAACTCTTATGTTCCAGAACTATTGTGTCGCCTAGAGAGTCCTTTTCCCTGATACATAGTAATTTTAGAACCACTCTCTCTCCTAAAGATTCTTTCTAACTGATAGTAGTCTCAGAACGACTATGTCTATACAAGTTCCAGGGCTACTTTGTCTTCTAGAGAGTCGTTTTCCCTGATAATAGTTCCAGAACTACTTTGTCTCGTAGAGATTCTTTCTAACTGATAGTAGAGGTCAAAACGACTATGTCCATACAAGGTCCAGAACTACTCTGTCTCCTAGAGAGTCGTTTTCCTTGATAGTAGTTCCAGAACTACTGTGTTTCCTAGAGAGTCCTTTTCCCTGATAGTAGTTTCAGAACGACTATGTACATACAAGTTCTAGAACTACTCTTTCTCCTAGAAAGTCGTTTTCCCTTATACTTAGTAGTTGTATAACCACTCTCTTCTAGAGTTGCTTTCTAACGGATAGTTGTTTCAGAACGACTATGTCCATACAAGTTCCAGAACGACTGTGTCTTCTGGAGAGTCGTTTTCCCTCAGAGTAGTTCCAGAACTACTTTGTCTCCTAGAGATTCTTTTTAACAGATAGTAGTCTCAGAAGGACTCTGTCCATACAAGTTCCAGGACAACTTTGTCTCTTAGAGAGCCGTTTTTCCTGAACGTTTTCAGAACGACTGCGTCTTCTAGACATTCTTTCTAACTGATAGTAGTTTCAGAATGACTCTGTCTCCTAGAGAGTCGTTCTAGCTGATAAAAGTTCTAGAACGACTTTACTTTGTCACTGACCGGCCGTCTGGAAATACAAGTGGAAGTGCTTTGGATGCTTTTTCCTTGATGAACCTCTTGTCGTTGTAGCCAAAGAAACAAAGAGATCTCTATTAGATTGTCGCGGCATAGCCAATGTCTGCTCAGTAAAACGGTTTAACTAGTGAGCTTAGTTTGAAAGCTGAGCCAGAGTTGCCTTGTTATGATGTATATAAGTATTTTCTTACTTAATGAGACTCAAATGACGGCAATAGAGAGGAGTGTTGGCTCTGTGAGATTATAGAGATATTATTGAGATCTACCTGATTCTCTTTGTAAGTTAGTTAAGGGTTAAGCAGGCAACTTATCTAAAAAAATCTTAAAATTAAATCTATTTTGTTATTACCTGTGTAAACTGTAATGATTCTTCCAAGGGAATAATTTGGCTTTAACTGAGACAGGGCTTCAAAAATTGATAATAGCTTCACTTGGAAGATGCAATAGTCCGGAAGCCGAACTTTGTAAGTTTGTTTAAGGTTAAGCAGGTAGCTTGCCGATGATTGGCGAGTATACTCGGAGCCCTTTAGGTCCTAAATCTATTTTGTGATTATCTGTGTAAGCTGTAACAATTCTATTATGGGAATTATTAACAGAGACAGGGCCTCAAAAATTGGTAATAGCTTCTCTTGGAAGACAATGCAATAGTGCGGAAGTCGAACAGTTCCTTCGGTTACATTCCAGCATATACACTAGTCAGAATAAGTTTGCGTACAAGGGGTACATAGTTTTTTCATATGAAAAAATAAATCACTTCAAATAATTTTTCAGAAACAAAATATTTTTTCTTTTTTCCATAAACTTAGTTCTTTTATTCTATTAAGATAATAATAACAAAAACTTGACCAAATTGTAAAAGAAGGGCCAAAAACAAAATGTGTAATGAATTCACCTCAGAAGAAGTTTGCGTACAAGATAAGGTTATGTAGCAAAAATTTAATTTAAACTAAGTTTTGTCCAAAAATTAATAACTTTTTGGATATGCTTCTCTTATTCGAACTCCCTGCAGAAGTTTCGGCATAAATTTTATTAAATTATGTGTTTTTTCAGCGGTTCTTTTGTTATAACCTTGAATTGTTATATTTGTTTACTATATCTTTGAAGATGGAGTGTTGTTGGGCTCAGGGTTCAAGTAAACCTTTATATATTTAATTAAATGCACGTTAGGTGACTAGGGAGGAACTTTTTCAACTTTGTTGAGCCAGTTAATAGCAAACAAAGCTTCGCATCGTATGTATTGCGCCCTAAGGTTGAAAAGAAATGTTGGAATCTGATCCAAAGTTTTGAAACCTTGGCTTACATAAGCTTTTAGAATATGTAAATAACCCTCGGAAGCATTTCTGAATAAAAAAAACAGCCTGCTCACTCCTTTTCCTGACATGCAGCCCCACCCCATATCCCCACATATGCTATGCTTCACTGTTAATTTTAGATTTTTATTATTAACAGGATCCTCGTCAAATTAGTTCATGCCTTTTAATGTCAAATATGCCAAACCATTATCAGATAATAATGAATCGTCCCAATTTCTATAGATAACAACACATCGTCCCGGAAATCCGGTTTTCTAGACTCTTTGATGGACTCTTTTACGAAAACAATTCTGTGCTCCTTGTAAGTAAGCTAAATATGGGCTTCTTACATGCTGTTATGTAAGGGAAATATGTTTTTTTCAGGATTTTTCTTGTAAAGTCAGTGCTACTGGGTTTTATAAAATATTTCTGTACATTTCTGAAGATCTTGGATGCAACTAACCTAAGATTATGATGCACTGATCGCAAACAATCTAATCCTCTTGCTCGGGTAGCTTAAGAAATTGGCCAGATCGTAGTAACGAGCCATGATTTTCTGGTTTTTTTTTCGAGATTTAAGATGGTTTTTTGAAATGACGAACGTGTTCTCCCCAAAAGTTTCCATAATTTCATGAAATTTTTTGTCAATTTTGGAAAGTTTTAGTAAGATTATCCTTTTATCGATTTTTCCGTCCGTTTACTGTTCAACGGAATAAAAATTTTCCAAAAAAAAAATAAAAAGTATAATCGGAAATTCCCGTTATTAGTTTTGCACGCAAACTTATACTGCACCGTTTTGTGAGTATATTGTCAATAAATACGAATACATGGAAAATTATTATTTTAATTCATCTAAAACAGAACAAAAAGTGCAGTTAAGGCATATATGAAAAATGTGGATACGTTTTTATAAACAGGGAACCCATTTTTGAGGTCAAAATGAAACATAACATAATTTTGACTTGCCTGTACGCAATCTTATTCTGACTAGTGTATAGCTTACAACTCTCTACGCTTCTGTCTAATTCAGAGACGTCCTCAAATTTACACGCCCTCTTCATACTACTCCGCCTGTAAAGTACGAAGAACAGGAAAGAGCGGGGAATCTTGTCTCAAATGGAAGCTATAGTAGAGAGTAATCGATGTTTAAGTAGTCGGATATGCTGGATTTTTGATCTAATAATACGTGTTCTGAGATTTACAGGCTTCACTCTCAGCAATACGATTAATTCCCATACTTGAAGCAAGGTTTACAGT
The DNA here is from genome assembly GCA_964056695.1 of Melieria picta. NCBI lineage: Eukaryota > Metazoa > Arthropoda > Insecta > Diptera > Ulidiidae > Melieria > Melieria picta. Next base: position 103,681,132 of record OZ057400.1, on the reverse strand, counting down.
TTGTTGATTGATGTCAAATTGTATCAGTTATGAGAAGATCTGTCGATTTTTAGATAGGTAAATTTAGATAGGAAATAATAGGTCCACGACCGACAGTAAACCCTACTGGATTATACAGAGCTAAGGATTCAACTTTCTTTGTGCCACTTGCTCTTTCGCCGGAGCATAGTTTCCACTGTGATTTTGCGGCCTTCTAGTAAGTTCACTTAGTTTCCTGTCTATCGTTAGTCCAGTGAATATTTTTTATTTACTTTATCTATTTCCTCAAAAAGAAGGTGGCTTTTTCAATCAGTCTTGTAAGATTTATGCAAAAAGCCACCGTTAACAACAATTTCAAGTGTGTTGTGTAAACATGCCTTTGCAACATTGTTGCTAAACATTATCGTTAGGCAGAAGAATGCCTCAACTACACGGCCTATCTGATTTGCTTTTTGTCTTTTCTCCGTTCACTGTTAAATCACAAAACCTCGACAAATAAAAGGTACAACATTTCACTGTTATGGCGCGCCACATTTTAGCGCTGTCAATTAAATATAAATTTGTTTCCTCTTTTCCCCTATGGGGGTCACTTTGCTGCTGGCATTTGTGTTGGCTGAGTTTCGATTGTGGCGCCAACCTACGACAACTTTGCAACACTTGCCTACGTGCGCGCGTCGGCGTAAATTGCGCTCGTGGTCGTAAATTAGACGACATGGAAAGCCATCAACGCAATTTGCACGCGGTCGATTGTATGGGCGATGGGGTGGTCGCCAGACGGACGGACAGACACATGTCGCCAAATTTATGACTACACTTCCGCAATCCAACTACGCAACGCTTTGCAAAGTTGTTCAGAGCTGTTTGTTGTCCTGCGCAGGACATACATAAGTCCTACTTTGTAGGATGTTGGGCGTCTGCTTTGCTCGAACATTTGATTTCAATTTTAGCTTCAATGACTTAACGTCATACATTTCCGAACCCGCAACCCGCAACAACAACAACAATAAATACAAAAAGAAAATAGTACAAAGAAAGAAGAAAGGAATGACGCAGGAAAGAAGTAATCAACGGGTCAGAAGAAGAACAATTTGCAATTGGGAGCCCGACTGGCGACTCGACACTAGTTCGTGTCGCAGCGCTGTAAATTAGCAGCCGTGCTGGCGGCAAAAGCAGAACGCGTTGGCGTCACGAAGCTTGTACAGTGCGCACAAAAACAGGGAGGGGAACAAAATTAAAAGCAAAAAGCAGTACGGCCGGCAGTCGAGAAGGCGACAGGAAGGGCGGCGAATAGTAAGTAATAAAAAGGAACAAAGAAATAAAAATGCTTTTTTATGAGCGCACAAGGAAACACGCAACATTGGCGCCAAAAGCGCGGCATGCCGCTTGTCGCATGTCGCATGTCGCGTGCGTGTCCATGCGGTGCATTTCATTCATCACACACACAAACACACATAAATTCATAGATTTGTTGTTGTTTTTAATGGGCTGTGTGGGAGTTTTAATGGATCTACTGCACTTGCAGATGGACAAGCTGACAGTTGGCTAAATTGGTGGATGGACAGACATACAGACACACAGACAGATAGTTGAAAGTGCTGTTGGACGGAGGAGGCGTTCAAAGTAACGGAAAGAAAGGGTGAAAGGTTTGAATGGCTGGAGAGTTTAAAAGACGGACAAATAGTTGATTGCAGGGTTGAAAGGACAAATAGAAGGAGAGCTGAGCGGAAATATGGGCCATAAAAATATAGATGGACTGCACAAAAGAACAGAAGACCAGACACATGGAGAAAACTATGGGAAAGGTTAGACGGACAGAAAGGACAGATATATGAAAGGTTTGCAAAGATTGACGGATAAAGAAAGAGTTCAATGGATATTTGGGCTGTGAGAAGACAGAAATGGGCGGCAAGAAAGGACAGAAAAAGGGACAATTGAACTATGGGGAAAGCTAGACGGATAGAAAGAACAGATGTAAAAAAGGACAGATATATGAAAGGTTTGCAAAGATTGACGGAGAGAAAGAAGTTAATGAATATTTGGGCTGTGAAAAGAAAGAATTGGGCGGCTAAATAAGATAAAAGAAGGGAAAAGTAAAGGAAACTATGGGAAAGAGTAGACAAACAGAAAGGACAGAAGAGAAGAAGGGACAATTGAAGGAAACTATGGGAAAGACAGATGTAAAAAGAAAGGACAGTTGTAAGAAAGAACAGATATTTATATGAAAGGTTTGCAATGATTGATTGAGAGAAAAAAGTTAATGAATATTTGGGCTGTGAAAAGACAGAAATGGATGGCAAAACAGGACAGAACAAAAGACATTTGAAGAAAATGATTGGTAAGGCTACACTGACAGAAATGTAAGATGTAAGAAAGGACGGATATATGAAGGGGTTAAAAAGATTGACAGATAGAGGAAGAATGGACATTTAGGCTGTGAAAAGACAGAAATGGGCGGTAAAAAAGGACAGAAGAAGGGACAATTCAAGGAAACTATGGGAAAAACTAGACGGACAGAAAAGACAGATGTAAGAAAGGACAGATATATGAAGGGTTCGAAAAGATTGACGGATAGATTAAGAGTTTAATGGATATTTAGGCTGTGAAAAGATACCAATGGGCGGTAAAAGAGGACAGAAGAAGGGACAATTAAAGGAGATTATTGGAAAGGGTAGACCGGCAGAAAGGAGAGATGTAAGAAAGGACAGATATATGAAAGCTTTGCAAAGCTTGACAGATATAGGAAGAAGTTATCCGTTAACTGGGCTGTGAAAAGACACAAATGAGCGGCAAAACAGCATAAAAGAAGGGACAATTAAAGGAAACTATGGGAATGAGTAGACAGACAGAAAGAACACATGTAAGAAAGGACAGATATATGAAAGCTTTGCAAAGATTGACGGACAGAGGAAGAGTTTAATGAATATTTGGACTGTGAAAAGACAGAAAAGGGGGCCAAAAGGGACAAAAGGAGGTACAATTGAAGGAAACTATGGAGAGGCTAGACGGGCTGAAAGGACAGGTATATGAAAGCTTTGCAAAGGTTGGAGGATCGAGTGAGAGTTGAACGAATATATGGGTTGTAAAAAGACATTGAAGAACATAAAGATAAGATGATAGAACGAAGAAAGAAGCAAATAGGATTTGAGGAGATGAAAGGGTAGGTGAGTTGAGGCAGAGTTGAACGGAAATAAAGGCTGTTGAAAGGCCTATAGATAGCAGACAGAAAGAAGAACAGATAAAACAGAGGGCAGAAAGACAAATTGGTAAACAAAAGTTGACAAATAAGGAAAATAAAAGGTTAGACGGGTAGATGGAAAGATGAATGCAAATAAAGGCTGTGAAAATGCCAGTAGAGGGCAAGAGAAAAGAAACATAGATTGAAAAGAGCTGAAGGATAAAGTTGCGAACAGGAAATGATTAGATAAGAAGAAAGAGAGTTGAATGGAAAGGAATGAAGTAATAAGACCGATAGATGGCAAATTAGAAAGAAAAACAGTTGAACGGAAGGACAGAGAGACGATCTAGGAACAGAAGTTGCAGGGATGAACAAGAGATTCATCAATAGTGGGGAAACTGAGTGGTTAAGTTAGAAAAAAGATAAATAACATATAGAAAACATGGCTGAAAGAAAGTGTAGGCAATCAAAAGGGCGATCAGAGTTTCAGAGGAGGATTGAAACAAAATTTGGCTTCAATTTAATGGCCATAAAGCATAGAAATGTGTCAAACATTGCTTTATACATATATTTTTTTTCGATGATTCGGGGTGGTTAAAGAATTTCGATTTAAATTAAATTGTAAACATTTTTTGGTTGCTTAGGTCATAAAATGTGTATAGGGACTCGATTTTCCCAAAAGAATATATAGTCTTTTTGTGGACCAACAAAATGTACAGATGAAATAGGACGAGGTTAACTGTGTGAGTAGATGATAAAATGTCTTTAACGATACAAACAAAGTAAGGCAATTGAATGGAAAGTTATATGGAACGAAAGATAAAAATGTGACAAGTCCATCAGTCGGGAAGATAAACAGCGAGATATGTAGATATCCCATCTCTATGTTCTCTTCTATTCTAACTTCGGTTTCCTTACAGTACGAAAGCAATTCCAGGTATTAAGAAAGGATCTCTGCACTTTGGCTCTTATATTAAAAAAATATTAAAGCAGTTGGAAGAATCTCAAAGATGTATAAATTAACTAACATTTGCAAAAATTACACTCGAACTGCAACTCGTCAAATCAGTCGCAAGACCTAAAGCGGCCGAGTGTCTGAAAAAGGGAAGCTTTCAGAGTTTATTGACTTTTGCATAAAAGTAAAGCAGTCAGCTTGACGGTGCTGACGTCTCTGCCCACTCACCATAGAAACTCACCATTAACCTATGAAGTGTGCGGGGATGTACAATGAAATTAAATTGTGAATTTGCCGCACATATCCGGCGTTGGTGTTGGCGTTGATAAAAGCGAAAAATCGTTATTGAATTATATTCGTTATGCCGTTCAAAGTCTTTATGTTTGCTTCATGGCTATTTGCGTTGCCAATAAAATTAGCTTTTAGCCATTTTGAAGTGTGACAGAAGAGTGCAGTGCTATTTTGCATAATAGACATTTACTGCAGATTATGGCTTGTGGATGGTATTTATGTTGCAACGCAGATACTAGAAAATACTTTAATGCCACTAACTATACATTTAATATATTAAATTTCTGATTGTTTGTAAGCATACAAACGTTTGTCTGAATTCCATTGCGTCCGTTCTAAAGTATTCTCATTCGCATTCACTGGTCAATCGTAGACACAAATTGCTACATCGCCCTTTGAGTTAAGCCGCCAATTAGGAGCACTTTATCCACTGCCACATTTGCACAAACATTACGCCACAACACCCACTGTGGCGCTACAAGTCGACAGCCAGTGCCCATTGGTGCACGGCTGGTCGTTTTCGGGTTAATCACATTATAGCCGCACTTAATTATTGTTTGCCGCAGCACGCTTCAGCGACAGTGAGTCACTCTGAATTTATTGTAGCGCTGGCGACAGCCGTCACTTGTGTGCAGTTCGCCCACTGCCATGCGGGAAACTTGGCCAACGAACACTGATGGGCAGCTATTTTGGCACCAAATTCGGATGCCATAAGCGCCATGGGGCCTTGGCTAACGCTGCTCTGAACACTCAGGCATTTCCTGTTGGGTGCGTTTTCCAATGTTTATTGCGCCCTAGGGACGTTTTGGACACAGTTGTAAAATGGCAGCTAAAAATACCTTTGTGACTGTTAATAAATTTTAGTCAAGCTTTCAACTCAAATTTGGTGTATTTAAAATGCGGTTTATGCCTTGAAAATATGGAATGTATATTTTCAATATGTTGATGAAATACCTGAAAATTTTATTAATTATGCCAATTTACCATATCGCATTAATTTCATCCCACGCGCCGCACTGTGCCGCTCAAAAAATCAACTCGTAAATATTCAAGTAAATTAAAAGCTCAACAATTTCCACTTCAACGAATGGCCACATCCGCAGGCATTTGCTGCCCAAATCCACAATGATGCAAACAACTGAAAACTCGCAACTTGATTGCATGCACCCACACTGTTGCATGCAAATTGCAATTGAAATGTTGTTGCGCATTGCTTCACTGGCAATAAAAACGCTCGCGTAACTCATACCCAGTCACCTACATTGGTTGCCACCGCTGTTTGGTTGTTGTTGTTATTGTTATTGCTTAACATGATTTCGGGTGTTGAGTTTCGCGCTGTATCGATTTTTATCTCAAATATCGCCTCGAACAACGCCATCAATTGCCATTTGCTAGTTGCCAACGGCAGCACAAAAGGTAGCGAGGCAGCGAGTTGAGTGTGGCAACCTGTTGTTGGCGTTGTTGATGCCTTTGTGGTTCTGCTTATTGCGTAAAGTACACTTAAGTCGGCATACGTTACAAAGCGGTCGCAGTTTTGTGGCCACTTGTGCTGCGGAAATAATAAATGGGGCGTTGCTTTGTTGGCGTTTTAAATGTGACACATTTGAGGAAATTGCCATTTGTTAAATTGTGGTAAAAATAAAACTCAAGTTCCACGTGCAACCAAAATTTTTTACAATGAAATGTGAGTTTTATTGGTTTTACTATTTCATATTTAGTTAGTTTGGAGGTATTTAAGTTGGATTTAATTTAGGTTAGGTTAGGTTAGGTTGAGGTGGCTGCCTCTGTATGAGACACACTTAGGCCTCTTAATGGGCCCGTTGTGATACCACAGATTCCACCCGTTTGAAATGCGTATGCAACACTGTTTTTTTTTTTTTTTTTTTTTCAACATGTGATACACCACACATTTCAAACGGATGGGGAAAGGGAGGGGAGGGGAGCGGATTCCCTTCATGTGGATAGCGACAGAAGTAGATGTGTGTTTTTTCCAGCCCAAGCCAGGAATCGAACCCGGGGCGCTCGGTATGAGAAGCCAGCGCGCTACCCGCTGAGCTATCGAGGCCGACTGGATTTAATTTACGATCCACAAATTTTCTTGAAATTTCAAGACAAATCTAGTAGATCTATAAATTGCTATAAAGCGAAGCTTAAGTTCCACATGTTGCTGTTTAAGCATTTAAGCTGTAGAAATCGGATGAAATTTGTATTAATATTATAAAAATATTAATTTTTAAGCATTTTACTTAGATTTAGCTTACAATCCACATATGTTCTATAGTTTGAAAACCATACTGGCATGCATTACCCATGAATTTGACTTTTTGTAGGCATTTTAGTTGGGTTTTACTTACAATCCACATATGTTCCGTGGTTAGGAAACTATGCTGGGATGTAATTACGTACTTTAATTTTATTTTTTTGTAAGCATTTTAGTTCGATTTCATTTATTCAATTCACATATATTGCCTAGTTTTAAAAGAATCCACATATGTTCCATAGTTTGAAAACCATACTTTAGTTTATTTCCCACGAATTTGTTTCTTTGTAAAAATTTTAGTTGAATTTTATTTACAATCCACACATGTTTCATGATTTTGAAATCATACTAAAAATATTTACTATAAATTTGATTTTTTGTAGGCATTCCTGTTGGATTTCATTTATAATCCGCATATGTTCCATGGTTTGAAAACCATACTTTTGTTTATTTCCCACGAATTTGTTTGTTTATAAACATTTAAGTTGAATTTTATTTACAATCCACACATTTTACATGATTTATAAATCATAATATAAAATATTAATATAAATACAAATTTGATTGCTTGTAGGCATTCCTGTTGGATTTCATTTACAATCCACATATGTTTCATAGTTTAGAATCCATACTTGAGTACATTTTCCACGATTTTGATTGTTTCTAAACATTTTAATTTGATTTAATTCACAACCCACGTATGTTATATAATTTGGAAACTGCAAAATTACTACAAAATTTGATTGTATGTGTTTGATTTGGATTTAATTTATAATCCACATAGGTTCCATGATTTTTAAACCATATTGGAGCATATTTACTATGAATTTAATTCTTTCCGACCTACATATATGTATGTTCAACAGTTTGAAAACCATTCTGGAATATACGAGTTTTATAAGCATTTTAGTTGGATATCATTTATAATCCACAGACGATCCATAATTTTTAAACCATACTGAAGTATATTTACATTAAATTTTATTGTTTGTAAGCATTTTTGTTGAATTTTACTTACATTCCACATACGTTCCACAAGTTTTAATTAGAGCTTAGGGTATATTTGCTATATGTGTGTTTGTTGTAGGCATTTTGCTTGTGCTTTGCATAATTTCCAAATAAGTTCCACATGTTTTTACAAGAAATGTTTACCTTAAGCCCATTTTTAGTTGATTTTTGTACAAATGCTAACATATGAAATGTTTTTTAAGATACTTTGTGACTCTTTTATCTATTTTAAGGCAATTTTTTCATAACCATCCAATCGATTTAAATTTTCAAATAATCGCAAATAAATCTATTGCAGTTTTATGCAAGAAATATTCCCAGTTTTTGTGTTCAACCTTTATTTGGTTGTTGTTTGGTTGCGCACACAAGAAAGGATTTTTGAGGTTCAAACCCTCAAATATTTGCTTTTTAAAAAAAAATGTGGGTATCAAATATTATTTTAAATGGAATGGCACCCGAAATGAAATGCTGTCTACGCCAGTCTTTTTATTTCATTTTCAGTTTTGATGATGATGATTTATTTTTATTTTGTTTGTATTTAAAAAATAAAATTATGAATATGAAATCACAGAACATTCATAATAATTTAAACATAATAAAATAAATAATATTAATTTAAATAAAATAAATAGCTTAAAATAAATCGTTTTAATTTGTTTCCCTTTTTTTTAAGTTGAGTCACAAATCCATTGTTATAGACTTCTATAAAGTTAAATGTATTTCACTAATTTCTAAAGTTATGTCTAAAAATTTAGTGAACTATGTTAATTGTTTATTATTAACCAGCTTTTGGGGTATATTAAGCATATGTTCCACACAGAGTCCACAATCTCTGAAATAATTTTTAAATCAAACTGCTTTGTATGCACATTCACAATTATTTACAAATTTTGCTAGGACACAAATATGTTAAATTTACATTCCACAACATTTTTGTAAAGTAAAGCAAACCTGCCAGCGTTTTCTTTATGTTCCACTAAATATTTAAAATAATTGTAGTTCATTTGAAACTCAAATTGTTATCTTAAGCAGTCCACGTTCGATTGTCATTATCGGCCTTAGGAACAAAAGTATGCAAATTGCATGTGCACCAACGCCAACACTGAATGCATTCCACTTAGCACTTTACTTAATTAAAGCTGTGCTTGCGTATGCACTTGCAGCTATGTTTTGTATCTGACAGCAACAAGTGCAATAACAACAACAACAACAAGTACAAGCTAGCGGGTGTGAAGTGCTAATTTTACGCAATTTGCTCGCAGAGTCGGCTTGTGCCGCACACACAATTAGTCAGTCGCTGTTGTGATTGTTGTTGTGTTGTGTAAATGCAAATTACAGTCAACACTGCAGCTGCTAGTCAGACCAATTGGCGTCATAAACGGCTTTCATATAAATCGTTGCATAAATGCTGTACTTGAATTAATTGCAGCGTTGAACTTACAATCCACACACACACATCCAGTGCCATGTTTCGAAATCTCATTAGTGCCGATTGCTTATCAGCGGCATAGAAAGGTGAAAAGCCTTTCATATGGACGACAGTTTGCCGTATGCGACGTTCAATCGATAATTTCCCACTTTAAGCTTCGAATCGACTCGATAAACGAGCGCTACGCAAGTTCTCTCAAACGAGTATAGTAGACACTTGTCTAGTCTGCACTTTGCCGATTTAAGTTTGCGACACGCAGTCGGCTACAAATCGTCTTTGTGTATGCTATACTCACACACTCACATAGATTCCTTTTGTCGTTGACATATTTAATTGAATTAGGTTAACAAACTTGCTGGCACCAGCTGAAAGGTTAAGGGTGAGTTCACACATAACGAATAACAAGTTGGATCGAAACACATGTAATTCAATTATTGAATAACTAAATTGATGCACAAAACTTTCAAGGAAAATTATGTATAAATGTGAGAAGAATTATTAATAGAATTATTAATAGAAGTTGTGTAGAAGTTTCTATGATGAATGCTTTATGAAAATTACGCTGAAGTTTTTGATATAAAACTTTTTTTGTTTTAGCTTTATTTAAATAAATTTAGATGCAAACAATTTCATAGAAACATTTATATAAATCTTATGAAAATTATCTACAAGTTAGGTATAGGTTTCTGTGTGGGACAAAGTGAAGTTGTTCAGGACTGGTCAAAGTGGTGAAAGAGAGAAAATAAAATTTAAGAAGAAATTCGAGACAAGAATTTGCCTCTGATGGGAGGTTTATGCCACAATTTAAAAGTTTTGGTTCCCAATTCCTTTTTCTGTTTGAACGATAACACATTACTATTATCATATATTGTCGGGAGTGTCTATAGCCACAGGCACACAGCTATTGCCTCCCCTTGACTAGCAAATGCCCGGTTTTTCAGTGATTACTACTTTTCTTCATTTCGATTTTGAGGTTCCATTAAGTTTTCCTGGATTGGATTAGATTATTTTTAAGAAACAGGCATTGCTGTGTCGTTATTGATTACGCTACTTCTAACCCTTTGCCGATTCATCTGGAGTCCCTTCGTATTTTAGGCCCTTTGTATGCTTCATAAATAACATCAGTTCTTGTCTTTCCTTCTGCCACTTTTTGATCTATGTCGATGACTTGAAGATTTTCTCTGTTGTCCGTAATTCATCTGATTCTTTAAACATGCAGTCTGATCTCAATAACGTCTTCGTCTCAGACTTCTTACAATCACGATGTTTATTGCTGAGTCTAAAATCACTTGAAAGATCTGTTAATGTCTATCATTGATATAGTGAATAGATACATAAACTACCCATATACTAACTAACTACCCACTAACTAACCATAAACTACCCTTCTCTTCTGGCCAAAATTGCTTTAATTGTGCCAACACGTTCCCTTAGACACGTTTCTTCTTTTGTGTTGAGTTCTCTAGAACGAAATATGGTAGGATCGCAGCCATTCCTCAAGTGTTAGCTGAGTTAAATGCGCTGTCGGCCTCTTTAATGTTTGATCTATCTGGGGACAGATATCCATCCATGTTCATATCCTTTCTAAACTCCTATTTAGTTCCCCGTTTAAGTTTAAATCTTACTCATTTGTAATTGTATTCAAACACTGAAATTAAATAAATAATTAAATAAATGTGGTCAGCCCAACGTTGGCTGGTTTTGTGGTTTACAGTACACATCCCAAGACATCAAGTTTCCCAGAGACTCTGGATCTCTTTTAGCCGATCCGCTATTTTTGTGAAGCAAAGGATGTCTGGCAACTCTAGTTTCAGTAGTTCATCTTCCATGCCTGGAAGTTCCGAAAGCTGGACATTCACTAATACAGTGAGCAGCAGTTTCAACGATAAAACTGAAGCAATTTTACAATATTGTGAATTTCTCTGAAAATAAAGTTGCTTTCTATGTTAGGTTAGGTTGTAAAAGGGGTGTGTGCAACATTCACTTTCGCTCGGAGACCCTATTGTGTCCATTGTGATTGTATTTATTACTTTGGATCCGGTGACCTTCTTCACGTGTTGGGTTCCCTCTAGACGGATCTTTTGGAAATCATTTGGTCTTGGAAAGGAAATTGAGGACATCAGTAATCTGTGCATCAGCGATTTCTGCAAGTTCATAGAAGAACCTGAATCCAAGAGGAATTTGAGGAGATCGGTAATCTGTGCACCAGGTATTTCTGCAAGTTCATAGAAGAACCTAGATCCAAGAGTCCGTAGCCTAGGTTCCTGTAATGATGGACAGTGGCATAGCAGCATTGGTTCTATTGCAACCTTATCTCCTCTTCATGTGTGTTTATGGGTCTAACTATGTCTGAGGACGAGACCAATTTTCTGGTACTCTTAGTAAGGTTGTTGTGGCTCAATGTTTTGCGGCTTTAAATTACACTACTCGACAAGAAAAGAGCAGCTCAAAATGAAAGTGTTGTCTAGGCTAACTTTGGGCCGCTGAAGACGAAACTGAAAATCAACAAATTTTTTTAAGAAGCCTTTTCGAAAAATCTTCGAAAAACCAGTTTTTTCTGGAATTTCAGTAATGAGAACATATCTCGCAAACGAATCATCCGACGAACACAAGCGGTCCATCGTTCAGAAGATAATACCTTAGCCTCTCCAGCGATGTATAGATTGCCCAAATTAGATACGATTTTTCGAAGTTACGGTGAAAGTGAATTTTTCTAGCATTCTCAAAAATTTTAAATATGGGATGTTTTTTTGTATAGATAAAATAAATTATCTCCTCTGATTTTAAAATCTAAGATGAAACATGTATTATTTGTGTAAATGTTAAGTCTAACATCAATGGAACCGAAACCAAAATAAAATAAAATTTAGATGTATAAACCTACAGGCTGAGATCCAAAACATGTATTTTTTTCCTTACCTGATTTTGGTCCTGAAAGTTCAAAATAGAAAATTTATTACGATTTCCCTCTTTTATTTGATACCCATATTTTCATTATTGCACAACCCGAAATTATAAAAAAAATTTGAAATGTTTATGTCTTTAAAAATTTTAAGTGCCTTTAAAAGGACATCGGATCAGAAAATGAAAAACTGACTATGCCAGGTTACTATGAATGACTTCTAGTTTCACGCCTATATCAACATTTGCATGGGTCTCGACAAAAAATGTTTTTTTTGTCGCACGGTGTAATAAATGTTAAGTAAGTTGGTGTTTTCACTCAGTGCTTCATAACTTTGTCATTTTTCTTTCGATTCACGATTCAGGTGCACACGATTAGCCCACTTTTTGTCGAGTAGTATTATAACACCAAATAATGACAATTTTTCTTTGACTCTTCGAAATTAGAATCTGTCTTGACATCAAACTTAACTTTCCGAAACTGAATTTTCCGGATTTTCTTTATCTTATTTTATTGCAATTTAAATTTGAAACCTCATTGAAAATTCTCTTTCTCAGCATTCATCATTCAAAGCACATACAATCCACACTAAAAAACTTTCAAATTGCCTATCGAACAGCACCGCATTTGTCATTGTGAACTTTTTTCAATTCTCGCATTTTTGTCAGCTGATTGTCTGACAATTGACGCCGCCAACTTGTCACTTGCATTCAGGGTGGTCTCAATTGCTGTCAGTTTCGCAAGTCGCCGCGTTGTTGTGCGTGCAGCGCCCATTTTGCAATTGCACCACTAGTGCATCAACATCTATCTGTCAATCTGTCTATCTGTCACTCGGTCTGCCTGGCCATTTGTATCACTGTGCACAGCATCTTTGACAATTATTACATTATCTGCCATGAAAAATCTTGCGCTTCATAAATGTCACTTATGCCATTTGATCGTTTAACTGTGCGCCACTTTGCGTGCGTGTGTGTGTATGTGTGTGTGAAGGCCTGTTGCTGTTCATAAAAGCGGTAAATGCTTTTAAAATGACTGACAGACATACTCAGGCAGAGGCAGACCGACTGTCAGATGATATCTGCCGCAGTGTTTGTGGTGTGGGTTTACAATTTCATAGTCTGCGTTTGTCATATTTGATCTGCACAGCAATAACAACAACAAGAATAAGCGCATTAATGTATTCCTTTGCAAATTAATGTTAATCAAAACTAATTTAATCACCAGCAGCAGTAGCAGCAATAAATAATTTTTTTTCCACTGGCCACGCGCTGCTTTTACTTGACTCTGTGCTGTAGGCTATAAATAGCAGACTTACGTTCCACAACAGTTTTTTAGTTATATGTAAATTGTGCTTACTAATAAACTTTTATTTTTTCTGCTTATTGCAGCAAGTTCCATACCAGCCAACAATAACAACAATAACATCAGCATTTCATCAAAAAACCAGTGAGTAGGCGCGTGAAAAATGCCAGCGGAAACGAAAACTGCCACCGCTGGAACGGAAGCGGACACGCCCACAAAGAGTAAAAAGCTGAATTCCTTGGGAAAGGCCGCCCTGGCGCGTATAACATTGCTCGATGGCTCCATACTCGATGTGACCATTGATGTAAGTCTCCAGTGCACTCACTCACTCAGTACTTGCTTTAATTTTTCTTCTTCTTTTCGCTTCAGCGCAAAGCCAAAGGCCGCGATCTGCTCAATTCAATTTGCGCCGGTCTCAACATACTGGAGAAGGACTACTTCGGTCTCACCTACGAGACGCCCACAGATCCGCGCGCTTGGCTCGACCTGGACAAGCCTGTGTCGAAGTTCTTTCGCGACGATCCGTGGGTGCTACAGTTCGCAGTGAAATTCTATCCGCCCGAGCCGTCGCAGCTGCAGGAGGACATCACACGCTATCATCTCTGTCTGCAGGTGCGCAATGACATATTGGAGGGTCGGCTGCCGTGCACCTTTGTCACGCACGCGCTGCTCGGCTCGTATCTGGTGCAATCCGAAATGGGCGACTACGATCCCAAGGAGATGCCGAATCGCAACTACTTGAAGGATTTCAAAATTGCGCCCAGTCAGACGACCGAGTTGGAGGAGAAAGTAATGGATCTGCACAAGACGCACAAGTGGGTGTATGATTTTTTTGAAAAAGTTGCATTTATAAATGATATCGACTTGAAATTTTTCGCAGGGGTCAATCGCCAGCCGAGGCTGAGTTGCATTACTTGGAAAATGCAAAGAAGCTAGCCATGTACGGCGTTGATTTACATCCGGCCAAGGATTCCGAGGGCGTAGACATAATGCTAGGCGTCTGCGCCTCGGGCCTGCTCGTCTATCGCGACAAGTGAGTGGAGTTGAAGTGCAACAGTATATTTTATGTTTACATATTTATTTATTATTTACAGACTACGCATCAATCGTTTTGCATGGCCAAAGATTTTGAAAATCTCCTACAAGCGCCATCATTTCTACATTAAAATACGTCCCGGCGATTTCGAGCAATACGAATCGACCATTGGCTTCAAGCTGGCCAATCATCAGGCTGCCAAGAAATTATGGAAGTCCTGTGTGGAGCATCACACCTTCTTCCGCCTGATGACGCCAGAGCCGCCGACCAAATCATCGCTGTTCCCACGCTTTGGTTCGAAATACCGATACTCGGGACGTACAATGTACGAGAGCAAGAAGAATCCGGTGGATCGTGCAGCACCGAAATTCGATCGTAGTTTGTCGGGCAGACGCTTGACCTCGCGCAGCATGGATGGTGAGTTGGGAAAGAAACTTAACCCTCAAATACATAGGCGTCACGGCGGAGTAACACGAGCCGTGACGAATAAATAAATAAACTCCATAAAAGAAAAAGTTGAGAAATGTAAGGAAATAACTATGTAGAATGTTTTTTAAATTCCCTTTTTTATAAGTTTATAGTTAAATCTTTATTTTTCAGAAAAGTTATTGTAGATATAAAAAGTTATTACTCTATCAAGTGCTTTGATACTTAAATTTTAAATTTTCAAAAACCCAAACAATTTCTTGAAATCATAACTAAACCCAAGAGTTCCAGATTTGGTGCTAGTAACTTGCTTAAAAAAAAGAAATTAACTAATTAATTTGTTTTTGTCTTATATATATGATTTTGTATAATATTTGACAAAGGTTTAGTGTCGAATTCAATTTTCGAAAAATGTTAAACAAATTTAGTAAACATTCATTAAAAAAACAATTTATTAAATAATCAGAAACAATTCACGTATTTGAAAGTTTAGACTTTGTCTTATATGTATATACGATTTTGTATAGTTTTTGACAAAGTGTAGAATTCAAAGGCCATAGCCGAATAAAAAAGGTCAAAGTGCCCCCCCGGCCAAGTTTGTTTGTTATATTTTTAAAAATATTAGTTATAATATAAGTAACAATTTCCCAGAGTTTTTTTAGTCCTTGAAAGCTTGTTTCCGATCTGCCAGAATTAAAAAATTAAATAAAATAAAAAAAAAATAATTACTTTTAAACAAATCATCCGATTTGGATGGGACTGTGAATATTATAGATTAATAAGCTAAAAAATCTATTTAAAAATTATGGTTAATTTTGTTAGCATCACGCAAGAAGAAAAAAGAAGGAACAAATATATATTATAAAACACTATACGAGGAATATATAACAAAAATATGACTGCACTAAAGTTATAACTTGATTACAAATTTTTTTGAAAAAAACCCAACAAATCTTTTAGGTTATATTCCTTTTTGATTTCCACCGATTTTTTCTGGTAGTGATTTTAAGTGATATCTATAATATGTCACAATTCCATCCAAATGGATGACTACTTTGGAACCAATTATTTTTTATATAATAATAAAAAAATAAAAATAAAATATGTAAAATAATAATATAAATAAAATATATAAATATATAAAATATAATATATACTAAAATTAATAAAATATAACAACCAAAATTGGCCGGGGACCACTTTGCTCTTTTTTATCCAGCCTTTCGAAAAAAAAATTGTTGAACAAACACAAATCCATTAAAAAAAAATTTACTAAATAAATAAGAACAATTCATGCATTTAAGGGTTAAGGCTTTGTCTTATATATAAGATTTTGTATTTTTGTATACTAATTTTGAAACAAATTACAAAAATGTAATTAAAAAATCCTACTTACCTTTTATAGCACTCGCCATTGCCGAAAAGGAGAAAGATGCTCAGAAACGTCACACCATGGGACATCCACCCGAGCACATTCCCGACTTGGATTCGCCACGCAGCCGCAGTCCCTTGAAGAAGGACAAAAAGGAGAAGGTATATAAATTCTACACTTTGATGTATATACTTATCGGTTTATGCCAGCGACCTACTAAAAGTATTTTACAATTTTTTTTTTAACAAAACAATACTGACATTTTGTTTGGTGTGTCATTTAATTTGTATGGAAATTCCATTTTGTTTCCTTACCTCTTTGGTTGTTCTGGCTCTGTAACTAACCACCAACAAGAAATCAAATTCATCTATATTTACTGAACCATCACAATCGAATCACAAAACCCTAACACCAACAACAACAAACAACTACTAAACACTGCAACTACAATTCCAATTGTAAATTCAACTGCAATAACCCGAAAATATGGCGTATGCTGTCGAAATGAAATTACAAAATAATTCAATATTGAGCACATTTCCGCCCCCACACTTCCATTTGCTCTCCTAACCGACAACTAAACAATCAATCAATGAAACAATCAACCAATCAATCAATCGTCTTACAATGCTCACCAAAAATCCATACCGAATGCGTTCCATTATGGTGTATGCATACACTGGGAGAAATTCTTATTTAATATTGATATGTGTATTATTTTTATTAATATTTTATATATTTTGAAATTTATTTTAATTATATATTTTCTATAATTTTACTGGAATTGCAAACAAACACTAACCCCATATATTTTCTATTTTATAAATTTATTTAAAATTTGTTTCAAGTTTGTGTATATGATTTATTTATTTTGTTTTAATTATCAACTGTACTTCTTCAACTAGAAATACAATATATGTAATTAACAATAACAAATATGCACTAAAACGTTCATAGTTAAAACGCGAATCGAGCACTGGTACAGCTTCGGCCTCCTCGCAGAGTTCACTCGAAGGTGATTATGAGACGGGTACCGGTGCTGGTGTGGCTGCCGAGGCAGCTTCCGCTGTCACCTATCTGGGCAATGAGCAGGTTAATTTTTCTTTTACCACCACCATCAAATCAACTATTTCTCTCATATTCAATTTGCCAACTCAGTTATAATTGCCAAACTATATCTTCATTTATTTACTTATTTATATGTTGAAATTTTATGCGCGTCCTTAGTCCTTATTTCAGGTTTATTTTCATTTTTCTGCTTTTATGACTTTCAAATTGTTGAACCAGTAAACGCTTCACTTTTAGTTATTTACTTTTCAAATGCATTAAGCTGCATATATCTGAGTATGTGATATTTGTTAAATGAGGAATTTTTATGTATGAAAAGTTGGGAACAGACTTGATAAATATTTGTCCTTTAAGCTAATTGAATTGAAAATAATTGAATACAATTAGAAAAGTTATTAGGATTAGAGTGAGAATTTGCGGTTAATTGTTCAAATGGCTTAACCCTTTGGATGCTACTGGGATAATGCGTCCCACCAAGTTTTTAATGCCCATCAAAACACTTTTATTGAAATTTGTTATTGTAATACTTATTACACCGTGCAACAAAAAATCGCTTTTGTCGAGACCCATCCAAAAGCTTATATAGGCGTGAAATAAGAGGTCACTCATAGTAACCTGGCATACTTAGTTTTTAAATTTTTTGATTCGTTGTCCTTTTAAAAGGACTTTAAAGTTTTAGGGACCTACACATTTTAACGAATTTTAAATATTTGTGCTTATGCAATGGCAACAATATAACAATATGGGTATCAAATAAAAGTGAAAACTCGTCACCTTTTGACTAAATTAACCATTATGAATTTTGAGCACCGAAATGTGTCATTAAAGCGTTTTCAAAAATGTGTTCTTCTTCTTTTTAATTAAATAAAAGAATCTATCTATCTATCTATCTATAAGGAGAAACGATTTATCGGAATTTTAATTTTCTGAGTAGCATGCGGAATATAACTTTATAGACTGATTTTTCTTTACATACCGATATTTCTAATAATCGCCTTTTGACTAAATTATCCATTACGAGTTTTGACCACCAAAATGTGTCATGAAAGCCCTTTCAAAAATGTATTCTTTAATACAAAGGAAAAGGTTTATTTGAAATTTTATTTTTCTGACTAGTATGCAGATTATAACTTCATAGACTGATCTTTCATTACATACCAGTATTTCTAATAGTATTTCGATTTACAAAGTTAAACTCCGTTCCGAAAGTGTTTTCGATTTCATATTTTCAACAACTTTTGCATAAATTAGCTTATCGATCGCTTATAATCCAGTCAGGCTGGATTAGGTTAGGTAGCAATAGCTGTCTAAATAATTCTTAGAAGTTATGGGATTCTCTATCAATTTTCTTTACAGACGTCTGAAATATCATTTATGGTATGTTTTGTTGCTGCTAATCAGGCCCAACAATTACTAGAAATAATGGGTAGAATACTGTAGTTGTTTCTGGGTTTCTCTGCAACCGAATTCTTTGCAGTTCTTGCATTGTGCAAATGTCACAACAAACTTCATAGACTTAATGGCATAAGAATTGTGCATATTTCTAGCAAATATTTGTTATTCAAGGTTTTAAAAGATCCAGTTGTGTAATTAATTTCGCCTTCGTAGTTAGATTTACATTTAAAGCATTAAATGTCCTTACAGCAGTGATGACCATTCTACTACTCGAAAGTAGTAGCAACTCCCATGTTGCGCCGCTGCAACTCGCGAGAAGTATTCTGTCATCACTGCTTTATAGTCCAAATAATTAATATTCAAAGTCTTAAAATATCTTCTTCTGTAACAACTTTCCTCTTTGTAGTTGGCTCAGCATTTAAAGAAATGTTGTAGGTCTTAAAGGAGGACTTCAAGGATTTCATTTACAACTTTTAGATTTGAAGTTAGTACCTTCTCAGATGTGGCTTCACTTTATTGAACTTTGAATAAACCTCTCTCCAAGCATCTCTGTTAGGCGAGGCTTTTCCAGGTTGTTAGAAAAAATGATGATAAAGCTTTCTCTACTTGATGTATCCAATTGAAACGTGACTTCTCTTTCAAAGCCGCTGAAAAAAGTTATTTTGTATTCTCTAAACTCCAGTAAACGTCATCAACTGGTTTATGCTGAGAGGAACCATCGAACCTACTGTCTCTTATTTGGTCTATGTGTGCACTTTTCAATGGCAGTCACTTAACCTAACTTCTCGTTTCTCTCTCTTGTTGTTTCGTATGGCATTTGATATCAGAAACTAGACAAATTAGTGACTGTTGTGCAGGCTCTCACTTTCTAAGGTCGAAAGAGCTCGCTTATTTCGAGCTTTTGACACCTTTTGTTAGATTCCAGATCAAACTTAACTTTTCCCAAAGCATGGGTTTTATGAACTTGAATTTTGTTCCTTAGCTATCAGAAACTTTTGTTATTCCGTCACTAAGTTACAACTTTCTCACTGCACAAAAAAAGTTTGATCGTTTTAATTAAACCTTAAAAGTTGTATTAGGCTATTCAATTACTTTCCGATCAATAAATTTAGTTCAGTCTTGTTCATATTTTGTTGATTGCTTCATTTAGTTTCATTCTTATAATTTCTTTCATGTTTTAATGTTTATTGTTTAGTGCAATTGAAGTTATAAACTATTTGTGTCTAATTTATGCTCCAATCTACTGAAAATACGCTTGGCTTGCTAATAACTTTATTCGTGTATATTTTATAAATAAAAACAAAATATTTTAATCATAATGTGTACATGTAATTGTAAAATGTGATGTGGGCTTTCCGAAAAAAATAGTAATAACAATTCCTATCCACTAATGGTGTACTGAAATATTTGTTAATTGTCCCAAACTAATTGGTCCCAGTGTCATAATTTGTCTAAAATATACAAAATCGAATCACTCTTACTAATACTTGTATACAAACATATTCACATACACATACACATTCTCAAACATAAATTAAACCCAGTCATTTGTAAAGTTTTTGTCTGTTTTCCGATTTTTAATTACATTTAATTGTTTATATTATTTTTTTGATAATTGAGAAAGCTATGAAAAGTTGTTTTGCAATGATACACAAAATTAAAAAAATTTTATATTATGAGAATTTGTTATTATTAAAAAATTTTTCAAGTAAAATATTGGCAATTTTTCAAATAAAATATTGAAAATTTATTAAATTAAATACTGAAAATTTATTAAATTTGTAAAATAAAATATTGAAATTTTATTAAATTAAATACTAAAAATTTATCAAATAAATAAATAATTAGTATACTTGTAAAATACTACAAATTTGTAAATAAAACACAAAAATGTATCAAATAAAATACTAGGGGTATTCACACCGAGCTCGTTCCTCTGTTAGTTCGATACTCGGTAGTTTTGTACGTGTATTTTGTTTTGGTAAAAGAATCAAACAAAAACAGAATACACATACAAAACTACCGAGTACCGAACTAACAAAGTAACGAGCTCAGTGTGAATACCCCTACTGAAAATTTGTAAAAATTGTATAACCAATAAAACTTATGTTTTATAAAACAATAAATGTTATGTTTATTTTATTTTTTGCTTTCAAATCTCAGAAGTTTGTTGTGTAATATTAAGTTTAGTAAAAATTAAACAATTTATGATGCGAAAAAATCTGTATTAAAAATTATATAAAATTTTATAACCCAGGAAACTTATGTTTATTTCACGTTTTTTTTAAATACTTGGAAGCTTGACTTTTTAATTACTTGTAACAATGCTTCGCGGCAGTTATTTCGAAAACTTTTCAGCATTAACTATTAACTAGTTTCTAAACTCATAGCTTTCTACACTATGAATGGCGTATGAGCTTTCTTTTCTGCACATATTAAAGCTTTAAACTTTTTAACTAAACTTATGCAGTTTAAAGCTATGAAATAAAGCTTTTACAACACTTTTAAAATTAAAAAAAAACTTCTAATTACTCAACACTTTTCACAGCTTTCTCGAATCATCTAACAATTAATCAAAGCGTTTTAATTTTGCGTCAAATTAATTATTTTTAAATATTATGTAACCTTTCGTCTTTAGCATGCAAAAGCTTGAATAGTCATTATCCAAACTTTAAAGCTTTTTCAATGTCTTAAAAATGTCGCTTAGTAAAAAAGACAGCAACACTCAAATTAAATAACACAAACCTCTCTTTCTTACCTTACAACCTAAAAAATTAAACAAAAAAAAGGTGCCAGCTGGCGCTGATGCCGACAAGGAGGCCAAGCTGAAGGAGAAGAAGCAGAAGGAGAAGGAAGAAAAGGAACGCAAGGAGAAGGAGAAGAAAGAAAAGGAAAAGAAGGAGAAGGAAGCTAAAGAGAAGGCAGCCAAGGAGAAGGCCGCCAAATTGGCTGCTGGTGCTGCCGCAGCCGGTGCCGAGGGCCTCAACGGTAAGTTTAGCCTACAAGTAAATTGCACTACACACACACACTCATAATTTAAAAAGGACATGCATTCTCACATAACTGGTACATTTTTATGAATGACAAAATGTTGTGCTAATTACAGGCGAAGATTTGAATGATTCACAGAAGTCAGATAAATCCGGAAAGGGACGCGTAAGTATTGGTGCAGCCTAGAGCCAGCCTAGCTTGTAGTCCCACTTAGTTGTAAGCGCAGGTCCATCAACTCGACATCGAGGTATATGCATACTACCGCCGGTGTTCTTCCTCTCCGTTGTATATCTTCCATATACAAACATACATACTCGCCTATGTAAAAAGTATGTCAGCCCGGCACGTGTAGCCCACATGATTTGAACGTCTTTTTGTAACTCCCACCCCTTGATTGGTTGATTGTTTTTGTAATAGATATTACTGGCCCTGTTCTGTGGCCCCGCCCCCAAATTTTTACGTTCCTACTTTTAAGTTTAGCGTAGCCAATAGTATCCCATGTATGAACGTAGCGTATCTCTTAAGTTTACAATTAGTTTTATTCCTTATAGACTTTTAATTTGTATTTCCCCCTCTTTATTTGTTTTTCTTTTCTTTTTATTTTCATTTCGTACTTTACACTGAAAATTTCATCGTCGGCGCCACATGCTGCCGCTGCTGCATAATCAACAAATCATCATCGATAAATCGTCGTCGTTGCGCGGACAGGGTGGTGGCCTCTTCTCGTCGGGCCGCAAGAGCAAGAGCAGCTCGCCGGCTAAGGAATCGAAAGACAAGTCCGGCAAGAAGGGCGAGCTGGTGCTCGCCGAGCTGGTGGCAGCCGGTCCGGCTGATCAGAGCTACGACGACAAGAATCGCCAGTCGCGCACTCCGGGTCACACGCGCCCTTACGAGTACTCGGAGGGCGGCGATGGCGAGACCAGTCCCACGCGCAAGTCCTACATTCCGGGCGGCTTCCGCTACGATCAGGACCCCAACAGTGCCAGACGGCCGGGCCAGGAGGGCGACGAACAGCTGTCGCCAAGCGATCAGCAGAAGAAGATCGGTATTGCCTTCAACTACGCGCCCGGCCATGACGATACGCTGAAGAAGACCGCCGAGAAATTGAAGGCGGGTCAGCTTTCGCCGCGCACGCGCGACAAACTGAACAAGGGCCAACTGTCGCCGAAGACGCGCGATAAGCTGCTGAAGGATGGCAGCTTGTCGCCCACAACGCGCGCCAAGCTGCAAGGCAGCGCCGTGGATGCAGCTAGCCGACCGCTAAGCGAGGCGCAGAAGCGTTCTTACTCGCCCACGAAGGGGCAGGGTGCTGGCTACAGTTCCGGTGCACCGGGTAGCTACAAGCCGTTGGTGGATCCTACGGCCGCGTTTTTGGAATCGCAGCGCTACAACAAGGAGCCCGGCTATGTTGGTTTGGGCGGCAAAGACGGCGCAGGTGCTGATGGAGGCCCTGGAGCAGCTGGTTCTGGCGCAGATAAGGGTGTGCCTGCGAGCGCTTCTGCAGCTGCAGCGGCAGCCGCAGCAGCTGCTGCCGCTGGCAAGAAGGCTGGCACGCCCCTTTCGGCTAGTAAAGCTGGTCCAGGGGTAGCTGGTACCGCTGCCGGCGCCGCCGCTGGCAAGCCCAAGAAGAAGCGTGTCAAGATTATGGTCATCACCTCCAAGTTTGATCCGGCCACCAAACGCATTGACTCCGAGAACGGCAACATCGAGCACTCCACCGGCATTCTGAATCCTGAGACTGGCCTGATTGACACCAAATATGGCCTGATTGATCCGCAGAAGGGCACTTTGTTGGCACTGAACACCAAAACGGGCAAGAATGAGACCTTCCAGGGTGAGGTCGACCCCAAGACAGGCAATCTTCATCTCACAACTGGTGTGGCCGATCCGAATACGGGACGTATTGACGATAGCTTGGGTCAGATTATTTGCGTTACGCCACAAGACAACCCCGTCGTTGAGCTCATTGTTATCACCAGTCGCATTGATCCCGCCACCGGCAAGATCGACACCGTCAATGGCGAGGTTGAACGTTCTCTTGGCGTTTTGAATATGGACAATGGTCTGCTTGATACAAAATACGGCGAGATTAACACGCGCACTGGCGAATTGAAGGCCATTGATCCCAAGAGTGGCAAGATTGTGGTTTCCAAGAATGTCAAGGTTGACCCGGCCACTGGCCAGATCACTATTTTAGGTATTATTGATCCCAAGACCGGCAAACTTGATCCCAACCAAGGTCGCATTATCGAAGTTGGCCAACAAATCGATCCCATTGTTGAGGTCACCTCGTTGGCGGGCAAGTATGATTCGAAGAAGAACATTATCGACCCCAAGACCGCACATGTCGAAACATCCGGCGGCCAATTCGATCCGAAAGCCGGCAAAATCGACACGAAATATGGACAAATCGATTTGGTCAAACACACCATCACCTTTACCGATCCGAAATCCGGCAAAACGGTTACGCGCGACATCAAGATTGACCCGGCCACTGGCCAAATTGTGCTCAAGAATCAAATCAATCCGAAGAACAACAAACCCGACAAGGACTACGCACGCATCATCTCGCTGCGCATTGTGCAGCAACGCGTCGATCCCAAGACCAAGGCGCCCATTGCTCACGTCAGCTCGGCTAAGGACAAGGAGATCATTGTCGATCCCAAATCCAACCAGATTTGGGTGCCGACCGGCGCCAGCGATCCCAACACTAAAGAGACACAGTACATTTCCAGCAGCGTCGATCCAAAGACCGGCTACGTCATCACCATCTATGGCTACCTCGATCCGAAAACGAACGAAATCAAAAAACAAAACAAACTCGATCCCAACACCATCAAAATCGAACCATCATCCGGCAAGATCTACACGGCCACCGGCGACGTTGACAAAGCCACCGGCGAACCGCTCTACGCCACCACCCAAGTCGATCCCGAGTCCGGCGACGTATACACCAAAGTCGGCCGTGTCGATCCCAAGACCGGCAAAATCATGCTCGTTCGCATCATGCTCATCTCCAAGACCGATGAGCGCGGCCGACCCGAAGAAATCGATCCGGAGACTTGCGAAATCGATCCGGTCTCCGGACGAGTTCTTAAATTTTTCAATAAAACTGTTTACGTTTACACTATGATCGATCCAGTAACAGGTGAAATTATACAGGTGGACCCGAACGATCCGCGCTTTGCCGGCGCACGCACCACCGTCACCCAAACAATGACGCTGACCGGCGAAATCGATCCGGTTACGGGACGCATCAAGAGCGAGTACGGCGACATTGACCCGAACACGGGCGACATCGATCCGGCCACGGCGATACGCGACCCCGTCACCGGCAAACTGATACTCAACTATGCGCAAATCGATCCGTCACACTTTGGCAAAGAGGCCCAAGTGAGCACCACCACCGAAACCGTTCCAATCACACGCCAGCAATTCTTCGAGGGCGTCAAGCACATAGGCAAGGGAGCGCTGCGACGCGACTCCGAGGCGAGCTCCGACGACGACATGACCCAGCAGTACGGCACCGAGAACATCAAGGACATGGTGCTGGGCAGTCCCAAGCAGCCGGGCACAACAGCGACTACCACAACAACGACCAAGACCGGCAAGTACGTGAGCCCTCCGACGGTGGTGAAGACGACAACCAAACAGGTGCTGACCAAGAACGAAGACGGCGTCACACACAACGTCGAGGAGGAAGTGCGCAATCTGGGCACCGGCGAAGTCACCTACTCGACACAGGAACACAAGGTTAGCACACTGAACCGACGCACCGAGCGATATATGCGACAATATTGAGGGACTTGAGCGTTGTTCGCGCTCCGCGTAGTGTTTGGGTAGTGCTGTTGCGGAGCGTTGAAATTTTAATCGAGTTTTTGTTGAGTTTGCATAGTTAATCTAGACGTTTTTTGGCGCAAATTTTCGTTTTTTATGACATTTGAATGTCCCTTTGTTTGGAGTTTTGTTTGCTGCTCGCCTAACTTAGCTTTTACTATAGTTTTATGTGTGTGTTTTACAAAGATCGAAAAGTTTGCCAATGAAGACGTAAGTACAGATAATATTGCTTTTTGATGTTGCATGAGTTTTGTATTTTGACAAAAATTAATGCAGTTGACATAATTCGAGAAATTTTTGTTTTTTTTTTGTGATCATTTTGAATTAAATTGTTGAAGTTGATTTCAATCTAAGAAGATGGTTTTGAAAGAATTGTAGGTCTAAAGATCACAGTGAAATATTTTAGTAATATAATTAACCAATGATTATAATGACTTTGGTTTTCTACAGATGAATCCTAGTTCCAAGTAATCCTAGTTACAGGACCGTAACCCACAATAAATCGTCTTTCTATCATATTGTTTGAATATCAGACAAACAGACAGATAATGGTGGGTAGGTAGGTAGGTTTGGCTGTCCCTTAGAATGGAAGGTAGGGTAGGGTAGGTAGGTAGGAGTTGGCAGGGTTGGCAGTCCCAAAGCGGAGCCAATTTAGGCCATCACAATGGGCCTTGTGATACCGTAAAACAATCGAGCATGAGATCGCTCACTTATAAAACCCGTTTGAGCTGCTCTTGAAGCCAAGTAGATTATACAAAAATAGTCTTGTCCCTAGACTGTCGAAGAAGAAGTTACTCAGGTAATTTATACTTCTTCTGGATAAAGCAGAACAAGTTCATAGACGGTTAGGAACATTTTTTTCTCTTCTTCGTCCACACAACTATGACAGAAGTCGTTTGAAAACAGCTCCAGCCTTAAGCGTGAGTGCCAATTACACAGTAACCAGTCAGAATACTAATCATGGATCCGATCTGATCCCTATTAAGTGAGACGAGTTCTTTAAAACAGATGGACAGATGGTTATGCAGACAAAGGTACAGACAGATAGATGAATGTGTCTCGTCTATGTTGGTGATTCTGCCCACTTTTTTGGTTTTAGTTACCCTTTCTGGCGAGTAATCAAAGTCAAAAAAGACTTGAGATCTCTTACATTCTGTGTCGAGATGTTTGTTGGGCATTCTCTAAGTTAAAGGTTGCAAAAATTTCGAAAGCAACTAGAAGATTATTGATTATTAATTGGTTAGCTCCAGAACCATTAAGAAGGGATTTCCAATGGGCCAGTTTGGCCTCCGAGTGGAAGTGCGGTCTCTGTGCCGCACACATCCTTCCCTACCTATCCTAACCTACAATTTAGTGCGGTTTGAGTCAATATTTGAACCAACGAACTTTTTGTTCTGTTTCTGTTACCTGTTCAGACCTTGTGACCACTGAGCCACTGTGACCCAAAGAGGCCAACTAATGTCAGGAAAATATTTCTATATCATATACAAAGATTTTCTGTATTTTCTTAATTTGTCTATATTTTTTTAAGCTTGTTTTCAACTCTCATTAAATCCTAATAGCTTTAATAGTTGCACAGACACACTAAAAAAAAAATTTCAAATCTAGGGCCCAACCCATATTTACCACATTATTTTGTGGTCGTTGAACTTGAATCCGTGGTCCACTCCATGTCATCACGTCAGGATTTCGCCATAACCTAAAAAACACCCCTAAATAATTCTTGAAAATAACTTTGAGTGTAAATTTACACAGCTTAAAAATTATTTTTCAACTTCAACTGCTTTGATCCCATTCGCTACAAATTTTTTGTTGTTGTTTTTTGCTCCATTCATTTTTTAAAATTAATTTTTGGTTACACTAACACCTACATACGTTTTGTTACTTGTTTCTTTTCGTATGCATTTTTAATTTTGCCTCGCAACAAAAATTGAAAAACACAAAACATGTAAAATAATCAGGCCGATGCGCCCGTCGCTGATTTGAGCGGCGCCTATGTGACCGCCACCGCTGTGACCACACGTACCGCCACCACACACGAGGATCTGGGCAAGAAGGCCAAGACCGAGCAGCTGGAGGAGAAGACCGTGGCGACGACACGAACCCACGATCCCACCAAGCAGGAGCAGCGTGTGGTGACGCAAGAGGTGAAAACAACAGCGACGGTGACAAGTGGCGATCAGGTAAGCGTGTAAAAAAATTTGACAGAAAACATTGCGAAAAGAAAAGCGACGGCAAACTTTTGAGGCGCGCATGTGTCTTGCATGAGTTGCATTTTGTTTTTGTTGCTGTTTTGCATTAGAAATATTTTTGCAAATATTTAATTTTATTTTTGTTTTTTATTTTTATTTTGTATTGCAATTTTAATTTTTTTAATTTTAATTTAAATTTAATTTCTTTTATTTTTATTTTTAGTTTTTTAATTTTTTTGTTGAATTCTAATATTTAATTTTAATTTTTAAAATTTTGTTTTAAATTGTTGGTTTCTTATTTAAATTTTTAATTGTAATTTTTTAATTTAAATTTAAATTTTTTAATTTAAATTAAATTTTTTTACTTTTATTTTTTTAATTTTTTCATTGAATTTTAATATTTAAATTTCAATTTTTAATTTTTTTTTAATTTTATTTAAATTTAAGGTTTTTTATTTAAATTTTTAATTTTAATTTAATTTTTTTAATTTAAATTTAAATTAAACTTAATTTTTTTATTTTTATTTTTTTGTTGAATTTTAATATTTAATTTTTAAAATTTTGATTTAAATTGTTGGTTTCTTATTTAAATTTTTTAATTGTAATTTAATTTTTTAATTTAATTTTTTTATTTTTATTTTTTTTATTTTTTTGTTGATTTTTAATATTTAATTTTAATTTTTAAAATTTTGATTTAAATTGTTGGTTTCTTATTTAAATTTTTAATTGTAATTTTTTAATTTTAATTTATTATTTTAAATTTAAATTAATTTTTAATTATTATTTTTTTATTATTAATTTTTTTATTTATAGTTTTTTATTTTTTTGTTGAATTTTAATATTTAAATTTAACACCTGACTTTCATTAATATTTATATTAAATTATTTTTCTTATATTTTCTTCTCTAATTCTAATTTAATATTTACCGTATAATGTTGCATTGTTGTTGTAAAAAAAAAACTCAATACCCATAAATAATGTGAATGCGTAACGTGTGCATTGCTCGTAAAAATATCAAACAATTGAAAATTGTGTAGTACCAAAGGCGAGACAGTATTTCATCGACTAGCTCCGGCGATTCTGGCACACCCATCGATGGACCCTACGATGGCGCCAGTGTGGTGCGTACCAGCACCGGCGGCTACAAGGTTGGTGCAGTTAACAACACTTGAATCGTGTGTAGTCCGTTCATAAACACCACTGAACATTATCTAATGTTGTTTGGTTCTAGACGATTTTTTGGTATTTAATATTAAATTGAAAGCATTTTGGCATCTATTCACATATTTGTTGTTATTACAGTATTTAAAATTATTGCATTTTTATAATATACATAAATTTTATGAAGTAAATATTCAGCATTTCATGTCGATATATCTATGAGTCCACTCTTTGAAGTATTTGAGTTACTAATGTTACAACACTTCCAGAACTCACTGAAGCGTTGTGGCACTGCAACACAAAACTTTCCAATGGTGGTGTCAATTGATTTGATTTGTGTATGTGAAACCGAAACTAAGTGGGTTTTATTTTGCATATTTCACAGCAATCTCCTCTGATCGAAACTACAAAGACTAGCACCACCACCGGCCCTCATGTCGAACAGACCCGCGTAGTGCTGGGCGAAGATGTGCCCGGCTACTCGGGACACGGCGAAATCGTCTCATCGCAGACTGTGAGCAGTAAAACGCGCACTGTGGAGACCATTACCGTAAGTAGAAAGGCGCTGAAGGGGTTAAAGAAGTTTTGCAGCTTCTCAGTTGCATATGAAAAGTAATGAAGTAAGTCCAAAGTTTGGCTACGAAGTGTGATGTCTTAAGTTATACTACAAATAACTCACTATTATTACTCATCAAATGATGATGATTGATCAGTTATCTGTGTATATAATTATGCTGTATATAGTAGCAGCTGATGTAAAGTCATGATACCTCGCAGTTTTGTCTGTAGTGCATAGAGTCAATGTTCGTCCTTAAATTGTAGTTTAAATCAAATTAGAGTTGGGAATTATTTGATCTGGCATTTGGAGCAGTCATTGTATATATACTTTTTATAGTCAATAATCATATACTCACCTACTTGTAGCGACCAACAATGGTCCTATTTCAGCCTCTGAGTGAAAGTGCGACTTGTGCTGTGTTGAAGCCTTAGAAGCAGCCAGTTGTGGAACAATATTTTGTCAAATCCCACCATGACATGAGGGTTCAAATCCTCCAAAAATACCTGTTTGCTAAAAAATGAGAGCGGCAAATATGATTCTGATGATGATGATCCTGCTTGCGCCACTGATTGTGCCCCCATTTGCTGTTAGAGGACATCCTCTAGGCCCATAGCTCTAATGAAACTTTGGAGTCTTCATTGACTACTGACTGGTGCTGACCAAGTTGTCGTCTTCTGCTGTAGAATACAGCAATGCAGTGGAGAAAAATGTGCTTCGGTGTTTCCTCCGCTCGTCCACAGAATTAGCAAGTGATGCCTTGTTTTATTCCAAGAATGGACATGGGTTTTTTGAGTCCTTGTTGTTCTGTTTGGATGCCGGTGATCTGACATAGCCGATATTTCATTAGTAACGAATTTTTGAAATTTTTTAAACATATTGAATAGTAGGGTTTTAGCAAAACTTTAAAGATTAAGAGAATTTAAAATTAATATCAAAATGGTTTCCTTCTAAGAAATTTTTAAACTAGAGCCAATTATTTCATTTGATCGTTTCTATCTCTATCTGAGTGTATCTCAGGGGCGTTTTAGGGTTCAAACCACACAAATATCTGTGTTCTACAAAAGTTTTGGTTGACAAATGTGGCTTTAAATGGTATTTGCCTCAAAAGCCTCTCTAAAATTAAATCCTCTGTGGATCGCTGTGTTGAATTATATCAAATTTGTATAAACTAAAAACCAAATTTGTATAAGCTTTCTGAGTCTACACCTATAGTCCCCAAAAATACACCGGAATTGCTAAAATCTTTCACAGTTCTTACACAACTTCTCTCGTTAAAATTGTTTGTCATTAAATTCTAATAACTTTTTAATTCTCTTTTCGTAGTACAAAACCGAACGCGATGGCATTGTGGAGACGCGTGTGGAACAGAAGATCACCATTCAGTCCGATGGCGATCCAATTGACCATGACAAAGCATTGGCTGAGGCAATTCAGGTAAGTTATAGTACAAGTAATTAAACAACTTGAATAAAATTACTAAAACTCTGTTACTTATTTCATTGCATCAACAGGAAGCGACAGCCATGAATCCCGACATGACAGTGGAGAAGATTGAAATCCAACAGCAGACACAATAAGGCAGCACAGCACATTCGAGCACATCCAATACTAATAAATAGTCTTATCAATTATCCACATGCACCCACACACACACACACACACAGCATAAATACCAACAACAACATAAATACAACAAATTGCAAACAATCAGTACATACCGACCACACACCAACACACACACAACTTTCAAATGCTATTTTTTACAATTTAAATTTAATGCAAAAAACAAAAACCGCAACAAAAAATGCAAATTTAAGAAAAAATAACAAATGAAAAAAATATTTTTTTATTTACATTTATTTTACAAACAAAAATAATTTTAAGCCGAAGGAAATGAAATAAATAGCAGAAATTGAATTGCGTAAAAAAGCAATTAAAAAAGGCATAAATACGTTGCAAAAATTGAACTAACAAGTTAAAAAAGAAATATGACGTAAAAAATGAAATGCAAATGAGAGGAAAACTGCTTATTGCTATTATGATTATTATTATTACTATTCGTTTTAATGTTGATTTTAATTTTTTAATGTGTAATAAAGTATACAAATATAAATCTAAATAAAATATACATATATAAAAAACCAGTATATATGTATGTGAAAGAGAAACTACAACTGACAAAACAAATTTACAATTTAAATGGCAAGAAAATTTACAATTTACCACTTGTTCGTGTCCCT
Organism: Melieria picta; assembly: GCA_964056695.1. Classification (NCBI taxonomy): domain Eukaryota; kingdom Metazoa; phylum Arthropoda; class Insecta; order Diptera; family Ulidiidae; genus Melieria; species Melieria picta. The sequence goes on along the minus strand of OZ057400.1, from coordinate 103,649,553 downwards.
TTTCCCCCCAAACAATCGATTCGCAAATAAATAACAACAACAGCTAACATATATAAAATTTACTACACAAACATGTTTAAATGTTCGATCCAATCTTTGTATATTGCCACAGATTACAGAAATATTAATGAATTAAAAGCGATATTTGCAAAAAGTTATGACCATAAAGCGAAAAGAATATACATACATAGATACATGTAAGATTGTATTCAAATTGAATAAAACAAAAACAAAAATATTACAAGCGATTTTCATTTTGTTATTTAGTCTTTGTTGAATAATTATTTTGTGCAGATAGCTGCGAAATACTTTCAATTTAAACTATTTTTATTTTTTGATTAATTTTTTTTATTTGTATTTGTTTCTAGTTGTAATTTTATATATTTGAAAAAATGTTTTTGGGTATTTGGTATTATTGTATTTATTTGTGATTTTTTTAATTTTGTATTTATTTTTTTGTAATTTTTTTATATAATAATTTTTTATTTTCTGTATATTCTTTATTAGTAAATAATAAAATAATATTTGTTTTTTATAGTTTAATAATGTATGCTTGAAAGCATTTACGGCTCTGTACTTGTTGTAATTTTGCTTTGCAGTTAAGCGTCTAAAAATATTTTTTTTTACATATAAAAACAACAGTAGTCTGAAGTAGTCAACTACTTATGGCAAGTTTAAAACTTATTGTGGAGGACTCAGGTTAATAGAAATAAAATTCGACAAAAGTAACTGCAGTCGATTTGAAAACACAAGACATAATTATTTACAAGTAGTTGTTGTGTAGCTGAAGCTCAGAGCAAATACTTTGCGAAAGGGGCAACAAAACTGTGGATTATGGCTGATCAATGATCACTATATAGAAGTGGGCACTACACCCTGTATGTATGTTGCAGTAGTTCGAAGTTCATGAAGAAACAGCAGTTGGTCAGCAATGGCCACTGTTGAGGCTGACTTGAAGTATAGTTTTTTTTATAGGAAGTGCTTTTTTTATTGAGTTGGGTTCAAGAAATGTTGTGGCAAGTATTGAATTGTTTTAATGAATTTTTGATTTGTTTTAATTATTTTTTTTAAATTTTATTAACAAAAATTTACTTTTAATTTAAATTTAGTTTTAAAAATGTATTTAATTTATTTAAATTTAATTTAATTACTTCAAATCCTTTGATTAGGAAGTAGACAACGTAGTGGGCAGAGGTGTTTCAGAGTTCTTCTCATACACTGATTTTCTTATTTTATTTCTCATTTTTTTAAAGACTTTGTTTGCTCTAAAATGTTCAAGTAAACAGGAAGTAACCGTAACTCGGTAACGAGTGGTTATGATCAGTTAAGTAAGTAAGTAAGCAGGAAGTAGACTGAGAACTAATGTCCAACCGAATATTAGTCTTCGGCTTTGGTATTTGGCTTATTAGGCCAATTTTAAATCTTCTGCTTCGGCTTCGGCCGAAATAGCAAATAATTGAGCCGAAGATGTTTGCCCTGTAATGCAAGTTAATTTGCTCTATTTCGAAATATTTTATCACATATCGGGTTTTATCGTTATTTCGGACAACAAGATTGGGATTAATAAAAATAATTTCTAATCAGCTATTTATGTCAATTGAAGTGTTAGGTTTTTTGTTTTTGTTCGAAACTGAACTCTCGACCGTTTTTGGTTTCTTTTTTACTAAAATATATATATTCATATGGATATATATTCTTTCATTAATTCTTAAGTGGAACAAAAAAATGAATAAAGAAAGAACGGCTAAATTTGATCGGTTTGTTTTCCTCAAAAGAATTTGTACTAGTATTCGGCGTCAGCCTCCGGCCTAATATTTAGCTATGCCGAATGTTCTGCTTCGGCTTTGGCCAAAAATCCACCTTCGGTCGGACACTACTGAGAACCAATGAAGAAGGTTTTTATTAAAATTTTGTTATTATTTGTTTATTTATTATTTGTAAATAATTGAACATTTGGATGATATAAAATTTAATCTAAATGGAATACAATTTTTAATACATTTTCACGACGGTAAGTTCAGTTATAAGATTCTTATTTATATCTTCATATTTATTGTATAATTTTTTTAGATTTTAATTTTAAAATTAGAACTTGTATCACAATGGTCATAGTAGACCTAAATATTTTTAACCTAACCTAATTTTAAATTTTTTTTATCATAATCAAACACTGCACACAGGGTGTAGTGCCACTTGCTTCATATACAAAAAACAATTACAATTACAATATACGTGTTAATTGTTCCAATTTATGAAATATTTACAGTTTATCACAATTTGTATTTAGTTCTTAGCAGAAAATCAACTATACAGATTCAATGCATGCCACTACTTATAAAAATTCATTAAAAAATTCATATGAAATTCGAAAAAAAAACAGCAAGTCATATAACGCCTAATCCTCCCACCACATATTTGAACATTTGATCAGAGTCACGTTAATAAATAAATGCCATATTTATTTGTTGCGCGCTCGAAATGGGAATATTACATAGAGAAATCACTAAGAAATATTACGAAAAATATATATTAAAAAAAACGATTATTCACTTATACAAGTCATATGGTCCCCAAAATAAATGTACTTGAATGTGCAGCCTTATTATACTAACTTCCCCTATACAAGACACGCTCGCCTGCCAGTTAACGCCGCCATTACGTGTATCTACTTTGTGTCTGCGGTCATGAGCGGATTAATGTTCAATCTTGAAAATTACTCAATGTTGGCAAAAATTATGAATTGGAAATAATGAAAAACACTTAACCCAATGACAATTCAATGTATTCAATGCAAGTAAGCAGAGAAATGTGTTCATTGTAATTCGAAAAAGTTGTATTCTTTTTCATATTAGATTCTGTTGTAGATCTTTCGAATGCATTATGAGAAATTTTTAATTGGTCAACAATTTGACTGAGAACAAAATAGTTGATTATTTAAAAAAATGCATTATACTGTTCGAAATCTAAACATTAAACTATTAAAATTATAAAATTAGCCACACATTGATTTTGAGTTAATTTTCATTGATTTTCATTTATATTCATTCTATAAGCTTTATGCATAAAAATTAACACATGCATATATACAACACTTTTGATTTGTTTTTGTATACTTTTATAACAACAGTAAATGATTTAAAAAACTTTTGTGCAGCTATTAACATTAAAGAAAGGAAAGTAAGTGAAATGAAAAGAGAATTTTCATGGCTTCAGAAAATGTGCAAAGTTAGGTTTTATTGAATGAATACTATAAATAATGATATGTATATATAAACATTCTATGACTTCTATTACATGCAGGTACAGTGGCGCACACAGGCTTTCATTTTGGGGAAGAGGGTGCCGTACATAACTTTTGAGTCCAATACTAGACGAAACCATATTTGCAACCCAAAATGTTTGCAAGATATTTAAAAGGGATTTGAACCCCCAAAACCCCTTTGCGTGTGCCACTGATGACTTGTGTTATACATGCAGGTAGTTCCATAAAGTATGTCAAACAAATATTCATACTACTTCAACAATTGGAATACACCTAATTCTGTTTTTACACGGTCTTTTTTTTACACGGTTTTGATTTAACACGGTTTGAAAATACAAAAATTTTAAATTTTTTTACAAGATTTTATTCCATTTAGCACGAAAAATTAAAAAAAATTTTATTTTCAAACCGTGTTAAATCAAAACCGTGTAAAAAAAGACCGTGTAAAAACAGAATTAGGTGTACTCAAGTCTCAACTCAGACTCGAAGATGGCTGAAAAGTTTCGCACCCAACAAAGATACAAGAAATTTTTGTTTTCAATTTTATTTAAATTTTTCTAAATAGTTTCCTTGCAAGTGTACACATTTCTACCAACTTTGATTTATTGAGCCTAAATTGTTCTAAGAGAACATTGGAAATCTTCATTCATTTGGTCCAACGTGAGAAAACACGGCACCCAAAGCTTGGATAGTTTTCTCATATCTAAAACTTGATTCAATATGTGACACGTTCTTTGGAAATAATCATAATTATTCTATCTTTCTTACTTCAATTCGACAATTGTCTAGCATCATTTGGTGAACTTGAGCGGTTATTGTCAGTGGTTCTAATTTTTGCTAGTCCTGGTCGTTAGTTGTCTATCAAGCTGATACGGCCACAGTTGCCATTCAGCTAAAATTTTTTGTACCAAAATGTTCCTAAAAATTGTTCAAAATGGTAACGAAAGGACCATTTTATGTTTTCCACATATTGTTTTTTAACACAACAACAAAACATAACTTTTATATCGAAATTTTTTCTGATTGCTTTCAGTCAGTTTGTCTTTTTTTTGGTTTCACACTTTTGTATAAAAAAGCCCCAAATTACACAAAAACGGCCCAAAGACCCAAGTGATATAAAAATGAACCAAATGAACTAGAAGTGACAACCTTGGTTATGGCCACCTTTAAATTCAGGTGTCTAAAATTTCGCGGTGGTAAATGATGGACAGGGTCTCTGTACATACACAGCGTCCAACTTGACTTTGATTTGGGGTGTATTGTCTTTCAAAAACAAATACTGACTGCTCTGGTTGGTTGGTTGGTTGGCTGAGTAGTTGCTGCCGCAGCTAGTTAGCACAATTAGCACATAAAGTGCCGTTTTGATGCCACATACTGATTTGTGTTGATATTGACTGGTATTTTAAATCCACTTTGTGAGATCCAAAAAGTGTAGGAGCTTTCTGATCTCTATAGTTGAAATTGTTCTGAGGTCTTTCGGGAAGGAAGGCCCGAGCGAAATAGCCTGTTCCTTGCTCACAAGTATTGGCAAGTATACAGAAATGTCAATGGTTCTCTCTGGCGCTTCTCTTCACAACTGCAATAATGATTGCTGATGATTGAGCAATGCTGTTGATGATTGACCAATGACACTTACGAACCGCAGTGATGGCCCGAACACATTAACGACGGCAGCGACACGGCGACACAACTTTAAGTCGCCGTGTAGTCAACTACTGACTACTGACTGCAATGAAAGCGGCAGCTCCGAAACGCGACAGACCTACCATGGCAGAAAAACACAACCGATTTACGTAACCAAAACAAGGCAAAGAGTCTTGTGGAAGCCCTATGCTTTCGAGAGGAGTGAGCAAGAAAAAAAAAACACAAATTTCAAAGCAATTAAACTTTCGCCCATAATCATTTTATTGTTGTACAATCAATTAGAAACAAATGACAATGTGTGAAAATTTTTAGAACTCATAAATTTTAACTGAAATACTAATAAATTTGTAATTGTTGTTCAAAGCACACCGAAAATGTAAGAAAAATTCCATTAAAAATATCTGTTTTGAAGAAGCGATGCCAATTGTTTTGTGGCCTAAGAAATAGAGAATAGTTCTTTGTTTGGCGACAGCGACAACTGTGTTCAGTTTTCGTGTATCGTTCAAAATAATGGTTTCCATACGAACGTGCGGATTCTGATTCTGACAGATGCAGTCATGTCGCTGCCGTCGTCCATGTGTTCGGGGCATAAGTCTTGCGGTACTCTTCGGTGTGTTTTCAAGCTGATGCTTCGTCCTGTTCAGGTCGCTTTTTGATCATCTTTTCCTTGACGTGCTGCAGACGGACAGTTTACTACATCTTTCTTTATTAGCACGAAACAGAAACTGGGCGTGTGTGTCTATTGGCCCAGCGTCAGTTAAGTCTGGAGCTGATCTTTGTTTTATATTCGATTTTGCTGCTCTATACTCGATTTTTTCCATTTTCACAAAAACACTCACATCGACTGACTCGAATCATTGTCAAACAACAACTGTACATCCAAAATGGCTGAAATTCTGGTGAGTACCTTTCAAAAGAGGCGCCAATAGATTTCCCATCTTTTGTTGACGAGTGTTGCATCTTCAAGTTTCTTTTCCGGAAACTTTTCAGACCATTCTCGTGTAAACATAAATTTTTTGTCTACATAAATCTATCAACAGAACAATAAAAAGTTGTGGATTCAAGCTCACTTACACACCCATACATACTCGTACTTTCATTCATTCATATATTTACATATGTGTAACTTTATAGAAATTTTAACCCACATCATCTAAATACGTAGGTATGTACTCAATTTTTTCACTGCCATTCTGTGTAGAATTTTGCTTCGATTTAATTTGTTATACACTAACAATTTGTGTGCCTTCAGTTTTCTTAAATGTATTCTTTGTGGATTCTATTGCTTTCGGGTACCGAAACGTGGCATTAATGTTCTTTTTATTCTTTGTCGTCTACAAGAAAACAACAATGAACTTTTTGCCACACAAAACTTCTTATTATAGCGAAGTTGCTATCAATCTATTAGAATTGCTAAGATATCAAGTGTTATAGCTATTAGATGGTGATAGTAAACTATATTTTCTATATATATAAATTCAAGTTTGTTAGGCAAAAATGCAAGAAATTTTATTAAATATAAAAAAATTTGTTAATTCCAAGTCCAAGATTATTCAAAGTGTGGAGCAAATTTCAAGTACAATCGTTTTAACTTATACAGTTAACGTCCACTCTTTACGAGTTTTATGGTCTCTTAGAATTCATAAGAAATATACAATTATATATTTACTTATATTCAGAGGTTTTTAAGTATTTTGGAAAAAATATCTAGAATTTGATCGCAAAATAACTAACATTTAATCATCTCTATACAAATAATTGTTTGTCCTGACTGATTGACTGACTGACTGACTGACTGATTGACTGGCAGATTTATCATCACCCATCCCAAATCACTGAAGCTACCGACATGAATTTTGAATTGTAGGTACATTTGAAAAAATGTTAAGATGGGATTTTTTTGAAATTTGGGGCCTAAAGGGGCAAAATATGGGTTAAAGTGTTGCATGTTGTTTTCATACTTGGTGAAAATATCTCAAATAAAAAATAAATAATTTGAAACATATTTTTCAATTTTTCGAAAATTAAATTTTAACGGGATCAACAATGGGTTAAAAATTTGAAATCAAACATAATAAGACACTTTTAATTTTTTCAAAAATTTGGCAAAAGTGCTCCTAATCTAAAATAACTTGACTCGTATTTTTTACTTTTTTGAAAATCAAAATGTTACAGGGTCGACGACGGGTTAAGAGTTTGTTTAGAGAAACTGTGAAAACGCATGATTGACATGACATGGGCTTTTTGCTTTCAAAATAAGTGAAAACACTGGAAAACAAAAATAATTAGACACATGTTTTTCATTTTTCAAAAATCGAAATCTAATGAGGTAAACAATGGATTAAGAGTGTGTATGGAGAAACACGATTTTATGGGCCTTTTGACTTCAAACTTAGTGAAAGCAATTAACGTGAGAAATAATTCGATACGTGCTTTTAACTTTTTCGAAAATAAAAAAAAGATGGGGTCAACGAGGGGTTAAGAGTTTCTATGGGGAAACATATTTAGTTAAAAATATGGTATTTGAATATGGTAATAAAATCACTTCAAATGAGATATAGTTGGACAAGTGTTTTTTTATAAAAATTTAACGAGGTCAACAAAGGGTTAACAAAAACTTGAGTTATTGGGCCCATTGAGTAATTAATGTTGACTCAAAATCGAATTGACGACTTTTATAATGAGAGTAAATATTCAAACTTTTACTTCAAGGAGTTTTTGATAATGAATCGAATCTTTGCCCTTAATTCGAATCTTTTATTTGAATGAAAAATGTTTGACCTTTGTGGAATGTAATCATTTTCATCTGAAAATTTAACATTTGCAGTTTATTCGAATATTTTATCTTAATTAAACATTTTTGACCTTTGTGGAATGTAATAATTTTCATCTGAAAATTTAACATTTGCAGTTTTTTCGAATTTTTTGTCTTAATTAAACATTTTTGACCTTTGTGGAATGCAATCATTTTCATCTCAAAATTTAACATTTGCAATATTTTCGAATCTTTTATCTCAATTAAAAATTTTTTACCTTTGTGGAATGTAATCATTTTCATCTGAAAATGTAACATTTGCAGCTTTTTCACAAATCCTTTACAAAAGCAGTGCATTTAGAATGTGGAAACTGTTTCTAATGCAGTAGCTTTTATTTTTTGGGCAGACAACAACACAGAACCTGTAACAATAGAACATTTCAAATGTGGAATGTAACCGAAATTTACAAATAATTCTTTTTTAAACAAAAATTCTCTTTACTATTTCAATTAAACGTAATAGGCATTCATTTGTAATGTGGAACCTATGTGGAACCCATATAAATTTTAATGTTTAAATAAAAAATGCACATTCAAACTACAAAAAGTCCCCAAACAAGCAGATTTTAAGTGTGGAATCTATGTGGTTTGTAATAGTATTTACACCTTTGACTGCATGCTTGAAATGCTGCTGCAGCCATCAATTAACTAAAAAAAATCTTAAAGATAAAACAATAAATATAAACAATAAATATAAATAATAAATATAAAAAACTCATGTGGAACATAGACTCATTTGCACATTTTCTTTTGCTGTGAAATTATTTACTGACAACAAACATAATAAAGAAAATACACATTTATATTTATTTATTGTAAGCCAGAATGCCATAAGAATTTATGAATTTAATAAATTTGATTACTAATAAATGCATAAAAATTAACATAAATAAACAAATATGCGAGTTTTATTTAGTTAAAAGTTAAACGTTTCGGGACTACTGGGATAATACGTCCCACAAAGTTTTTAATGCTCCTCAAAGCATTATTTAGATCTTATGACCCATGCAAAATATTTATTGAAATCATATGTCTCAGGTTAAAAGGATGATTTCAAAATTTGTGAGTAAGTAACATAATTGTTTAGCCTCCAGCTTACATAACATTTCTATCAAGAGTGTTTTAGTTTTCAAAATAAAACTCCGTTCTGAAAGGGTTAAAGAGTGGAGCTTAAAACAAACAAACAAAAAAATTAATTTAAAAATAATTAGAAGCAAATATTGACAACCAGTAAGTACCAAAAAGATTAAGAAAACGTTTATAAAAAAATGGGTTAACCCTTTCGCTACAGGTTTTTGCTGGGGAAAGTTAAAATTTTATATTTCCATAGAAATTTTTTAAATTTTATACTCGGACCCACATTGTTGTGGCTGTAATAATTACTAATTATTAAAAAAAAAAGTATCTAAATTGAAAGAAAACGTCAAATTGTAAAGTTCTCTAATTTTTTCTGCTTCTTCTTCCCTTACTATGTCAGGATATACCATTAACAAAACGCGTATACTTCTCTTCTTTAAACTTAAATATTCAGTTTATTAATTTCGTATTTTTCCTAAAACTTCAAACTATTCTAAAGACCAACAAAAAAATGTATTCTTGCAACCATAGAGGATGCAGACGTCCATAAAGTAGCATGTTGCCATATGGCAACAAAATAGCGAAAGGGTTAATGGAAACTAAGTGACACCGAATGCTTTTGGCTAAATTTACTAAAAATTTTGTTTTTTTATTTTGCAAAATTGCTGACAACGAAATTGCATTAATTTTTAACTGCGAACACAAATCGAACTTCTGCACATGCAATCCACATGTTGGAGTTGCTAAAACTAGCTCATGAAGAGGGGAAGGGGGAGGAAAAGTGCTGCAAAGTTTGCACTAACGGTGGCGCGAGTCAACGAAGACCGACTGTTATGAATCGCAATGCAATCAAATCAACCACTCAGCCCGGCGGCACAATGGATTTAGAGGTTGGAGAGCGCTGCCGCCGGGGCGCAGGTGGGCGGGGCAGTGCGTCCAGTGTCCTGTTGGTGGCAAACTGGGGCGTTCGCTTGCATGGTGGTAATTGGAAATGCATTTTTTATTGAGTGAGTATGTGTTTTGTCGTTGTTGGTGTTGTTGTTGTTAATGTTGCAAAATAAAAACAATTCAAAACTTTAGCGTAAAATGTGCGCTTTTCAATTGCGCAACAACAACAACAACAACAATAACGTTGAATTTTGCGCTGCTACTACATACTAAGTTTGCATTGTTGTTGTACTCGCGTCTCTGTTTGCTTGTTGTTGTTGTTGTTGCACATGCCATACAAATTCGCAAAAGGATTTTCGTTCATTAAAATTTTATGATGGCGACAGCAAAAACAATAGCAAGAAACAAGTTACCGTTGCAAGTGCATTATTGCTTTTTGTGGTAGGCGTCATTGGGCAGCAACAACAAAAAACAACAACTACTGCCACTGTTGAATGGTTCGAGGGCGGCATAAAAAGTCCACATTTATCGCAACGGCAACAGAATTTGCAATTTTTATTGTCCATGGAAATTTACGAACGAATGCTTTTATTGTTGTTGTTAATGTTGTGTTTTGTGTTGTTGTTGTTGTTCATGTTGCACTTTGTTGTATGGCAATGGCTGGTTTATTGTTCCTTGTCGCCTTCACTCGCACCGCTGTCATCGGCCACCACTGCAAACGTCGCGTCGTGTCAGTGCGCATTGTTGCGTTCAAAACAACAACAAAACTCAATGAAAACTTTACACTTGAAGGCCTCTAACATTGAGGTTAGTTGCTGTCGTGTCGCCTTCACTTCCCGCGGGTGTATTTTGTGGTTTTTTAATTATTTTATCGCACTTTACGTCAACATTGAGTGATTTTTTGTTGTTGTTGTTCTTGTTGTTGTCGGCGTGCAATTGCAATTTCACAACATTGCAACAGCAAAAAGCCATAACATCATATTGCAACAACAACAGCAACAACATAATGAAAAGTTGCACATGAAATGCAATTTCTGCGCTTTCGTTTGCACTCTTCCCCTCGCCCCCTGTGCGGTGTGTTGTGTTGTGTTGTGTTGTCGGCGCATTTGGCATTTGTGGCCACGCATTTCAAATTCTGCCCGATTTCCATTGCTTTCGTTTAATCCGCACGTGAAGGATTTTTTCACCTGCGATTTTTTCTACGCCCCTCTTCTTACCTGCTTGTGTTCTCTTTAGCTCCTGAAGAGGGTGAATTTTATATTTTTTCTCGACTGGCATTCGACTTTTTTTATCGTTTTCTGCACTGCAAGTGAAATGCAAAATTTTTGCTTGCATCCTTGGCGGCGCTTTTAATTCATGCAATTTTCCCCCCTCTGTGGTTTTTACACATGCGAATTTTTTCGAATGCAGTTTTTTGTTTCGCACAAAATTATTCATATTTACCGCATTTTGAAGTCACAGCGACTGAAGCGCGTAAAACCCACAGTCAAGACGATCAGTACTCAAACTTCACAGTAAAGAATTAAATAAGTAGGAATTTTGTTTGATTTGGTTCTTGTTTGGAACTTCATTTAGACCATAATTAGACCATTTTATCATTCATCAAAGATACAAGTGCCCACTAACAAAGTCTTTCCAACTGTCATTCCAACAGTCATTTCTCCAAATCAAGAAAGACTAGTTATGCCAAATTTTTGCATAATTTTTTAAATATAAATAATAGTCTCCGACCGAATATTCGGTTTCGGTTTCGGCCCAAATAAGTGTTTCGGTTTCAGTTTCGACCAAAAAATTGCCGAACTTTCCAGAATATTTTTTAAATTTTATTGTGTAGCGAGTGAAGGTAGGTAGTTATACCAGTAAGGTAGTAGTTATACCAGGAAGGTAGTTATACCAATGTAAATACACTTTTTTTTAGAATATAATATTAAATTATTAAATTTTGAATATTAGCGAGTAAGGTACGAAAGGGTAATTATTTTATGTTTATATTAAAAAAAATGAATGAATTGTTTTTATTATTAAGTATTTATTCATTTATGTTATGTTTGTTTGTTCGTTCTTTATTTACTTAAAGTAAAATTCGTTTGTTGAAAAATGGTGATTTTGATGCTTGATGTGGTGATTTTTATTTAAACTAGAAAGTTTCGGTTTTGGCCGAATATTAAAAAAACCCAAAACCGCTTCCTGGGGGCGGCACTGTTTTCAGATTTGCAACACTGGACAACACTAAAAAAGTAAAAATTTTAAATTTTACGTTTTAGCCTTCTATGTGGCAACATTCCATAAGAAATTTTTTAATTTTTAGACTCGGACCCTGTATTTTAGAGTGTTTTTCTATGAGAGCAACCATATCGTTGTGGCTGTAATAATTACTTAAACATAAAACTTTTTTACGCATAACGAAAATTTGAATATTTCTTCATTTACTTCAGCCAAAATTAAAAAAAAAAATATCTAAATTAAAAAAAAAAGTCAAATTATAAAGTTCTCTAAATTTTCTGCTTCTTTTTCCTTTACTATGTCAAGATATACCATTATAAAAACGTGTATACTTCTCTTCTTCAAACTTAAATATTCAGTTTATTAATTTCGTATTTTTCCTAAAACTTCAAACTATTCTAAAGACCATCAAAAAAATGTATTCTTGCAACCATAGAGGATGCAGACGTCCACAAAGTAGCATGTTGCCATATGGCAACAAAATAGCGAAAGGGTTAACCAAAGCACAGTGATTCGACTTCATACAACCGCGGCACAAAATTAGAAGCAGTGGTCTGTTCTTAGTAAAATTTGGTATGCTAGTTAATCATGATTTGCTGAATTGAAAACTCCATTTTATTTTTCTTAACCCTTTCGACCCCTTTTACCCTGTGTCTCGATATTACTTTTTGGTATTTGAATATTGACACATTTGCCTAAGAAGTGTGCACACGACATTTGAAGTCGCCACGCCTCTTTGTTAGAGTTCTAGGGCTAGTTTACTTTTGAAAAATTTTCGCTTAAAACGGGTCAAATAAATTTTGTATCAATATTTTTTAGTTACAGGAAAATGATTTAATATTTATTGAAAAATACAAAATTATCACTTTTTGATTTTATTTAACCATGGTGCCTACTTAAATTAAACCCATAAATCAATCGTAGCTTTTGCTATAAGATGACAAATAGGTGAAGTTGCTCTCAGGCAACTTTGGGGGCGAAAGGGTTAAACTTTAAACGATGATAATAGATGTACGTTTTCATTTGTGCAGTTTTTTCATTTTTCATGTTGATTGCATACTTTCGAAGATGAATAAAATAGATGTTTAGACTACTTTTCAAATTGAATTATTTTCTCGGAATCGGATCGGAAGATATAGGAGGGTGTGTTTACATCATTCGACAAAGAAAGAATGCTACTTAAAATACAAAAAAATCGTGGAACATACTCTCACATACTTTTTAGATATTTTCCTTTAAGTTTTGCCAATTTTCATATTTTTATTTAAAAAAATATTTTAAATTAAATGTAGGAAGTAGAAGCCTCAGCTTTACAAATTTTGAGAAAACATTAAAAGCGAAAAAGTGCACATCAATTCCTAATCCATATTGAAAGGTTTAGTAATTTCCTGCTAACCATTTATTTTTACGATTTTTTTTACTGAATGGACTAAAAAACATACTATATGTTGAAATTTTTGGTGAAAAAAGTTTCGACTTTGAGCGGCTTTTGCACACACACACAATAATTCAATATTTACACAGACTTTTTGCACTTTTCTTAGTTGGAGTTTTACCCTTTTAAATGACAGAAAATTCGTTAAATTCTGAGACTATAAATTTTTTGAATTTTGTCTATGGAAAGAATCACTGTGCAAAGAGGCAAAAAAAAAACAAAAAATTTTAATTTTCTTCTAACTAAATAGCAACAAGTTCAGGTTCAGGCACAACTCATTAGGATCGGTGGCGTTGAAACGCTTTTAAAAATTCAACATTTGTTTAATAAAATCGATGTTCTAGTCCAGAGGTGCCCATGCCCTATGCTCTGGTTGCTCATTTGTTTTTGCAAATCCTCTTCAGCATAGGCTGAGGAATCGCATTCCTCATTTGTTTTTGTAAATAATCTTCGGCATAGGCTGAGCATTCTACACCTTTTCAAGTTCGATTTCAGAAAGTGTAAAAGCAATTTCAGAAAACTGAAATTGAATTTACGCTTTCTGAAATTGCTTTACGCTTTCTGAAATTAAATTTATATTTCTAATTTACGCTTTCTGAAATTGCTTTTACGGTTTCTGGAATTGCTTTTACGCTTTCTGAAATTGTTTTTACACTTTCTGAAATCGAACTTGAAAAGGTGTAGTATACTCACACAGCACTCCGCACGCATGGGCGACAGTTAACGATAATTATCTTCAATAATAATTATCTTCGATAATTATTATCGCGATAGTTATCTTCAACGTAGGTTTTGTTGTTTAGCGAATGAATTTTCTTCAAAACGTGTGCGGCTGTCGATTGAGAAGCACTAGAAAAAATTCGGTGTTTGTTTCGTTTCAACGAAGATGACTCGGGATTCGCAAGCACAGAAATAGAATAAGCAACGAACATTTGGAGGTTTTATCAAAATTGTCGACAACTGATATTGATATCAATTTGGATAATTTATTAGAAGGATCATGGAAGAAGGAAGATTAGAATTGTTTTTTTTTAAATAACATTACAGAAAATGAAATGTTTTTTTTTCGTGTACATACTGAATTTCATTTTTTTGTTTGCATTTTTTTGGGCAACTTTACAGGTATTGGTGTTTGCTCTTCCATAAGAAGATTTTTGGCACCCCTGTTCTAGTCTATAAAACTAAAAATGTCTAGTCCATAAAAAAAATTTGTCTTCGTAATATTTCAACTCCACACAATGAAATAAATTTATTTATTTATTATTTATTTTATTTCAATCAATCAAATCAATTTATATCGAAACTTATTTTCTATAGTTGGCGTCCTTGATTGCGTCAGACCGGATTTAACGATTTGGTTTATATTTTTTATATTTAATGTACTTCTTAATAACCCGGTAGCGCCTAGCGCGACCATATGTTGACACTTACCACTAAAAAAATCTAATATTTCCATTGCTTCATATTAAATCAGTCAACAAAATGTTTTGCAAAAATCCAAGGAAAAATAATTCAGGCGCAAAAAAACAAAATCTAAAATAATGCAAATTATTTTTTTCGAAATAAATACGAATAGATGATTTATAAATCAGTCGGTCAGCAGTAATCGGCTTAAAACCCGCAGATTCTATGCTCTTACGGTCCAATACGAGTCCGAAAGGGAATTTTAGACCTCTACGAATGTTTATGTGCGAAATGTGGTTGAGGTGAGGTTAAGGTGAATGTGAAATGTATACTAGGAAATTATTGAAGTTATTGCGTATTTCGTATAATTTCCATGAATTGTTGATACATGGGGCATTCCATGCGAAGCGGACAGGTAAAAAAACTCGATGTTTCCGATTTCAATAATATTTGAGTATGTTCTAACTATACATATTATTGATACGTATACCAAATATTTTTGTGATATAATGACTAGTTAACCCATTAAGCCCTGAGCGTTGCGTTTGCGCAACGTTTGGGAATTTCGCTATATTAAGTAATTCATAAAGACAAAAGAGTTGAGTGGCGTATTTTGGTACTTAATAGGTATTAAAAATGTCAAAGTGATTTTATTTGATTGACAGTTTCACTAAACGCGCACAAGCGGCGGGCATCAGGCGCGACGATGGACGCCACCCTTCGGCAGTATTTTCAGTCTAGCTCCTAATCCACTTCCACGCCCATTATAAAAGTTGGCACCAATGTTCTATACAATATTAGCAATTTATATAAAAAAAATTAAAAAAAACGAAAGGGTCTAACTTAGTGAAAATCAAGGAAAAAAATTAATTAGTTTTTATTGGTTGGCAGTATTTTCAGTCTAGCTCCTAATCCACTTCCACGCCCATTATAAAAGTTGGCACCAATGTTCTATACAATATTAGCAATTTATATAAAGAAAATTAAAAAAAAACGAAATGGTCGAACTTAGTGAAAATCAAGGAAAAAAATTAAAAAAATTTTTTTTTTCTTTTCAAAAAAGACAATTAAAAAGCTCAGTAAATGAAGTAAGAAATCCAGTGGTTTAATTATTTTAATATATAATTTTATGACTCCATAATCGGCTTTGAAGTACTGCATGCCAACCGGCTGTCGAAAACTTCAAAGTCCCATAACTCTTTAACTAGTCATTATATCACAAAAATATTTGGTATACGTATCAATAATACGTATAGTTAGAACATACTCAAATATTATTGAAATCGGAAACATCGAGTTTTTTTACCTGTCCGCTTCGCATGGAATGCCCCACATTAGAATTGCATCTAATTGAATATAGAATTGGTTACTTAAACTTACTACGTTTGCAAAGACGGAGATCAAATATTGAAATTTTAAATTAAAAAAAAATACTATTTTCTTTTTTCTTTCCGGTTTGCTTTACGCTCTAAAATAAGTTACCGGGTGTCTACAGTCAATATTGACTCTTTTAACTACAACTTTTAAGATATCGACTCTTTTACTAACTTTCTTTCTAGGTACTAATCTTTCTTTTTTTAAGGTTAAGGTGAATGCGCAATGTTTACTAAGAAATTATTGAAGTTATTGCGTATTTCATATAATTTCCATGAACTGTTGATACATATGATTTGCATCTAATTGAACATAGAATTTGTTACTTAGCCTTGCAAAGACGGAGATCTAATATTGAAATTTTAAAGATAAAAAATTACTATTTTCTTCTTTCTTTAAAAAATTAATTACCTAAAAAAATTAATTACCGGGTTTCTACAGTCAGCATCGACTCTTTTAACTTCAATCTTTAATTTTCTAAGTACTTACGGTCTCTATCCTTTCTAGTTCAAAATATATAACTTCAAGGGTCTGGGATTTATACTGCAGACAGATCTTAAAAACATTTTTCATTCGGCTGATGAACTCTTTTAATTTCTGTTTTTCCAAGCCTGTAGTTGGCCATTATTGACCATTTGGTTGAGCCACCACTGATTGTTAATTCCGATAGATGTCTACCAAACATACATATTTACAAGTATATAGGTATGAAGTAATGTTCGTACACAAATTGCCAATACTGCGAAATTGCCTGTAATTGAAAATTACAAATGAAAGGATAAAATCGCTAAACAACAGACATGCATTGGTGTGCATTTGCAAAATTGTGCACGCACGTGGCAACAGTACTAACATTAAAAAACAACAACAACAACAACAACATACCTACTGACAACAACTGTAAAACAATAAAACAACAACAAAGTAACTAAATAAAAATAAAAAACAGGAAACTACGACGTGTGCAACTAAAAGAATGGCAACAAAATTGCAGCAATAATAACAACAACCAGGGACACAGCACTGCAATTTTCTTTTTCAAATGTCAACGGTGAAAAAACTAAAAAATAAAATAAAAAAATTAAATACGAACACATAAAACAAAAAAAACCCAATGCGAAAAGGGGGTGAATAAAAATGTTTGTCGTAAAAAAAGTATGTAAAATAATTGGAAAAAAGTGTTGACCAAAACAAAGTGCAGAAAAGTGCAGCAAAAATAAAATGCCAAAACATTGCAATGCAATTTCGCTACACAACGCAACCATAAACCGTGCGGAGTGAGCGCTGTCCGCTCTCCACTTGTCTGCGGGTCTGCGGTTAAGGAGACCATAGATCTAGTGGTTTTTATTGGTTTGGTTTGAATTACAGGCGAAATTCGATTCACCGGGTTGGTGGAAATCGAAAACATTACGGATGAAGAATGTTGCCGTTGATTCGAGTAAAGTTTTGTGTATTTTTGTATGCATTTTTGGGTTCCTTAAAGTTCACGAGTAGTAAAGACAAAAGTATCTTTATTTATAGCGACAGTGGTGCAAGCAAGGGGGGTTTTCAGGGTTCAATTCTCACCCAAATATCTTTGTTTTTACAACAATAATGGGCAAAAAATATGGTTTAAAATGGTATTGAGGTCAATTGTTCTATGCAAAGTCTCCCAAAATGAAATTCTGTGTGCACCACCGAATCAGAAATAATAGAAATCATTACAGTTTATGAAAATAAATAAAATTTACCAACAGTTCTTTTGCGTCTCCAATTAATTAATGTTTGCCTTTGATCGAATTCCAGAAAATCATGCAGCAACTGTATGTGTACGTCTATAAATTTTGTGAAGAAATCGAAATTGAACAAACTAATTCTATTTGATCTCAATCAACTTTTACATTGATTATTTCCTCAGCTGACCATAAAATAACAAATAAGTCTCCATCTCCATACTGGCCATATCATTCCATGATACGGCTTCGTCTATTTTGTACCCCACAGATGGATGTGCCTTCATTTTCGTAGTTCCATGCCAACTTCCCACTTTGTCATTCATTTAGTTAGTTAGCCTTCAAAACCTGGTGCTGAAATTTGGCTTTATTTAATTTTTTACTCTAGAGTCCACTAGCTTCACGATATTCTTTTTTATCTGAACACATCGAACATCTTACAATTCTATCGCAATATAGAAGCAGAGAGATTTTTGCTTCTTAATCTTAAAGCGGAGCCACTGTAAATAAGCTTCTTGTGAACGTTGAAAATTTAGTTGTCCGTTACTTGGGACACAGGACACTGCAAGCACCTACTTCTCGACAGTTAGACTTTTCCCTATTTAACAACCTCATCAATTTAAAACACCATGTTTATGTCGAATGTATGAGCGCCGGTTTAAGTTCGGTTTTTGTGAAGCAGATCCAAATTGATGTCAACCGATTGCTCATCTCCACAGAGAAGTTATAGGTACGTGTGTAGCTTACAGTGTCTGCCTGTGTATGAGACAAACTTGGGTCTATATGGCTCGTTGTGATACCACAAATTCCACCCGTTTGAAATGTGTTGTTTCAACATGTGTTACAACACACATTTCAAACGTATGCGGGAAGGTTTCCTACAGTTAAACGCCGAATCCGAACGGCGGTTGGTAGTTGAAAATGTTTCCTTTATACTTGGAGGGTTTTCTTATTACCTGCCAAGAGCGCACTTGCACGTTTCTTATAATTCTCATTTACCTCATGTGGATAGCGATATAAGTAGATGAGTGTTTAACCAGGAATCAAACCTAAGGCCTCTGGCATCAAAAGCCTTTTCGCTAGACGCTGGACTATTGCGACGGGCCGAGAAATTATATAAAAACAATCGATAAAAAAGAGTTCAACCCTCCGCAGTTGGACTTAGCGGGATTTAATCCTTGGATTAATCCTGGATGTAGGATGCTCCAAGTAATCCATTTATTTAGGGGTCCTGCTTCATTCAATGAGTTAAATGACACGATTTTGTGTGCGGATGAGTAGCTTCAAGTGATTTCTTGTAGGTTCTATCAACTATATCTTTTATGTGATAGTTAGAAGTGATAGGTAGTATTTATGCGAAAATCTAACGAAGTGAAACAAGTTGGCATATGGCCACGTAAAATTGGTAAGGTTAGGTTAGGTTGGAGTGTCAGCCTTCTATGTGAAAAGCTTACTTAAGCACAACTTGTGGCTCATTGTGGTACCACAGTAGATGGCGCGACTCCGCCTTACAGCGCTGAGAGCCAAGAGGATTCCATTATGAACCTGGCTATATTCCTGATATTCAGAGCTGATAGTTCGGCTAATGAAGAAAGCTGAGCCGAGAAGCTTATGTCTTCTTCTGGCTAGAGACAAAACATTGGCAAACATTGACAAAACAAGTGGAGAACAGTCTCTTCCTCCTCCTTGGAGCCGCACTCTCGACAGAAGTCGTTGGATTGCAGGCTCAGTCTTTCCGCATGCTTAAGTACCCATAAGACAATCACCCGTGAGCACCGAGACCGTTGTGTTTATTGAGTGACGGCTGAGGTTAGGCAGCTGGTTGTCCATTTCATGTTGTAGGCTGGCTGGATGAGATGGTCGTCCCCGCGAGCGACTTGATGGCTGTAGGAGATTCTTGGCCTTTTAGGATAATTTTTTTTGTGTTAAAAATTTTTAAGCTTACAAAATGTAAGCTCGTTCTATCTCGTTCTCACTTATTGCTGTCACCTGCCAAAAATGGCACTTTTTGTTTAATTCATTTGTTATATGTTATGTTTTTGTTAAGTTTTTGTTTTTAAGTTGAAGATGAATAAAAAAAGCTGCATTAAAAAAAATTATATGTATATATTTTTATTTTTTTATGAGAAGTTTGATTCCTTTAAAATGACGCAAATTATTAAACAAATTTTACGAGATTCTTCTAACTTTTGGGAGGAAATTTGAGTAATTTTTTAAGATGTAGGAGAAAGTAATTTCAGGCATCTGGCAACACTGTGGTAAATGGCCATTTCTTCTGCCAGAAAGACACTGCAGTGATCAGGCGGGCGGAAGGAAAGACGAAGCCCCACTTCGCTGCAGAAAATACCGCAGCCAACTTTGTTCTCCAATTTAGAGTTGTCGGTGTAGATTTTGATGGAGTGGATGGTGGTCGGTGGATAACTCGCTACCGGTCCATTTTTCTCTACTAGGGATAAAAATGCTAAAAATGCAATTGAATAGTAAAAAAACATCCTATGAGTTTTTTTAGTTTCTACTCTGAATTTAAAGAAAATTTTCTATTTGAGGTGCAAGGAATTTAGAAATATAAACATTTCGTTTAGAAGCATGAATATATTTTTCTTGATATAATCTACAAGAAAAATGGAAACAGTTAAAAAAATTATACTAATTAAAATAAAATATATAAATAATTTCATTTCTATTATTTATCATTTTATTAATTACCTCAATTTTCTTTGAAAAAAACCACAACAATCTGATTCTACCAACATAACAAAATAGAGTCAATTTACAACTTCTATTCTTACTTTACAGATTACAAAAACGTCTTATTTCTTCTTATTCTTATTTATTATTATTATTTATTCTTATTTAAGACTATGACTAAGGCAAAACTATATGTAACTTCCCAACTAATCTCATATCAATCTTATTAATAAATTACGTCCTAGTAATTTCAATAACAATCGTAAAAATTACTAAATTATTAGAAGATAAGATAGAATAATTTAGTAATTTTTGCGATTGTTATTAAAATTACTAGGAGGTAATTTATTAATATAAATATATATTATAATACATATTTAAAATATATATACCTATATATTTCACAGCAAGAAAACTGGTCACTTTATCTGGGACCCATTTCATTTGGCATGACAGAAATTGCTCAAATGCTTTCAAATCAAAATAAAACAAAACAAAAATAAATTGTTGGAGGCAAAATACGCGAGTGCAGCGGCGAACAAGGGGAGAGGAGAACAACAAAAAAATTCGAGGCAGAGAAATTGTGGAAAAGCGCGCCATAAAATGGCAAAACAATGGACATAAAAAGTTGGCGAATCCTGTTGACGGCCAACGAAAGCCGCACACACACACACACACACTCGCAGACATATAAAAATGTTGAAAGCAGCGCGCAGAGGCAATGGAAGCGGTTGGCGGTGCGCAGTCGAAGAAGCAACATTTGCATGTCCATCATCGGCGAGCGAGTAATTGCGATTAGATTTACGATTCGATTGCCAGAATAATTGCACGATTGCTTCATTCTTTGGCGGCCACTCTTCGTCCTTTGGCCGCGCGCCACTAAGGCACTAAAGTGCTGGCGGGACGTTTTTGCGCTGCCAACTGTTTATGACGTTTTATTTTGTAGTTTTTATTTTTGCCAGTGTTTTTGTTGTTGTTGTTGTTGTGCGCTTACTCCTTACTCATTGCCTGCAGGTATTTTTCGCAAATTGACAGCGACCACATCAAAATGTCAGAAATCAGCAGAGCGAACGAATTCCACTCCAAAGGAGGTGGGGGCGACTTAATGGCGCTAAACGACAGTGTGTCAGTGTGAGCATTTGTCAGTGGGAGAGGCGGAAATGCTCGGTGACGAATTGTACACGGGGGATGCAAAATGCGAGCATTCAAAAATTGCTGTGTGCTTTGTGGAGTTGGTGTAAGAAGAATTGCTGTCTTGATGCATGAAAAAGTAGTATACATATATATAAGAATAATCAAAACGCATACACATTTATAATTGGGTTGAGATTTGTTAAAACTTCAACCTACAACCAGCCGCCACTCGAAGGCTTCACCATGCGACGCAACAAGTGTTGCATTTGCATTGCAATGCGTAGTGAATTGGTTCACCGCTCAAAAAGGGGTAAATCCCGTTGTGACGCTTTGTTTTTGCATTTTCTCGACTTTGTTAGTAAACAAACCCATTCCCGGCCCACGCCTGACACCCACAAATACACATGTAGCATATTTTTGTAGTACGGCGCGCCACAACCGCAACCCCAACCAACCCTTCAAATGTGACCCGGAATGGTTCTCTTGCAATCTCTCGGACATGTTCACGCATGCGCCGCGCCTCAAAACTGCGCAGAGAGTAAAGTGTTATACTTAAATATAAAATATCGCCCATAGCAGCTCCACTTATAAAATTTCCCCAAGCAATAAGAGCGCCAATCACACAGCATTGACCATAACACCTAAATTTATAACAAAGTTGTCCCTAAACAAAATTACCCCTCAACCATAACTGACTTGAACCCCTACAGTCTAACTGTAAATTTGCTCAATCTGTATTGGTTCCAGTTGAACTTGGCGCCAAACACTTCCTTCCGTGCATTTTCGTGCAGTTAATTTGAACACTAAAAGCCGCCTAAATGGTACATAATCTTAAAAAGTCAGCGCTAACCAAAAAGTAACCAACAACTCAACTGTCATTAAGGTTGCTCTGCCCTACAATTAATTGCAATATGCAGTTCTTCATGTTTTAGAAAATCTTCACAACACTTCAATCAGCCAATTCTCACCTTCATTGAATTAATTCCATTCCATTTAATTAATTACCCTGTACGAGTGTCAGTGCGTTTACTTTGATGGCTCATTAATTGCCAATCATGGCTTGGAAACGTCATTAGGCGTTTGTGTTTGCCCGGTGATTGTCTTCTGATTGACAGCGATTTTGACATATTTTCATATATTTGTTTTTGTTTTTGACTATTGTTTTTTGTTATTGTTTCTTGATTATTTTTGTTTTTTAACAACTCGTGTGCGACGTGTCTTCATCAGATAGCTGCACAATTGGGTGGTTCGGTGACACAATTATTTGACAGCGCCATCTCGTATGTATACCTAGTTGTGACACAAGTGTACTCGTATACGCGTATCGATCATTTACAAATGACATTTCTCAAATATTTACGTATGTAATAAGCTGCAAAATAAAATTTTCCACTAGTCAGTTGCGCTCTCGTATACTTATAAGAGTCAACTAGTGATACCATATACTTGCAAAAAAATACTAGAAAATCTAAAAAAAAAGGGGGAAACGGTATGTATTTTTTAATAATTTTATTTCATCTGGCGTATGCAACATACAATATTTATACCTCGTTTTTTGTAAAAGAAAAGGAACATCAAGGTTTTCAAAGATAGTTTAAAAACTAAAACTAAGATATTTTAATTGAAATGTAGGCACATATTTTAAATTCATATTTTAACTTCTCCTATAAAAGCGTAAAAGCCGTACTTGTATCACAAAAAAATAAATAAAATTTTTGCGATAACCGAACTTTTTTATTTTTGGCATGTTTTTTTCTTTAAATTTTCCACTGCACAACAAAAAATAACGGCTTAAGAATGATCAAATCAATGTAAAAACATCGATAAGTTAACGAAATTGCAATGTTGCCACTTAATTTTTTTTTAGTTTCAAGGTATTTTTGCGAAACAAAAGGGAGAAAATATTAAAAACGAAAGAAAAAATAAAAAGTCCCTCGACAAATTGCTCATTTTCAATCAGAAATGCTCTATCTAGCAGCAAACAAAAAAGGCAATTTCCACAATTGCCGTTTAGTCGTCTTCAAAAGATATCAATATGGTTAACAATCAGTCACAAGATGCTTGTGACATTGTCTCATTTGACTAAAGAAAATAATACAAGTCAACACGGCACAATTAGCTATGTAGTACTTAGCCAAGATTTTCCAAAAATAAATTTTTTCTAACATTAGAATGTAGGGTCGATTCAAAGATGCCTAAGACTAAAACCTGCCCCTTATATAAATACAGTCGTGTCTGGGTATAGTGAACACCTCGATATAGTGAACACCGAAATTTTGACATGGAGCCTCTAAATCATGAACAAAATTTTGAAAGCAATTTCAAGCAAAAAGTGTATTTTGAGCAAATAAAACGAGTTTTTGAACAAAAATGTTAACCTTGATATAGTGAACAACCTCAATACTGTGAACAGGCCTTGCAATAATTAGTTCACTATATCAGGACACTACTGTATAGCCGCTCCTGCGTGGTAGCAAGATGTCGATGCATAGTTTTTGGTCGACGAAATCAGGTGCATTGTACAAAAACTGCTACGTTCTCGCTCTAGAATAGGCGAACATTGCTGGCCAAAGCAGTCGTAGTTCGTATCGCTAGATTGTGCCAAAATAAAACACAATTGAATTCTTTCACGCCATTCACTACTGTAGCAGTGTTGCCAGATACCTGAAATGACTTTCTCCTTAATCTTAAAAAATACTGAAATTTCTTCCCAAAAGTTAAAAAAATCTCATAAAACTTTTTTTATAACTAGCTGGGCCCCGCGGCTTCGCACGCTAGCTCTCTTGTTTCCCCCGATATAAATTCTGAACCCATTGTTGACCCCGTCAGATTTTGATTTAAAAATAAATATATGTCTATTATCTTTGATGTCAAGTGTTTCCAAAAATTTTGAAGTCAAAAGGCCCTTTAGATCATGAGTTTTCACATTTACTCTAAACAAATTCTTAACCCTTAGTTTGCTAGATTTCGAATTTGAAAATAATTAGAAACGCATGTCTAATTTTTTTTACTTCAAGTATTTTTACAATTTTTGAAGTCAATAGGCCTATCGGTTCATGTTTTTTCGAGTCTTCCCGTAAAAAATCTTAACCCATTGTTGGTCCAGTTAAATTTTGATTCTCAAAAAATTATAAAATACGGGTCAAATTATTTTTGATCTACATTATTTGCAGGAAGTTCGAAATCAATATGTCTATTAAATCACGTTTCTTCATACAACACCTTAATACATGGTTTGCCCCCTTTAGACCCCGAATTTAAAAAAATCCCGTCTTAGCGAGGTTCATTCTTCAAGAAGTACCCATAATTCATGATGATGATTCAATCAATCAATCAGTTAGTCAGTCAGGACAAACAATCTATGTATATAAAAAAGCAGGCGGTACCACGCCCCCTTGTCCAATGCTCACAACTTTCTTCTAGTCGAATTGTGCTACTAACAGCCCTATTCTGGCACTACCGTAACAATTGTTGAATTTGATTCACACACACATCAAATTTAATTGATGTGTGACTTATGGTTCCAAAGTTATTGTCTAAAAATGTATTCTTGAGGTGCCACGCCCCGTTTTCCCGACTTTTCTTTTTTCCTAAACCTTCACGTAACAATTTCAAACAAACCCGCCGAAGGAAGTATCCAAGTTGATCCAGTCGTTTTCAAGTTTTAAGCAGCCGAACGAACCACGATTCATTTTTATATATAGGGTGTTTTTTTTAGAGGTTTGTTTTTCGAATAGAGATAAAACTGGCATTTTGTGGTCAAATCTGGCAACTCTAATGTCATTTATGTTCAGTTTGGTTTGCCATTTCATCATGAACAGGTTGACAAAAGAACAACGCTTGCAAATCGTGCAAATTTATTTCGAAAATAATGGTTCAGTTCGCGAAGTTTACCGCAAGCTCCGTCCATTTTATGGTCGACATAATCGTCCATCAGAGCAATTAATTCGGTTAACCATGGGTCGTTTTCGCACTACGTTTACTCTATGTGATAATACGCATCCGCAGAGACGTCGAACAGTGCGCACCGAAGAAACAATTGCCGCTGTAGAGCAAAATGTTGAAGAGGACCCGAATGAATCGATTCGCCACCGTGCACAGCAATTGGAGCTTTGTCCATCAACTTTATGGAAGATTTTGCGCAACATGAATGTGGATGAGTTGTGGTTCCAACAAGACGGCGCTACATGCCACACAGCGCACGTCACAATCGATTTATTGAAGGAAACATTCGATGAGCGCATAATTTCGCGGAATGGACCTGTCAATTGGCCACCAAGATCGTGTGATTTGACACCATTGGATTATTTTCTTTGGGGATATGTGAAGTCGCTCGTCTAAGCCAACAAACCAGAAACGTTAGGGGACTTGGAAGCCAACATTCGTGGCGTTATTGCCGACATACGGCCCCAAATGCTCGAAAAAGTGGTTGAAAATTGGACCTGTAGAATTGGCTTTATTCGAGCCAGCCGCGGCGGCCACATGCCCGAAATCATATTTAAACATTAATGGCATAAAATTATCCTTCCAATAAAGCCAAATTGATGGACATTAAAACGATTTTCTTGTGTTTTATTTCAATTCGAAGTTCTATACCTCTAAAAAAAACACCCTATACATAGATTTGAGTCATTTTAATGAAATTAAACTTCTCATAAAATATAAAAATATATACATTTAATTTTTTTAATGCAGCCTCTTTTTATTCATCTTCAGCTTAACAACAAAAACTTAAAAAAAAACAAAACATATAACAAATGAACTAAACAAAAAGTGGAATTTTCTCGGGATTTCATTGTGACAACAATAAGAGAACGAGATAGAACGAGCGTAGAAATTTTTAACACAATAGGGTGCTGTACTGTAGTCCTTTATTTATAATTTTCCAAGTCACTTCACTTTCACTTCACTGATTCACTAATCAGTTTACTCTCGTTGCACTTTTCTTAACCGCTTTATATTGCTGCTTAAATTACAGTCCGATATAAATGTTTTTGCCCACTTATATTTGAACACGAAAAAGTGTTGTGTGGTCACTTATTCGAAAAAGCCTTTAAATGTCGAGTTTAGTTACAGGCTAAACGATTGTGCTTTGGTTCGCTGCTGTGAGATTAAGGACTTGGGTATTATTTTTGACTCCAAGCATTTCAATTCATTTCATTTTCAAAACATGTTGACTATATTGTCTCAAAATCTTTTGCAATGATTGGCTTTATTAGAAGAAATACGGCGGAATTCAAAGATCCGCAGACTTTAAAGTAACTTTATACTAGAGTCCGACCGATTAATCGGCATCGGCTAGTATCGGCCAATAAAATTGGTATCGGCATCGGCTAGTATCGGCATCGGCTAGTATCGGCATCGGCTAGTATCGGCATCGGCCAAAAAAAAAGAATCGGCATCGACCGTTTTTGGTCGATGATACCATCGGCCTATTTTTCTGCTTTCATTTTTTTGTTTTCATTTTTTGTACCAACGGGTTCTTATACCCCCTTTCAGTAATGTATTTTTAAATACTGTTTAATATAAATGTTTCCTAGAAATGTTTTTTTTAAAACTAGGTATTCTTAAAAACACAGATTTTCTCGAAATGTCTATGCATTTCGTCTCTTAATGTGGATATCAGAAGAAGGGTCATTTAATTTTTCAATCTTATCCTTCTTTTTTAATTGGAAGCATTTTTTAACAGGCCTTTTATTTTTTCCAAATTTGTTTTCTGACTTCTTCCCACTGCATCTGTACAACGGGTCGCAATTTGAGAGTACAAATTTTAATATAAAAATCGTAATTTTAAGTTGAATAAAAAACTGAATTTGTATGCAATATTCACGTCACTATTTTTGTTTCTCTCTCAGTGGATAAATGTTATATATAATTTTTTTAATACATGTTAATGTATTAGAATTCTGAATTCACTTGTAATTTTATTTAGTTTTTAATTATTCTCGTTGTTATTTAGTTTTTAATTATTTCTTTTCTCGTTGTTTTGTTATTTTGTGATGAATATTACAAACAATATGTAATAGTTCCTTTGGTTATTTTATAAAATAGACTGTGTTTTTGATTGAATTCATTCGTGTTATTTTTTCTATGTAATCGGCATCGGTATCGGTATCGGCATCGGCCGATTTTCGCCCTTTCGGCCGATTAATCGGCATCGGCCAAACTCGCCCTTTCGGCCGATTAATCGGCATCGGCATCGGCCAAAAAATTTGGTATCGGTCGGACTCTACTTTATACAGCTCTGGTAAGAAGTCGCCTGGAGTACTGCTCATTAATTTGGAACCCTTATTATGACGTCCACTCTACTAAAATCGAACGAGTTCAAAAAGTATTTTCAAGAATCGCTTTGCGCAAGCTGCATTGGCCTGATGGCCTACCATCCTATATCGGCAGGCGCAAATTGCTCGGGTTGCAGTCGTTGTGCGATAGAAGAGTATTATACTCATTAGTCTTTGCATACAATGTCACTAATGGCAAAATAAATTGTATAGATTTGTCGAATCTTTTTGATCGTTTTATTCCCCAACGAAACTTGAGGAATAACCGTCTTTTCATTGGCGCTACTCATAACACGAATTATGCCTATAATGAGCCAATTACTAGATGCGTACGCCTGTGCAACAAGTTTAGTAATATCATAGATTTTAATTCATCTCTCTTTAGATTTAAGCTCAACTTGTTCACTATTTTTAATTAGTCTGTAAGAATTGTTCTGTAGACCGAAATAAATAAATAAATACAATTTATCGATTATTCGGTATTTCGAGTATCGATATTTCGATATTCGATTATCGATATTTCGGACATCAAGATTGCGATTCATAAAAATGATTTCTAATCAGCTATTTATGTCAATTGAATTGTTAAATTTGCTATTTTTGATAGAAACTGAACTTTAAGACTGTTTTTTTTTACTAAAATATATGTATATGTATGTGTAAATATATTCTTTTATTAATTCTTAAGTGAAACAAAGAAATGAATTTTGTAGTTTTTTTTCTTAAAAGAATTTTCATTAGTATTCGGCTTCGACTTCGGCGGGATATTTTAGTTATACCGAATATTCTACTCTGATTTCGGCCAAAATTCCACCTTCAGTCGGACACTAGTACTTACGATTTCTAAAAACAACATTCCATAGTTCATATTGTACTTCAAAATACTTATCAGAATTTTGTATATTTATTTTAATGTTTTAGACACACTTTTTTGTCTTAAATAAATATTTTAAAATTGACAATTTTCACAAAATAATTTTTAGTAATAATTTTAATTTTTTATTGATAATTTTTGTCTTTAATAAATAATTCGAAATTAAAATATTCACAAAATAAGTTTTAGTAATTATTTTAATTTTTTTTAATGATCATTTTTGTATTCATTAAACGTTCATATAAATTCTTTACTGCCTGAATTCATACACATAAGTTACTTTCATACTAAGCATGTTTTGTACAATGGCTACACTTATTTTCTAAATAACACCCAAAACAGAATCGCACCAACAATGCAATTTGGTGCTGCTAAATCATATGTGGAAATATTAAAATTCCACACACACTCAATTCGTGCGCGCATTCGTTTGCCATATAAACTACACTTTCGTTTTGCAATAAAACCGATAATATGCACAACACGATAAAGCGGAAGATAAGGATGAGCCAAGGATTGGGCATAAAAAATAACTGACCACAAAAGGGGGAACGTGCGCGCGAAACGAATATCAAAAAATATGCTAACGAGAGGCAGTCGACGATTGAAAGTTTTTGCTAAATGCGCAAACAGCCCAAAAATTGCCAAATCAACATAAAAATGGCAATAAACGCAAATGAAAGGACCAGTGTTTTGCATCGCAACATAACCCAATTTCCACGCAGCTTAGGCGCCGTCAAGAAAACACTGCCGCTCAACATTTTACTGCCAAAAACAAAGAGAAATGCCTAAAAAAAAAATAAAAACCGAAATCAACAAAAAGTCAATTTGAAACAAAATCGCCCGGGTCAATCGGCATTTAATGCAATTTCAATAAATTCCAATCATCATTCGGCAGTCATGGGAGAAAATTTGAAAACTTGTTTGGAAAATTGCAGCACGCGTGCAACTCTTTCTTGGTGCCCTCCCCCACCCACCAGTCGGTCAGTGGTCAATTTGTTTGTGTCTGGTGTTGAAAATTGTGAAAAGCCCAATGCCGATGCGTATGTGCAATGTTTGTGTTGTTGTTGTTGCACAAATTCGTTTTGCCAGACCATTTCGGCATATTCGTTGCTTAGCTTTGTTGCCTTTTTAGGCTTTGCGGCGTGTTGGCTTTTTTGCAATAATTTCCAATAAAATCGAATTATGCTGCGCACATAAATGGTCGAAGGTGGCGTTAGTTGAGGTCAAGTGCGGGTGCGTGTGTGTGTACGTGTGTGTGTGATGTGTTGTTGGCAATTTGCGTTTATGCGTTTTGAATTGTTTTGGAAAATGCGCACAGTTAATAAAACGTTTTAGTTTTATGATTATTTGTGGCATAAAAATAATTCGAATGAAATGTAACGGTACGCAGCAAGAGGATGGTACAGAGGGGAATATGGATGTGTGGCAAGGAATTTTTTTAGTTTGGATTTTTCACTAGGTGGCCAAAATGTAGTTCACCCTCCAACCCCATCCAAATATACATACGACTACAAGGGAAATTATTATTTCAATAGGAATTAATAGATTAATTTAACAAGCATTAATTAAGAATAAATGAATAGGAATTTTTGTATTTCTAGCAATATCAGAAAAATGGATTCCCTTAGGTTTTTGTACATAAATTCGAAATATAAATTACATAGAAAACACTCTTCTTGTTGCTCGTCAAAATATAACACAGGTCAACATTTATTATTGCAAAAATCATGCATGTATGAGTTCTTCGGATTTCTTCAAACACCATTTCTTAGTTTGACCTTCAAATGAACTTAAAAATGATGTGATAGAGCTTAGCCGACCCCTGCAAATTCGGTCGTTTTTGCTTCAAATTGGCGTCGAACTTATCCAACAGCTCTGCATAATATGTGCCAGTAATCGTTTTACTCTCTTGAAGGTAATCGATGTGAGTGACACCGCATGCATCCCAATAAACTGTATCCATGACCTTGTTGGCCGACAGACCCACCTTGCTCTTATGGTCGAGTATGAGCAATCGCGGCACCCATCGCGCGGATAGCTTTTCCATGTCCAAATATTCATGCAAAATGTGGTGTTCCCGCTCAGTTGAGATGCCTACAGCTTCAACCACCTCACGCACTTTCATTCTCCGTTCTTCCAATATCATTCCATGGACTTTATCAACTGAACGCTCGGGGTCTCTTGTGCCGGTACGACCACAACAGAATTCCGTAAACCAAGTATTAACCATTGAAATTGATGATGCAGAGTACCTATAGTATTTATCAAGTTGGTTTCAGTGATGTTTTTTACGCAACAAACAATTTTTTATCAGCACGCGAAATTCTCTTTTCTCCATTTTTATCGAAATTCACAAAGTTGTCTGCTTTCAATGACTGTTTAACACAAAGTAAATGAGGCATCATGCTCAAAAGTTGAATGTAACCTACTAAGAGATAGTAGTTGACAGTAGCAGGGTTGCATTTAAAGTTACTTCGCGTCACTGACTTCTCAAACTGCCCTCGTAAATCAAATTTTCCACCACTTCTTCAAACGTGCTTGATGGTACTCGTAGATGTTTTACTGGTCATGCAAGAGTTGCAGAAGAACCTCCAAAAAGGACGTTTGATTTTACCAGATGTTTTAACTCTGAAAGAAAACGCTCTTCGAAAATTGAACCTCATGCTTCATGGTCAATATCCAAGTAGACAGGAGGAAAAATTTTCTAAAGGAAAATTTACAAAAAGACAATCACAATGATGAAAGTGACAGAAAGAGAACCAAAGTATGGCATCCGCTAGTCACAATAGGAACATGTTCATGGAAAAAATTGAATTGATAAAAAATTCTCCTCCTTTCTGATGGCTAAAAGTACTCAAGACCTGATTCAAGAAAATCGAATCTTAGTTGAAATCATTTTTGGCGAAGAAAAAGTTTTCGAGAGCAATTCAAGAGATCAGCAGTCTTAAAACTTCAGACGAAGGCACAAAAATGTCTCATAAATTGCGTCAACTGATACCAGTGTCATCTGGAATCTTTCAGAAGCTTTTGTGTTCAATATTTCGTCTCATGCTGAAAAAGTGATTTCTCATTATAATCAAATCAAATCGATTCACCGGCTGTCAACTTCAGATGAGACGATTAATTCCAGATTTTACTCTATACTCATCCAAAAATTTGTTTGAAAAGATTTTGGTTTGTAATTTCATTTCATGATTCATTTTCAGGGACTTAACTATTATAAGTTTTATAAATAATTGCAATGTAACTATTACAATGCAACATAAATTTTTTTTTGATTATAATTATTATTTGCGACAATTCATTTTTACGTTGCATAATAACTGTTATGAGAGACAAATCTTTTTTTCGTTCTCGATAATTACACTGTGCGTGAAATTTACCCTAAAAAATTCAGACATGGGGGGGGGACCTACTGAGCGACTTTCTATAGGTATACTGAGTTGAGATCCACCAGCCGTTTGGCTGGATTGGCTCTAGTTTAAGAGAAATCCGACTTTGAAGTTTGCTCATTTTAGTCGAGTTCGTCGCTTGAGTCTTCGAACGTTTAAATGCTAATAGGTCCTAAATCGTTCCGAATATCGCTTTACTGTCTTCGGCAAGTTTGTAGATATTTTAACGACCAACAAATTTGCTTAAGACACCAATCCAAAAAAAAATACATTCAAACTGTGTTTTCGACAAAAATGTCCCAAAAACCCCACTTTCGTCGAGGCATAAAACAGTATAGCGAACCCTCGTGAAAAAAATGAGTATGCTTTTATA
Organism: Melieria picta; assembly: GCA_964056695.1. Lineage (NCBI taxonomy): Eukaryota > Metazoa > Arthropoda > Insecta > Diptera > Ulidiidae > Melieria > Melieria picta. The sequence continues at coordinate 103,616,974 of OZ057400.1, read as the reverse complement.
TAGAGGGTTGGCTCCTGCATCTAACAAACTAAAAATTTTGCCTGGGAAACGCCCATAAAAGGCGTGACTCGGGGTCAAAGTTCAAAGTTTTTATCAAAAAAAACTCAATTAATCTCCAACTGATTTACACGATATGGGTATCAAACGAAAGGTATTTTTCATACCTTTCTTTTGATGTGCAACATTAGATACGTAAGATGTACTAATAAAAAGTTTTAAGCGAAAAAAACATTTTTTTATAAATTTTTTTTTAACGGATTTTTTTTCCGAAAAAACCTATTACTAAGGTACAATAAGTTTGCTACCATATTGTAGCCTGTGAAATTCCCTTTACAATGAAATATTGATTTTTAACTGTTTAGTTGTTGGTGGAAATTAGTTTTTTGCAGTTAATTTACTTTTTCCATTTGAAAGAATTAAAAATCAAATCTACCCAAAATATGGCAATTCAATGTAAAACAAAATTGTTTTCAAAATAATAGTCATCGGCAACATAAATGAAAAAAATCATAAATAAGAGTTATGAAGCAATGTAAAAAAAAATGTCTCAAAATAATAGTTATCGGTAACATAAATAAAAAATAAATACAAGTTATGAAGCTACGTAAAAAACAAAAATCCCAAAATAATAATTATCGACAATGAAAATTATACTTGTTTCTTATAACAGTTATTATGTAACTCAAAAATATTTATTACATGATAATAATTACGGGCCACGTAACAAATTTAGTATTGGGAATAATTATTATAAAGCAATATTTATAGAAATTTCTTAAATTAGTGTAATTTTTTTTTCCAAAAATATCGATAATAATTATTTTGGGTCTCTGTTCATTTTATATGTTATTCGTAATCTCTAACTAATTGGTACTAGATGATCTGAATGTTTACAGTATAAAATGGAACTCAAAAAATAGTACTGATCGATTTTCTGTGCTTGTTAATTTCCCCATAAATTCTGGATTGTGTGCTATTAAAAAATGCCATACGCTGCCCTCGTTTTTATTTTATTCTAAAGTGCATTATTCTTTTCAACATAAAAACTTTTTGTGGCCAAATTGTTGTAACTACATGGCCACTTTGAATTTTTAAGTTTTAATTGTTTTAACACTAAAGTTTGAGTATTATTTGAGTATTCAAGAATGAAAGAATTTTCTATTCAAGAATGAACCTATAATCATGTCGTACAACAATATGAAATAATTAAAAAAAAACACATGTATATTTATGGTAGTGTAATTAGTTGAGTCCAAATTTAATTAAGCAGTCTCATAATAACTTCAAAACACCCCCACAACACCTGCTGACTTCTTTGCCTGTCACCTTCTGTTTTGCTCGGATACAACTGCTTCATAACCAATTCTACATTTCACATAATAGTCAAAATTATTGTGGAGTATTTGTGGGTAAAATTTAAATTATTTGAAACTAATGCATTGTAAGTTAACACTTGTGACATTTCACTGCCACCTAACTACTCACAATTGTTGAGTTTCATGCTACATTTCGCTTTGCCACTTTCTCAAATATGAAATTGTTGTTTTTTTAAATTAATTTTTAATAATACGTGTTTGAACTGCATTGTCAGCTGTTAACTAACTAACTTACATATGACATTTGTGATATCATACACCCTACAGTCGTCATATTCGATAAGGTGTAAAGTTTAGTAAAAAGAAATATATTAGTGGAGTTCACTCTTCATAGCATTTTAGGTGTAAAGTTGTTATGGTAGCAATTTTTGAATTTTTGCAATGTTTTCGAAAGCAGTTGTAGCGACAGATTGCTACGATAGCAACTTTACTCCTAAAATGCTATGAAGAGTGAACTCCACTATTATTTTTGCAAAAAATTTAAAGCTTTACTTATCGTAGAATGAACCGATGCAATAACTTTTTACCATTTTGAAATTAATTCCATTACGAGACTCTCATAGAAACCCTCGTCTCTCTTGTGTCGATTTTCGAAAGCTGCTCTTGAGCGAAATTTTTCACTAACAACCTGGTGCCAGGTCCAGACTAAAAGGTGCATGCATAAGATATTTCTAACCAAGCTGCCGAAGCTTCTGGAAAATCACTATTGGTGTGTAAAGCCTGACGTTGTCCTGATGGAACACAGTTTTTCTCCTATTGACCAAAAGTGGTCGCTTTTGGATGATTGCTTACTTCAGAAGGTCCAATTGTTGACCGGAACTAAGAGTTTGGCTGCAAGAGAGCAGTTCAAAGTAGATGATTTCCACCAAACATGCAGAAAATTCTTTCTGATTGTTAATACTTCCTAATCGGCAACCGTTTGATCTGTAATTCATTTTCCATTATCACCATTTACCATCCGCTTCAGAAATGGATCGAGTCAGTGGCGATTCAGCAGTGATTCGCATATGGCAATTTGGTCAATGAGGTTCTTCTGTGTTAATTCGTATGGCACCTCACCTGTCATCGAGCTTTGATAGGATACAAACAGCCTTCTTCAACTGGTTCCAAACAGCTTTTTGTGCAATGTTAAGCATTTGGATAATCGAAACATTGCTTACATGATTTTCGGACTCGAAGATTTCTATGATTTTCTTGACATTTTCCACATTTTGAACGCAAAATTGCACTACTTTGCCTTAAATATCTTAAATGGCCAAAATATCCAAGCTTCTGTCTAATGTTTAAATTATTATTATTGAACTTTTAATAGTCCTTTTATTTTTGATATATTTTTGGTACTTTCATGTTCTGTATTTCTTTAAATAAACATAGAATATATTTTAAAAATGCAATTTGTACATTATGATCATTAAATAGACAGTGAATCCTTACAAAAAGAATCTTTGCTGATGGTTGATTTGATGATCAATTGGTTAGCAACGAAGAGAAGGGCCGTCTCTTTGTAGAAACGATCAAGCAGACGCATTCCTAAGATCTCTTAATCCTTGAATGCATACTTTTTCCTATATCTAAGGCAATTTTCGATTTCCATTTCGAAAAATGTGTCGCCTTTTGAAGCGATCCAAGTTAGAAGCCAATTTTTGATTCCTGCGAATGAAGTGAACCGGTGACCTGTCAAATTGTGCTGCATCCTTCGGAACGACAAGCAGTGTTGCCAGATCAGGAGATTTCTTCCTAGATCTAGGATATTCTTGGTCTTTTAGGATAATTTTTAGCCGAAAGAATTGTTAAGGAGAAAGTTTAGGAAATTTTGATGCTGATATATTTGACATCATTAGTGGCACTGAAGCGTTGAATATTGAAAGCTAAAGTGTCTAATTTAATTTAGTTACATTTTATGTTTACGAAGTTTACAAAAGCGAATTTTATACCAATCTAATTTTTTATTTTTTTTTTGTGTTAAGTTTTTGTTAATCTGAAGCTGAATGAATAAATAGGCCAAAAAAAAGAAACTAAATATAAAAAAACTAAATTCCTTAGTTTAGAATAAAAAAAATTATAAAAAAAATTGTTGGAGATTTTTTAAATTTTTGGGAGGAAATTTCCGTTTTTTTTAAGATTTAATAGAAAGTCATTTCAGGTATCTGGCAACACTGGTTGTAACCAGTAATCAGAAGGAGCAAAGTCCGGACAACATGGAGCGTTTTCAAATATTTTTGTTCGACTTTTGCAACATAAGGCCGAGCGTTGTCGTACAAAAGAATAATTTTGCCTTATCTTTGCTCGTATTCCCACCTCCGAACTGTAAGTTCATGATGGCGGTACAATAGATCTTTTAGGTCGCAGTGCACTATCCCCGTCAACAATAATAAAAATAAATTGCACCATTTCGGTGACCAATCTTTTGGTTGTTGGAAAAACATGTCTTCAGTCAACATTCTATCCAATTGGAGTATCAAACCGCCTATATTTTATATAAATTTTTATCAAAGTGGAATAGAAACAACTCACACATTTGAGGTCTAACTGTAGAGACGATTGCATGCTAGTCAACTTTAAAAGAAGTTGTAATCTTCTGGATGTAGCGTACTCAATGCTCTCGTCAAGCAGTCATAATTTCCTTTAATTGCATTGGTATTGTAATAGTTTAAAGTTCAATATGCGCGCTCGCTATAAAATCTCTATTTACACAAGAAAACTGAAATGAAACGAAACAAACGGATAATGAGAAAAGCAAAAAGCTAGAAAATTGCGTGTTACACCATTTACGAAACCCGAATGCGTGCAACGTGCCACACAAGTTTCGAACGCGAAACCTATTGAAACAAATGACAAAAAAAACTCCACCCAATAAAGTATGTTCCAATAATTACAACTTGTGACCACTGACACACACACACAAACATACACACAGGTGCGCTGTGTGGCCGAAAAAATGCCATTCGAAAAAGTGGGGTAGTAAGGTTAACTTAGCTTGGAGCGCGCAAAATTGGTGTGAGGCGAACGCAAAAGGGTTTTAAAATATTCATAAGCAAATTACCCGAATTATTCCGTGCGCGGCGGTCGGTTGTGCGCGGCGGTTGGTGGTTGTGTAAGTGGGTTAGTGCTGCCAAAAATCGTTCGGCTGCATGTTCGGCGCAGTGAAAGTGAAAATACGAATTACATGCACAACGCTGTCACAAACCTTTGGGGGTGCGTGCAGCTCAATTTCGGACATGTGGACTGCCGTCTGGTCCGTGCTGCACCTGTTCGCCGGAATTCGTTCACATTCGCCTGACTGACCGATTTCGATGTCAATTTTCGCCGTTCGCATTCGGCACATCGATCACTGCGCATTTTCGTCGTCATACGCCCAACGTGACTTGTCACTTTTGCTGCCTCACGTGTCGGCCGGGCCGGCTATTGGCCAAATGCTGCGACATACGTGTCATTCACATTCAATTCATAACGCAAAATTACTTGTCTTTCTTATCTCGCTAATGGGAGCCAATGATCTGGTGTGCTCATTGTCGGGCCACACAAATTTCGGACCGGTGTGGAGTGCAATTGGTGGGCAGCAAATTTGCCTTTCCTCCCCCGTTGTCATTCAGTCCCAAGTAGACGAAAATTATGGGATTACGCACACCAACAGAAAAAATGAACCGATTCATAAGTTTACATGTCTTTGTAACACTGTCAGTAAATATGTCGACATGGATGCAGGCCGTATGCTCTTTAAAAAAGAGCTAATTAATTATTTTATTTTTCATTAGATGTAAGTTATTCTTGTAATCTGTGAGGGCTAAGCCCGGTAGATGTAATAAATAAATAAATAAATAAATAAATAAACACCGGCCGTATGGTTTAGACTGTTTTCGCTTGATTTTTTGTTTTGGCTATATTTTTTGTTGGCCTTGGTGTGTCTGTCCGTTCATGCTTAACCCATTAATGCCTAACCATAAAACATGTTGTACAATTTTTATCAGAAGGCTTATGTTGCCCATCAAAGTTGCTTTGTAAAATGTCAAATTTGTACAACAACAGACGGGAGAGTTGAGATCTTCAAAGGGCAGATTCCGGTTCTTATGCAAATTTTTATAATTTTTTTTTAATGTCAAATATGAGAATATAGAACTCGCTTCTTTTTGAAATGAACGCAAAACAAACTACAGAAATTTATAAATTGGGCTCATTTGCTGGTTAATGATTATTTCAAACCACCTCACTATGGTCGCTTTGATCGGGTTCTCTGGCCAAAATATGTAGGTTTTTTAAATTTAGATTTTTGTGCTTTTGTTTTATTATTACAGTGTTGCCAGATCAGGAGATTTCCTTCTAGATTTAGGATATTATTGGCCTTTTAGGAGAATTTTTGGAAGGAAGAATTGTTTAGGAGAAAGTTCATGAGATTTATATTTTATATTAGGGGATTTTTCGGACCCTCAGAGATCTTTGAATAACGAAGTATGATGTATTGAGAACACTGGGACCAAAACATATTTTGGCAACTTTTAATAGTCAAAGCACCTTATTGTGTTAAAAATTTTTAAGCTTACAAAATGTAAGCTCGTTCTATGTCGTTCTCACTTATTGCTGTCACATTGAAATCCCCCCAAAAATGGCACTTTTTGTTTAATTCATTTGTAATATGTGTTTTTTTGTTGTTAAGCTGAAGATGAATAAAAAAAAGGCTGCATTAAAAAAAATTATATGTATATATTATTATTTTTTATGGGAAGTTTTATTCCATTAAAATTACGCAAATTATAAAACAATTTTAGGAGATTTTTTTAAGTTTTGGGAGGAAATTGCGGTATTTTTTTAAGATTTAGGAGAAAGTCATTTCAGGTATCTGGCAACACTGTACTATTGCCAGATTAGATTAGATTTTGATGGAGTTAATTACACTGAGGCCAAAAATTATCTATTGTGCCTTCTACAAGTTGTTAGAGAAGATCCTTTCCATCGACCTAATGAAATGAAGTGAGTGACCTAACTCAATGAGGTTTAGGTGCTTGATATTCTCTTTTGCAAACCCGTACTGGATCATGCAGAGGCGTAGCTTAGGAGGAGGGATTGGATGTCAGAGCCCCCCTAACATTAATCAACATCAACATGTAAATTGCTATACTAGCAAACAGTTATTTTTCCCTTTAAACAACAAAAAAAAATAATAATAAACAAACATAACTTAAAAATAAAATAATAATTTAAACAATTAAAAAAATAATAATAATAAAAAACAAAAATTTCTTTATACTTTAAACAATTTAAAAAAATAATAAAGATAAAATAGTAAAATAACAAATTTGTTTCGCAAAACCATTTTTTTTAAGAATAGTTTCCTGCGGATTTTACACAGGAATTTGCACCGTCTGAAAGCATGTCGAATAATAGTTCTCGATCGTGTGCCGAAATGTCTTTCAGGATAACGGTACAAGACTTTGATGGCTTTTAAGTTTTTAAAACACTTTCCTTTCACCGGAAAATGAATTTTTTTGTAAAAGGAAAAGTCACACGGTACCAAATCGCTCAAGTAGTGGTTAGTGGTAAAAATAAAATTTTTAGTTCAAAAATCAGTTACAAGTATCTATCGATGAAATGAAATATTGAAATAATAATAATATTGAAGTAAAAAACTGATTAAAACATGGATAGTAAAAATGATTACTGTTTTTTTAATTACGCCTGTAAATCTATATAAATTTTCAAGGATATAAAGGATTAACATTTTCAAAGGACTTTTTTCATATCCTTTTTTTACAAATAGATACAAAATCAATTTTATTCAAATTCTTGAGCCTTTCCTCTTTCATTTGATATACATATCGCCATATTATAACGAGGTTAAGTATTTTTTCTATTTTTTTATTTTTTATCCCCTTCAAAATTTTGAAGTCCTTTTAAAAGGACAAATAATGTAGAAATGAAAAACTGAGTACGCAGTATTACTATGTTTGGTCTCTAGTTTCACGCCCATATGGATTTTTTCCGGTGTGAAAAATTTAAAATTTTTTTTTATTTTTGTCGCACGGTGTAACAGGCCCATTGTGATGCTCGATTACGGGAAGATTGAGTTTTAAGTTAAGTTTTTTGCCACGATGATAAAATTTAATCTGAGCTTTCGTCCTAATTAAGAAAGTCATCACTCATCAAATCATCAAGAAAGCAATGACTTTGTTTCCAAGTTGCGGCACAATTACTGCACTACAAAACTTCACTTGGGTGAAGTTTTGGAGTGCAACAATTGTCTTGGCAACAAAATCTATTTTCACCATTTGAAATGTCATTGAAGCAATATGGCTTAATTTCCAGGAATGTCAACTAGTAGGTACTTACTTTCATTTTCGATTCAAATTTGACAACCAAATCTTCAAATGTCCATAAATCATACTTAAATCTTTTTTGTTTTTGTTGTTCCCCTCTCATTCGCTTAGAACATTTGCTCGCATACAACTCAAATCAAACTCAAAAAATTGATTTGGTTAGCCAAAAACAAAAAACCAACAACAAAAATCAACTTTTGCGCTGCGCAGTTGCCACACGACCAGTCATTACTCTCCCCCATCCCTTCGGCTATTGCGACATCTGTCGAGGACAGCGCACAGGTGCACACATTTCGTACTTTTCGGTCGCTCCGCTCATGGACAACATTCGTGCGGGAGACGAAAGGCCAATTTTTTCGGACAATTGCAAATGACAATTTCCACGCACGCATGACGTCCCCCGCCCCGCTCACACTATCGGCGCCGAGCAAACAAACGCACTCTATGATTATGGCCAATCATTCTGGCCGCATTTGCCGCACTTACCGCGCCCTGGAGCCCTGTGCACTTTGCAGACCTCCGCGCCGCTCAACGTTGAGCAATTAGGTGAGGGATTGTCATTAGTGGCGCACAATTGCAAAGTAATCAAAAGTTGAACACACGACTGCAGATACGCACACTTACACCGACTCCCACACACACACATGTTCAGTTCGAACCATTCGTGGCAGCAATATTCACAGGAAAACTACCAAGAAAATTTGTCGAATTGTCCACTAAAATTGTGTGTGTGCTTACACACACAAATTTTCTCCACTCACATTAACGCATTTTTCCATTTTCCAGCAAAAAAAAAGTTGAACATTTTTGTAATTTTTTTTGGTATTATATTTTTTATATTCGCGCTTTATTAGCCCCTGGAAAGTTCTGTCCAGTCGTTTGCTCGTCGACGCGTGCAACCTAAACGTTTATCTATCCATTTCACTATTTGTCCACATTAAAATGTGCGTGGTTGTGTGTTTTGTGCCGCTGTTCATATTTACATGCTGTATGCATCAAATTAACGGTTATCGGAAAAATTTGATCATTTTTGCCGAAATTATTTGAATTATTTTGAAAATTTCCAGAGACGTTCGACGCTCGACATTCGACGCTTGCGGTGGAAAACAAGGCCAGACAATTTACAAGTATGGAAGAGCACTAAAAATTGGGTACAGGGTGGCGCAAAAGTTGTTACTCAGCGTGAAAGTTGTCACCCAGTGTTCTTTAGCTTTTATTTGTTTATGAATGAATGAACGAATAAATGAATGAATGTCAAAGCAAAATTAAATTTTCCGCCATTTGCAAAGTTATAGCATCTGCCGATAAGATGATGACTTTTGCGCCACCCTGTAAAAGTTTTTACAGACACAAATCTATATATATATAAATGAATCTTGGTTCGTTCGGCTGCTTAAAACTTGAAAACGACTGGACCAAATTGGATACTTCCTTGGGCGGGTTTGTTCGTAATTGCTACGCGAAGGTTTAGGAAAAAAGAAAAGTCGGGAAAGCGGGGCGTGGCACCACCAGAATACATTTTTAAGCAGTAACTTTGGAACCATAAGTCAGACATCAATTAAATTTGGTACAAACTTACTATTTAGACATGTCCTTCGCCCGAGGGAATGGGGTGGGTATTGAACAAAGGGGTGTGGCACCGCCCATACAACTCAAATCTTTTAAATGGTATAGCTTCGGAATTGTAAGTCGCACAGCATTGAAATATGGTGTACCGTCGTCTCATAGATGTATCATTCTACTGTTAAAATTTGATGGGCGTTGGACAAGGGGCGTGGCACATTTGTTTGATCCAAACTATCCGCATAATTTAGAAACTGTTAGTCGCACATCAATGAAACTTAGTACGAACCCACCATTTAGTCATATCTTTTGACAGAGAGAATGGAGCGCATATTTAACAAGGGGGCGTGGCACCGCCCATAAAACTCAAATCTTTCATGTGGAATAGCTTCGGAATTGTGAGCTGCACAGCATTGAAAGTTAGTGTACCGTGGTCTAATCTTCGTAGTACTGTAAGTCGCACATCAATGAAACTTTGTACGAACTTACCACTAAGTCGCACAATTCGACTAGAAAAAAGTTGTAAGCATTGGACAAAGGGGCGTGGTACCGCCTACAATTTTATATATATACATATATATAGGTTGTTTGTCCTGACTGACGGACTAATTGATTCATCATCACCCAGCTCAAACCGCTGAAGCTAGAAACATGAAATTTGAAATGTAGGTACATCTTAACCCATTAAGCCCTGAGCGTTGCGTTTGCGCAACGTTTGGGAATTTCGCTATATTAAGTAATTCATAAAGACATAAGACTTGAAAATGGGTAGAATTGGATTAGAATTGATCGTTTTAGATTCTGCCATACTCAAATTTCAAAATTATTTAAATATTCATACGTTTTTTTCGATCCAAAGTCAAAGGTTTTTTTTGGGGAATTTTTGAAATTCAATCAAAAATACTTATTCTTCAAACCTATCAAAATCCCTTAGTGGGCTGCATTTTGCAATGCTAAACTATTTAAAAATAAGTTTTGAAAATTTTTTTTTTTAATTTTTTAAACAAAAAATATGCTTTAAGTTTTGTGTTGCGCGAATGAAAATGTCAAAATCCAAGCAGCTGATATTTTATTGGCACATTTTATTTTCCGCAAATGTTTGATTTTGTTTATTTGTGTAATGTTTGCGAAAAACATGACAAAAAAAAAAACATGGTATGAATTTTTTGCTTGATTTTTTTCTTGATTAGGTCAATTAATAAGATTGTGTAAAATTTTATGGAAATCGCACAAGCCTTTCTGGGGTCAGGTTTTAATGGGTTAAACAATGAACCTTCGCTAAGACGGGATTTTTTGAATATCGGGGTCTAAACGGGCAAAACATGCGTTAAGGTGTTGTATGAAGAAACGTGATTTAATAGACATATTGATTTCGAACTTCCTGCAAATACTCTAAATCAAAAATAATTTTATAATTTTTCGAAAGTCAAAATTTAACTGGGCCAACAATGGGTTAAGATTTGTTTACGGGAAGACTCCGAAAAAAAATGAACCGATGGGCTTATTGACTTCAAACATTTTAAAAATATTTGAAATAAAAAAAATTAGACACGTGTTTCTCATTATTTTCAAAATCGAAATCTAACTGGATCAACGACGGGTTAAAAGTATATATGGAGAAACAAGCCTTTTGACTTCAAACGTGGTGAAAGTACTTCAAATGAAAAATAACTCGATAAGTGTTTTTCATTTTTCCGAATATCAAAATCGGACGGGGTCAGCGACGGGTTAAAAGTTTGTGTGGATAAATTGTGAAAAAACATGAATTAATGGGCCGATGGGCCTTCAAACTTGGTGTAAGTACTCTTAGTTAGGAATAATTTGACACGTGTTTTCACTTTTTTCACTTCGGGAATCGGGAAATAATAAAAACGTGCTTTTAATTTTTTTGAAAAAGGGTTAAGAATTTGTTTAGAGTAAATGTGAAAACACATGATTTAATGGGCCTTTTGACTTAACAATTTTTGGAAAAACTTAAAATCAGAGATAATTAGACACATGTTTGTTTGTTTAATCAAAATCTGACGGGGTAAACAATGGGTTAAGAATTTGTATCCGGGGAAACAAGAGAACTTGCGTGCAAAGCCGCAGGGCCCAGCTAGTGTCTTTATATATTTAAAGCTTAAAAATTGTTTTCAAAACTAATAAGAAATGTGTCATGTTGAAAATTTTAATAAAAAATTAATTATTATAATTTTTATGTTTGAAAATTATTAAATTTTTAGATGATTTTAAGACAGATTCGCTGAGAAATTTATTTCTCTTTTTAGGTCTCCGCTTCACGCTTTGGTAACACTAAAGACCACTAAGTTGGTCTATGTGAGACCCCACTGGGGACAGCCAACCTAACCTAACCTAAAACAGAAAAGTTGACGCGTGTGTCTCAACGTCTTCAAGATTAGGCCTCGTTGGGTCCTGAGCAAAACAAGGCGGAGCTTCATTAAAGATTTCATAAGCCACCTCCTATGCCACTGTCCGGCTCTCTCCAGCCGAAGATGAAAGATCAGAGCAGATCAGTCAACATCAGAGACTTGTTAGGGTTTATTCACAAATCGAATAGTTTTGTCTAGGCTGTCCGACTTGCAATAAGACAGATCACTTTTTCCTTGTGGTATCACAATGGGTCCATTTTGTGGCCTAAGTGTGTCTTACGGCAATGTTCCGTGCCCAAGTAGCCACTTCAACCTAACCTATGTTCGAGAAACTTCAGTGGGAACTTGATTCCTAACTTCACAGCCCTTCTTCTTCAGCTCAATGAAATCATAATCTTAATAATTGTAAAAATCTTAAAATGGTACTTCACTATTCATTACGCTCCTTCTCGACAGCGTAGGGCATAAAAAAAGACAACCACTCTGCCATTTCTGTTGTCTAGCAACTCCAATCCAAATTGTAGCCATTCTAGTCTCCTGCGCCCACCTGCGCAACTCTGTGACGGTCGTCAATTAATAATTTATGCCTGGCACACATGTTGGCGTTTTATTTGCGGTTTACTGCCCTTTTCTCTCTGACCGATTTCTATTATTTTTGTTCATTTTCTTACTTTTATTTGGTAGTAATTTCTTTTGGTGAACATTGCACGCAATTTGGACAATTTTCGGCAATCAACAGCGACAGCAAAATGAATCGCATACGCAGTTCTTTTGTGCAACGACTGGTGAGTCGGTGAGTGTTAGGAAGTATTGGTTTTTGTGTGTGTGTGTGAGTATTTAGGGAAAATTATCGAATTGATGTAATTTTAAAAATTGCCTTTGGTAAACGAGTTTTTGAAAAGAAAACACAAAATGTTTCTATAAATAAGAAGATTTGAAAAACCTGAGCCATGAGCTTTGGTTGACTTTTGGTTGGCATTAAATTGCACAGCATTTTAAGGTAAAGAAATTTAATAATTTAATTTAACGAAAGCGCTGGAAATCAGTTTCAGGTTTTTTTTTCTGATTTGGACGTCATAAACAACCCCTGAGCAATCCCTAAGAAGTTTTCAATATCCTTTTGAAAGGAAGCTGGTAGGAAAAACGACTTTATTTGAATTACTTGTATGATTCTTAAAGTAGTGATTTCGATGCCCACCTGGCTTGATACCGAACCTTCTTAAATTTACAATTTTTCTTTTTTCAATAATAATAATTTTTTTATCACTTCAGCATTATCCAGTTCAGTCCTTAGCCTTTGGACAAGACAGTCGAGTCCGCATAACTGTAAGTCGATTTTTTCGGCCTTTTAGTTGCAATTAACCGATGTTTTCAGCTAAGCGAACTCCAATTAAGTGAAATTCCATTCAATTAAGCAAACGAAAATATATTCAAATTCTAATAAAGAAAATATATTCTAATTCCGAAATTTTCAATTTTCGTCACCAACTAATGAGATCAGCTGATCCACTTATCAGGGTTGTAATAATACAGCCAAATAATAGCAACGCAATATTTTCAAATGATGAAATGTAGCAACTTTTTTTTTAGTATTTTTTGTCTTTTTTTAATTGGTTTTTTTTGCGCCGGCAACATTTTAACCATAACTAGGCACCGCAATGGCATTGTTTTCAATAAATTTTTTTTCAATATTTTTCCATTTAATATTTTTGAATTTACTTTAAATTTGTTAAAAATTATTAGTACTCTTACAACAATTAAACCTGAAATAATTAATAAATATTATAAATATAAAAAATATAAAAAAAATATAAAAAATGGTTTCACTTAGGCAGAGTTGAACTAGTGTACATTTTTATTTTTTCAACCAAAACTATTCTTTCACTTAACCGAATTTTCCAGTAATACAGCAAAGTTTAAGTTAAATAAACTAATTTTACCTAAAAATACCAAATAAAAATGTAGACCTGGACTTATATTTTAGTTAGGCGGATTTTACAATTAAGCGATTTTCAGTTAGGCGGTTTCAACTGTACCTATCTTTCTCACTACAGTTAGTTGTGATGAGCAACTCGTTGAAAATGTTCACATTCAGTAGATGAACGCAACACAACAGTAACCCACTAGCAGTGCCACAGATGTTGCAGCACATAAATCATCCCAAAATAAGACATATCAAAGACACCAACCTTCAACCTCCTCCAACAACAGCTCCTACTTAGCAGCAACAGAGGCACAGAGGGCGCTCAACACAACCCAGTAATAAACTTTAACACACAGGGGCTTCTCTTCTATTCAATTAACTTCAATTAATTAATGTAACCAACTCAAGGCATTAGCACATTGAGGCCCTAAGCTTCCAAGCGGAGTGATCAAAGAGAAAAAAAATTATTCTTAAACTTAGGCTGGATAGAGCAAGCAACTTCTTGTGGTCTAAATTGGATGATATAGTATATTTATATCACAGCACACTAAATTCAAAAGAGTCGCAACTCAAAATTTTCCAAAACCAACTTTTTTCCATAAATCAATTTACGATACACACCTCTAACTACTTCAAAACAGGGATATTCCTTCTGAATTTAAGAAGGAAAGATCTTCGCCAGATCGTTGGACTAATCACAGGACACAATCCATGGGGCCAACATATTGTTACGAAAATGACTTCTCTAAGTTCGTTTTGGATTGTGCTTGAAAATAAAACAACTTCATTTATCCAGCGCAAACGCAGTCAAAAACCAACAATCGCTTTATTTACAAATTTACACTTGTTACTACTTTACACTACTACTATTGCATGTTTCCCCTTTGCGTGCCCAACACAGACGCGACACTCTGCGCTGCACACTGCTGCCTTTTATACTTGTTTGGTTTATCGCGCCGATGGTTCTTGCACATTCCATTACCATTCGCGAACCATCCCTGCCATATCGGCATTATAGCATGCCGGTCGTACTTCAAAGTGCATGCCTAAAAGTATGCTCGCATTCATGCATAGCACAGCACAGAGTGCCTCATCGTTACAATATGGTCACAATGGGCATTATCGAGCATCCAACTAGCGCATCTTGTCTGGAGGAGGTAGACAGCACAGAGCACTTTTTCTGTATATGTTCCGCCTTCGCTGGAACAAGATTGCGCATTTTGGATTCTGATGTCATTAGGATGGACGAGGTCCATTCTCTTACACTGTCCGATCTCGTGAGATTCATTAAAGACCCACCTCACTCTCCTTTATCACCATTTGTCTCTCGAGTCTAAAGCAGAATGGGCTATCTAGCTTGAGTGCTTGAGAAATTGGACCCTTTAGGGTTCACTTTCCCGACTCTCCTCCATTCCATTTCATCTTAAATTGCAGGTCTAACTATAGAGATAAGCAATCAAATGAATCAAAGTCATTCAAAATAGGACCTTCTACATACCAGCCACCAAGCAAAGCTATGAATGGCATTTAAAGAACGTCATAATCCACACTTAATAAGATAGAATATACTTTGAAATGAAAATAAAATTAAGTTCATATCTCACATACAACTTTCGTTATCCTAGTTTCAGTTCAACCTTTTCAGCACAATTAACTACGTTTAGATTTCACCAACCAATGCGCAATTTCTGCTCGATGAACGTCACGAAATGGCGCGTTTATTTTATTCTTGTTAGTATTACTCTTTTTTACTATGCCAACAATAATAATAACAACAACAACAAGAACAAAGAAATGTCCGATTTGTGCATTTTGGTTTAATGAAAATGGGAGGCGAAAAATTCAATATGTACTATGCTCCGAAAAAACAATTGCCAAGTGCCAAGTGTGCGCGCACATTAGAAGGCGGAGATCTCCGGCAGGTGGGAGGACTAATGATAGTTTCGAGCGGAAATGCTTTTTTCACAATTTTGTCCATTTTGTGGTTTTGTTTGGCGGCCAAAACATGCGTGAGCGCGTTAACGCTGCTCCAATGACAAATCGTTCGATGGATGAACGGACAGTGAAATAAATAAAACGTACTACGTGCATTATTACAATATTTATAGGCCATGAAAAAAACAAAAACGTCCAGTGAGTGAGTGAGTTTTTTGGAGGACAGTAGGAAAGTAGGAGTGAGTACGCCTACGAAAAACCATAGAACACCGTTGAAAACCCCCAAAAATCACCCAAAAGAAATAAAAGAAACCAAAAATTGGTTGAAAATTTTTTGGGCAATGTAAACGTTGAGGTCACGCTAAACTCGTTGGTTGTTTTTTTTTTCAAAGCAACAACAATCATAATGGCAACGGCAACAACGACAAATACAAATAAGACAACAAGCTTGTAGTACAAACTGCCGAATGCGTTGAATACTAAATGAAAGTGTAAGAATTTTGTGTGGTAGAAAAACGAAAAGGCACAGCGAAACTACGCACACAACAACAACAACGCATCAGGACGCTTATGCATTATTAAATAGTTTTGGCAATTTGCTAAGTACATAGCGCGTAGTTTATGTTTTTCGACTAACGAAAAACGCAACAACAAAAACAAACATAAAATAACCGCACTGAACAATGGCGGCCTGGGTCCTTGGTGGCGTATGAGTGACTTTTATTGAAAGCAACTGGGTCAGTTGACAGCGTGGTGGATTGCACTTTGTGTTGTTGTTGTTGATGTTGTTTTCATTGGTTTACAGATAATTGTTACATATGTATGTGCGTAGCGACGCTTATAAATTTAAACAAAAAAATTATCTCCTCTCGCAGTTGACGCACCAATCATTCGCTTTCGTGTCGTGCTGTGTACTTTCGAACGTCATTTATTCAATGCCAATTAAATGAAGCGTAACGAAATGTCGAACACAACAGTTACCAACAACAACAACCATAATTGTTTACTATCCGTTCAAAGTCCACTGTTCGTTCATTGTCTTTGAGCGACGTTTCGAAGGCACATTTTATCGGCGCAATCAATGTTTGGCGTTGTGCCTGTAAACGCATCTCAGCGCCCTCCCAACTGGTCACTATTGCTGTGAAAATTATGCGCACGTCAAGTGGCCACTTAGTGCGCCTTTGACACACTTCCGTCCAATATTTTCCACTTCTAACGAGGACAGCGGCGTGGCGCGGAGGGGGCACAGATAGTGCGTACACAGCGCAGCGCCAACGTTTCAACTTATCAACACGCCATTTTGTAAAACGTGTTTAAATAATTTCGGTTATTTTTAACGCGTCGTAGCACGCAAGACCGCCGCCCTCCGCCCTCGGTCGGAATATTAGTGCCGCCCGTAGTGCGATGAACATGCGGGCGTCGCAGTCAAAGTGGCCGTTCGTCGCATTTGCGTATCAATCTGCCAAATGATGGCATGCCGAGATATCTGAAATCTGAAATTGTGTGCGTCATTTTGGTGTATTTAAAAATAATAATTTATATTTAACAACGAGTCGCAGATGTGAGTAAATTTGCCGCATGATGGTCAATAATAGTTAAATGACATAAAAATAGGCAAACAAGCTTGACCTTCTTGCCCACTATGAAACGGCCGAGTGAATACTTGCGGCCAGCAGAGAGTCGAGTATTTACGGAAAGATTTACGTTGTACACATTCAAAAAACTTTGTTGACATGGTGTGTCGTTTGATGCTGACGTCTTAATTTGTCTTAATTTGCTTGGCGGTGCACTCTGCATCTTAGATGGTACTGCCTTACCAAGCAAAGATGCTGGAACTGATTCATGCATTGAATCACCTATTCAGAGTCAGGAGTCGAAGGTCATCTTGCATAATCAGGGGGTGGTTGAATGCCTGCAGCAGTCGACGATATCCTCTGAACTGGCTCTTGAATGTGTCCATTAACTCAACACATGCGTTTGGGGTAACAGAGCAACTCTGCCAATACTGAGCAAAAGAAGCTCGTAAATGGTTTAGGTGTGTAAGAAGAGATGAGCACAAAAGTTTTGGTGATCCGAGCTAATCTGGTCAATCTGGTCGACAGTTGGGTGACCTTATTGTAGTGTACGGGAACGGGAGTGGAACGGGATGACCAACTGTGCAATCTTAACCCTTTCGATCCCAAAGTTGCCTGAGAGCAACTTTACCTATTTGTCATCTTATAGCAAAAGCTATGATTGATTTATGGGTTTAATTTAAGTAGGCACCAACAAATTAATATTTTTAGATGTGAATTCAAAGCAAATTACAAATATTTTACTGTTATCCCCAAATTAATTTCCAATAACTTGCAGCGATATCAGGAAAAGTTTGTGCTCTAATTGAAGTCTACGAATTGGGCGCGTTTGATCAAAACCCTGTTTCTTTAATAATGGTTGAATAAAATCAAAAAGTGATAATTTTGTATTTTTCCATAAATAATAGGTAGGGTTGGCTGTTCCAAAGAGTCCACTTAGACCATAAAGACCCATTGTGATACCACAACCAATCGAAGTTAAATTCGCTCTCTCAATGCACCAGTTTGAGCTTCTTACAAAGCTTAGTAGACAGCGAATGATCTTATCGGCTAGGGCCTCTAGACTGTCCAAGATGAAGTTGCCTAATAGTTCATTCTTCTGGTAGAAGGATCCTTTTATCTTCTCTAGTTGGTGGACGGATGTGCATTCTGAGAAAACCGTACATGAAGGAGAATGAGTTATGGATCATTAGTCACAGAATTCTATTAGATATACATACATACATACATTAGTTAATAGGTAAGGGTGACTGCTCCAAAGTGGAGTTTATTTAAGTCATCAAAGCCCATTGTGATACCACAATCATTCGAAGTTAAATTCACTAACTCAATGAACCAGTTTCCTACGAAGCTTAGTAGACTAAATAGTAATTAGTAGTAGTACGTTAGTAGTTAGTAGACACGAAGCGTTGTAGTCAATAGTTCTTTCCGGTGGCAGACAAAGCTTAAATGCCGCCCGAGGCAAATCGCCGGAGTACCGAAATATGTATAATAAAATTTAGATGTATGAATCTACAGACTGAGATCCAAAACATGTATGTTTTCCATACCTGACATATTTTGGTCCTGAAAGTTCAAAATAAAAAATTTAGTTAAAAGGAGACAATTTTCCTCTTTCATTTGATACCCATATCTTCATCACTGCACAACCGCAAATATTTAAAAAAATATTTGAAATGTGTATGTCCTTAAAATTTTAAAGTCCTTTAAGAAGGTTTTTGGGTCAGAAAATGAAAAACTGACTATGCCAGGATACTATAAATGACCTCTAGTTTCACGTCTATATCAACATTTGGATGGATCTCGGCAAAAAAAAAATTGTTTCGCACGGTGTAATAAATGTAAAGTTGGTGTTTTCACTCAGTTCGTCATAACTTTGTCATTTTTCTTTCAATTCTATTGATGTTGGGCTTAATATTTGCTCAAATAATATATCTTTCATCTTAGATTTTAAAACCAGAGGAGATCATTTATTTTATCTACATAAAAAAACAACATTAGAAAATGTATGATTTTTTAAATTGGTCGAAAAATTCACTTTTTTACAACTTTCACCGTCAGTAACTTCCCCAAATCTCATCTGATTTGGATATCGCTGGAAAGGCTAAGGTATTATCTTCTGACCGACGGACCGCTTGTGTTAGTCGGATGATTCGTACATATGTGCATACATACATATGTGCTCATAACTGAAGCATCATGGAAAAAACTGGTTTTTCGAAGATTTTTCGAAAATCCTTCTTACAATTTTTTTTGGATTTTCAGTTTCGTGTTCAGCGGCCCAAAATTGGTCTAAAAAACATTTTTATTTTTTGGTGCATTCGTGTCGAGTAGTGTAATAAATAATAAAACAAATAAATAAATACATAAATGCATAAATAAATAAAAAATAAATAAATAAATACATAAATAATTAAATAAATGAAAAAAAATAAATAAATAAATAAATAATAAATAAATCAATTAGTAAATAAATAAATAAATACATAAATAAATAAATAAATAAAATAAAAAAGAAATAAATAAATAAATAAATAAATTAATAAATTAATAAATTAATAAATAAATAAATAAATAAATAAATAATAAATAAATTAATTTAAAAAAATAAATAAATAAATAAATAAAAATACACAAAGAAATAAATACATAAGTATGGTAAATAAAGTAATTAATAAATAAATTAATTAAATAATAAATAAATAAATAAAATAATAAATTAATAAATTAATATATTAATAAATTAATAAATAAATAAATAAATACATAAATAAATAAATAATTGTTGCCGTTGTTTAAAATCAACCAATAAGGTTTACAAGTATGTAAGGTATAGTTTAACTTTGTATTTATTGAAATCTAATATTGTTTCGCCCATTATAAATAAATTTTCAAACACGTGCTCGCCTTTTCCAATTCATTGTTTTGGCCTTGAGCCTTTTCTATCTGAAAAACTAAAAATCGAATACTTACATGTGACTGTTCAATTATTTTGATTTTGACTTTGTCAGTTCCGCCAATAAGGTTTCCATGTAAAGTTTTTGTGAGTTTCCTAATCAAATCTGATTTATTTTAACTCATTATAAATAAATTTTCGTGCTACAAGAGCGATCCTAATCCAATTTATTGTTCATTGTCTTAAAAATTAAAAACCGAATACTTACATCTGGCGGTTTGATTATGTTGATCTTGGCTTTGCCAGTCCCGCCAATAAGGTTAACAAATTTGTGAGCTTCGTGATCAATTATGATTTTCTTTCGCGCATTACTAATTAATTTTCAAACCTTAATAATTCTTGTAAATATGAAGAATATGAAGATCACAATTATTGGAAAACATGACATTGAAATTTATCAAATCGTACGCGTCTTCTCCCAAATCGACTGTGTTTTAACTCAAAAATGAAAAACCGAATACTTGGCAAATACCAACACTTATGTTGATCTTGGCTTTGACAACTGCAGTTCTTTGTGACCACAACTTGTGAGCGCAGAGAGCGAGAGAAAAGTGAGTGATGACATTAGCGGCCAATAGCTGAGCCAGAACTTGTCTTGGAGCACATGTTGCTGCGGCGCAAATACACTGACGTGGTTTAGTGGATTTCAGCCAAGATGTCATTCAACTCTCTAGCCGTCAAAACCAGTGTGGCGCACGCTGCCACACAGAGAGAGTGAGAGAGAGCGCCGAGTGGCTTGAATTGTAGCTGAACTCTGAGGCTGAATTAGAATTCAACAAAAAATTCTAGCGATCTTGTGCAGAGCACAGCGCCACATCGCTTCACAAAAGTGCCGCAAAAAGTCAACATTAAAAATTCATTCAGCCGACACATGTGGAGTTGGGCTTTTCGCTGAGTGGCTGCGTAGATGTGGCAGGGGTTGACCGCGGCAGCTGTTATGGTAACAGCCAAAACCACTTTTAGTTTCCAAAGCGTCGTTGTGCGGTAACAAATTCGCCGGCAGTTGTGGTTGAGTGTGGATTGATTTTTCCGCTGAGCTGTCAAAGAGCCGAACGCACGCAAAGTAAACACCGAAGTGCCGAAGTTGCTAGAAGTTTGAACCATCGAATCGAATTGCAAATTTGAAATTTCGCGCAAACAACAAACACCTGAAATGTGTCTGAAACTTTTGGCCGCACTTGCCGTCATTGGCAGCGTTGCACTGCCTCGAGTGTTGGCCGTCACGTGTATCGGCTGTGTGGATCTGGATGAGCTCAGCTTCGACCAGGTCGTCGAGCGTTTTCCGTACGTGCTCGTCAAGTTCGACATTGCCTTTCCATACGACGCCAAGCACGAGGCGTTTGCCGCGTTCGCGAAGGCGGCGCACAAGGTGACCAAGGAGCTGCTGGTCGCCGCTGTGGGCATCAAGGACTATGGCGAGAACGAGAATAAGGAGTTGGGAAAGCGTTTCGGCGTGGAACTGAGCAATGTGCCAGCGATTATTCTCTTCAAAGGCGGCCGCGTGGACAACTACGTGCGCTTCCCCGACCACCTCGACGTGACGCTGGACAATCTGAAGAGCTTTGTGACGCAGAACTCGGAGCTGTACATTGGACGCGACGGCTGCCTGAAGGAGTTCAACGTGTTCGCCGCCAAATACGCCAACAAGGAGAGCGCCGAGCAGCTGCAGTTGCTGCAGCAGGCAGAGGAGAAGCTCAAGACTTTGACTGCGCCTGGGGAGCAGGCCAGCGCCAAGGTGTACCTGCTGTTCATGCGGAAAATCAATGAGCAGGGCTACGATTTCGTGGAGACGGAGACGAAGCGGCTGCTGCGGCTGAAGGCGGGCAAGGTGGCGAAAGACAAGAAGACGGAGCTCCAACAAAAATTGAACATTTTGGATATGTTTCGTGTGACCAAGCTGACCAAAGCGCCGCAGGAACCTAATGAGGAGCTGTAGATGTTAAGCGAGAACGTAGTTTTAGGCCGCAGAAGCTGCGGACGTGACAGTGTAGACTTAAGTGGCGGGACAGACAAGGCAATTCGATGAGATGAGTTGAAAACAGAAACTGGGAGGTGAAGAGGGGAATTAGGAATCATTTTAGAAGGAAAGTGAGAAGTGTATAGAAAAGAGCATGAAGAATACAGAGAAGACCATACAATAGATGCGAAAAAAAATTTAAAAATCCAAGAAACAAAGAGAAAGAAGAAAATAAGTCTTTAAAGTGTAAGCAAAATATCAAGAAGAAAAGTTTGAGAAAGAGCGGAGAACAAAAAAAAAAAACAATAAAGCAAGGTGAGCAGAGAGTAGGAGCAACGAAAATTTAAAAAGAAATAATTGTTAAAAATAGAAGAAATAATCAAAGCCGAAAACATGCAATAACCAATGATGTGAGAAAACAAGTTTAAGAAGAAAGTAAAAACCAAAAGAGAGAAGATAAAAACAGAGTATTGTTGGGGGAAGCGAGAAAATAAGGAACAAAAGGCAGAAAGAGAATAAAATGGCACCGAAAAATACAATTGAAAAGGAATAGAATAAGTAGAACAATAGTTGAGCGAATGATTGTAAGAAGAAATATCAAGAAAAAGAATAAAGTGGAAAAAGTTCAGAAGCAATTGAGAAAGAAAGCAGGCAAGAAAGGGGAGGCAGTAGGATTAGAAAATCAAACTGAAAGGAAAGTTAAGAAATACAACAGAAACAAGTAGGAGAGAAGGAGAGAAGAAGAAGAAAAAAAAGAAGAATAAAAGAAGAAAAAGAAGAACAAGAATAAGAAGAAATCAAACTGAAAGGAAAGTTAAGTAATACAACAGAAACAAGTAGGAGAGAAGGAGAGAAGAAGAAGAAGAAAAGAAGAAGAATAAAAGAAGAAAAAGAAGAACAAGAAGAAGAAGAAGAAGAAGTGAGGAAAAAGTGGGAGAGAGAAGAAGGAAAATAAGTATGCAATAGAGAGAAAAGAGGGATACAAAATGAAACTGCGAATTGAAAAAAATGGGAAACGAAAAGTAAAATAAAAATTACAAGAACAGAAAATTAAAATTAAAGCAATAAAAAAACAACAAGTCAAGCAAAAAATTAGGCGGTGAGAAAGAAAAGTAAAATAAAAATTACAGAAATGGAAAATGTCAATAAAGCCAAACAAAAAAATTAGTCCATCAAAAATTTAGGCAGCGAGAAAGAAAATTGGAAAAGTAGAAAGCAAACAATTAAAGAAATAGCAGGAAACTAAAAAATAAAACAATTTGAAAGAAAAAAAGAAATATAAAAGAAAAAAGGAATAGAAGTATAAAAAAGGAAGAAAAGAGGAACATAAAAATGAAAATGAGAATTGAAAAGGGGAAATGAAAATGACAAAAATGGAAAATGAAAAGTAAAGCAATATAAAAGAAAATAAGCCGATAAAAAATTTAGGCAGCGAGAAAGAAAAATGGAATAAGAAAGCAAACAGTTAAAGAAATAGCGGGAAACTAAAAAATAGACAGAATGGTTTGAAAGAAAAAAAAAAATATTAAAGAAAGAAGGAAAAGATATAGAAAATAGAGAGAAAAGGGGAATACAAAATGAAACTGGGAATTGAGAAGGGGAATTGAAAAGTAAAATAAAAATTACAAAAATGGTAAATGAAAAGTAAAGCAATATAAAAGAAAATAAGTCCATCAAAAATTAAGGCAGCGAAAAAGAAAAATGGAATAAGAAAGCAAACAGTTAAAGAATAGCGAGAAACTAAAGAAAAGAGAGAATAATTAAAAAAAAATTAATATAAATGAAAGAAGGCAAAGAAGTAGAAAATAGAGAGAAAAGGGGAATACAAAATGAAACTGGGAATTGAGAAGGGGAAATGGAAAAAGAAAAGTAAAATACAAATGACAGGAACGGAAAATTAAACGCAAAACAATAGAAACAAGAAATCTAGCAAAAATTGAGACAGTAAGAATAAAAAGTGGAATAAGCAAACAATTAAAGAAATAGCGGAAAGATAAAGAATAGGGAGAATAAGTTTATATGTTGGGTAAAGAATAAAACACAGCAAGTGAAAAGTTATCTCTTTTGAAGTTGAAAAAACACTTAAATCATGATTGAGTTAAGGTTGCTACAAATTCCTTTCCTCAAAATAATAATTTTAATAATACTTTTTTTATTTTAATACGTCAAAATGAAAACTAATACAAAAAGTAAAACAGCCTAGAAGAAATTTGAAACAAAAACTTGAAAAAAAGATAAGTTGCTGTTGAAACTTAGGGACTCGTGCAACACACACACACGCAAGGCAATCAAACTGTCTTCTTTAGCAAAATATGTAAAATAATTTTTTCAGCAATACAAAAAATCCGTTAAACTAAAACTGAATAAATTTTATTAATAAATGCATAAATAAAGAATTGCTCACTGCAAAGTTAGAAGTGTGCAATATTTAGCTTTTTCTTGGCATTTGGCGAGTTTGTTTACTTTTGGTTGGTGTTTATTGTTTGCCATAAACATTACCCACATTTGCCATGGCAACCGTATTTTGACAATTGCAAATGGCAACCTAAACCAAAGCAAAGAGCCATGACAAACAATTGCGGTTTCAATGTGGAATTGTTTATTGAACGACGCAGTGAAAGGTAAATTGAGAAAACGAATAACATTGCCAGTACACACAATTTGTTCGGAGTATGAAAGTCAGACACCTGGGCAGCAAAAATTAGGTGTAAAAGAAAACAAATTGATTGAACGCAATTGTGATCCCAAGTGAACAATTTTGTATGTTTAATTTATTAAAATTTCTTTGCAATACTTTTAAACTGACAGGTTCTTACAACTCATATGTCATAAATTTTTTAGTGAAATATTTTAGCATTTGAATACTAAGCTTTAATTAGTTTTGACTTTGCGTAGCGCCTTCATAACTAAATACACCTACATACATATTGCACACTAAATACAAAAAAGTCACAACTGAAAATATTCCAAAATCGACTTTTTTCCATACATCAATTCCCAGTAGACATCTCTGACTACTCAAAAATTTCATTCTAATCACTGTCTCCTTGAACTGAAAAAATAGTGTAAATCTCTTTTTATGTTAATTTTACTTTTACTATTGAAGTATTAACAGTTTTTTGCATTCCCTGAAAATGTTAGATTTTTGAGTTGTGACACTTTTGTATTTAGTGAGCGATATGTGTTCCACATGATTGTTTTTACGTCAGTGGTACACAGCAAAAGGTTAATATGAGACACATTTCGTCGTCGGAGAAAACGATTGTCGTATGTGCTATTAAATTCAATGGAACATACGACATTCGTTTTCTGCAGCGACGATTTGTCTCAATGGCATTGAATCCCATTGGTACATAAACTTGTATTGAATTTTTTTCTTTATATATTAAACGTAATCGAAATATAAACGCCTGGTTTTAATTGCAAAGGTAATAATTATTCCAAAATTTAATAAAGGTAGAACATCGAAAGATAACATCTTTCCAATACAATGGGTTCAAAAGTTGTATGTATGTAAATATAATACATACCCTTCGAATATAGAAAAATTATGGAGATATACATAATTCGGAAATTTTAATAAGTATTGGTTATTGTTAACAATTTATATAATTTGCATTGATTTTTGTTAAAAATTTACCAAAGTATAATTGTAGTCAACAGCTCTAGTGGTATTTATTTCGTAATATTTAAAACCTCCTAATCTCCTTTATTCAAAAATCATAAAATTTTCATAATGAGATCAACAAGATTAGGTTGGGTTGGCCACCTCTGTACGAGACACACTTTTGCCTATATGACCAATCGTGGGACCACAATTCCACCCGTTTGAAATGTGTATGCCACACTGTTTCTGCAACATAGGGAATGGAGGAAGGTGAGGTAATATACAATAATTCACCTTGATTGGAAGATTGGATTAGATTGATTGGATTGATTGACTAAGATGGAAATTCCTAGGCTCTCCCTTCTTCGACAACTTGCATGACCTCAGTTCAGTCAATAGCAGAGACTTGCTAGAGTTCATCCACACTTTAAATTGGCTTGATTAGCCTTTTCGATTTGCAGTACGACATACCCTCTCCTTTTGCTATCAAAACAGGCCCATTTCGTGGCCTAAGTCGCCTTTCGGCAAGTCCCATGCAAAGTCAGCTACCTTAACCTAACCTAACCTAAGGTGAGGCCAACAAACTATTTTCTTTATTTAAAAATATTAGTTTCAAAGGCCTTATTTGTATTGACAAAAATTATTTTATTAAACTTCAATTGGGCGGTTCTTGAAACTTGCATGCACACTTTCTCCTAATAACTTTCTGGACAGTAGGTAAACATGGCCCTAAATAAGAAAGTTTACTGCTTACATAAACGAAACTTCTGCCTTATTAAGGCCTATTAAATTGGCTAAAAGGCAACTATCAGTTTCAAAGTCAGGCCTTTTTCTACTAAGAAAGCTGCGCACGAAGACCGCATAAGAGAATTGAGCAGAACTTTGTAGACCATCTTTTGTTTGGAATTTGTTGACGTGTTCTTTAACGTTCATTATTTTTACGCAGCCTAAATGTAGGCAACATTTTGACAAACATAATTAAATAAAATTGTTTATTACACCACACTTGCACTTCCTGTTGACTCAAACTAGAGTGTGGTGAAAAAATTATGTTTGAGGACCACAAAGCCGTACGCTTAAAAGTAGGCAATGTTTTCAAATATTGATACAAAGTTCTGAAAAAGTATGCAATTATGGTGCAAGCATTAACTCTTCTGTGTGCAGGAGAAATCTTAAATGCCGGAGGCCGCAGCTTGTAACTATTTTTTTGTTAACCCTTTTGTTAGTGGTACTTTGTGGACGTCTAAAGCCCCTATGGTTTCAAGAATAAATTCTATATTGGTCCTTACAATAGTTTGAAGCTTTAGGAATAATACAAAAATAATAAACTGAATATTCAAGTTTAAAAAATATAAGTATACACGTTTTTAAAATGTTAACATTTTACAAAGTAAAAAAGAAGAAGCAGAAAAAATAAGAGAAATTTTTAATTTGACTTTTTACTTCAATTCCGATACATTTTCTAATTATTTTGGCTGAAGTAAATGAAGAAATATTCATTTTTCAATTATTTATCTATCTTTAATTTATTAATTTTTATGTTTAAGTAATTATTACAGCCAGAACGATATGGTTGCTGTCATGTGAGAACACTCTAAAAAGCAAAAATTAAAAAAATTATTATGGGATGTTCTTGTTGTAACCGCACAAAAGACTAAATCAAGGAATTTCAAAGTTTAACTTTCCCCAGTAAAAAACTGTAGCGAAATGGTTTTAGGGAACGAGAACCTGATGATGGACTATAATAACCCACTTCGTACCTTTGATTCGTTAACGAACCATAGAAATCGAAGCATGTTTGCAGTTTATTTTTTATTACAATAAACCTATATGTTTCTGTTTTTTATATTAGACTTAGTTCTATTAACTTTCTAATAAAATATTTGTTTGCCATGCCACGCCTTTCCTATTAAAAATGGGCGGGCATTAAAAAAATCTCATATAGAGACTTAATAAAAATAACCCGATTTGTAGAAAACCGACACAGAATGATTGAAGCAATGCCACACTAATTTTTTATTATAATAAAATTGATTTAGATCTGTTAACCCATTGCGTAACTTTGATTCATTAACCAATCATAGTAATCAGAAATGTTTACAGTTTGGTTTTATTACGACAAGTGTAATCTCAAGTTAATGTTTTTTATATTAGACTTAGTTCTACTAACTTTCTAATTAAATATTTGTTTGCCAGGCCAAGTTTTCTCTATTAAAGATGGGCGGACATTAAAGAAAACCTCACATTTAGACTTTTATCTTAAATTTTTTTAAAAGTACTAGAAATAACTAGATTTGTGCAAAACCTAAAAAAAATTATTCCAAGATCAAAATAAGCAATTTTGTATTTTAATAAAATACGTTTAGATCTGTTCAGATGGCTACAGAGGGCGCGAAAGTGTTAAAAAATCAAATTTTATTCTGCGAACTAATGCCATCATCGTGTCCAACCGGACCAGACAGTGGATCAAATGTTGTTCCTAGATTAGATTAGATTTCCTGTAAGTCTAAAAAAATGAGATAAATGTTAAGATTGCAAAGGCTGACCTCAGATCTGGCTGCATCTGCTTGGATCTTCAGTGATATAGGATGAAACTGTATTAGTACTAAGTTCTGTATGTATTACTATGTATGTATGTGTTCGTACTGCATGTATTAGTACTAACATTACCATAAAAATTGTGTCACTATCACTTTTTTAATTGTAAGTTCTGCAGCTAAAACGAGAGTAAAGAACAAACAAAATTTTCTTTCATATGACTTTTCTAAACGGTTGAACGCTTTTTGTATTTTCTTCGTTCCACTATAATTTTGTTTTTTTTTTATCACTTTCAGTCACTGCCTCCGAAATAGTTTCGAAATTTGCAGCAACTGTACACAACCAACGAAATTCGCTGTCCGTCAGTCAGCCACATGGCACACAGTGGCACCAAACATTTAAAGGAAAAGTCAACATTGCAATGTTGCCAACTGTTTGTCTGCAATTAAATGGCAACTGTCAGAGTTTGTATTGTAAAAAAAAAACACAAAAAATCTAAAAATAAAAACGCGATAAAGCAGAAAATGCCCAAAGAATAAAAGTCAAAGCATGAGAAAATGAAAGCAAAGGGGAAATGGAAAAGAAATAAATCTACCTAATCAACGTTTACTAAATGCACCAAGTGCGGCGTGCGCGATAAGAAATTTGAACTTCCTCGTCGCACAGCGAAAAGGAAAATGCAAGCGGGGGAAAAAATGTGAGAACGCACAGATTACAAAAACACACACAATATTTTTTTTTAGCAATTGAGAAAACGCAAAGTCACTTGAACATTTCTCTTTTCCAAATGAAAAAAATTACTTGAAGAAGAAAATTGCATCCTGTTGCAGGTTTGGTACACAAACAACACTAAAACAACAACAACAATAATCGAGTGTCGATTGCCAAGTGGCGTTGGAGGCAGCAGCAAGTCAAATGCAACAATTTCCACAACGTCGACCACAGAACTAAAAAAGCCAGAAAAAAAACAAGACAGACTGAAATGTGCTGTTCCCAGCATTGCAAATGTTATGGCGAGTTGCACTCGAGTGCAGCGCTGGCAAAATTCTCCTTTGTAACGTCTGGAAAAATATTAAACCCATTTGATATCGGCCGGCAATCAAGCAGCTCGGCTCGCTGTGGCAGGTAGCGGCCGGCGGGCAGTGTGTGCAACACGCACGTCTGCTGTGTCACTCTGGCAGCAGCGCATTGAGGGTCGTGTGGTCCTTTCTTGGGCCGTTGTCTTCGCCGCTTTATCGCGCTGTGGCGATCAATGCGAATAAATTTTATAGCCGAAAATGCAGCGCGACATCCTTTCTTCATTTTCCATTTTCACCTTCACTTCATTTGTTGCCGAGTTGTAGTTTTCTTTTCTACTGTAAGTGCATTTCTTCTTGTTTTGGTCCTTTGCTCCCCCAACTTTGTGTAACATTTTGCTTGTTGCTGCTTTGTTGTTGCACTCGCTGTTTTCATCTTCACGGGCTACTTTTGTGTGCAAGTGACTTTATTGTTTGGCAAGCGATGATTATCACCTGTTGTAATGTGTTTTTTTCTGCTCTCTGTCTCGCTCGCTGCTTCTAATCTTTCAGTTTGGCGCTGCCGATTTGTGTGTGTGTGTGTGTGTGGTAGTTTGTGAGTTTGTGCACTATTATGTAATTTTTTATTTAGCGTATTTTATTTGCTTCTAATTTTTGTACAGGGTGAGTTATTAAATATTTGAAAATCTAAACAAATATTGACAATGAATTAATAAAATAAGAATAAATATATAGTAATCTATGTACATATTTATAATTGTTTGTCCTGACTGACAGACTGATTGTCTGAATGACTGACTGAATCATCATCGCCCAGCCCAAACTAATGAAGCTACAGACATAAAATTCGAACTGTAGCACAGTTCTTCGACTCCATAAAAAATTGGGGCAAAAATAGAAGGAGTACTTGAAATTCGCTGAACATTTGCAGTCTAAGTCATTTTGGAATTCTGACTTCAAAAATATTGCTTGCTTTCCAAAAATAGATATAGTTGAAAAAAATCGAATATATATGACCAATTTTTTGATCACCACCGAGCTGAAACCGCTGGAGCTATAATAATGAAATTTGATCAATAGTTATATTTTAAAAAGTCAACACTAAATTTTAAAACGTCAACTTTGAAAGAGAGGAAAGGGGGTGGTGAAGCTTATATGAACGGACATTTTTGGTCGGATTGCTTTACAATTTTGTATACAAATACTAAAAAAAACATTAAGAAAATACGTATTTCACCGTTTTTCAAAATTTGGCATTTAAAGGGTGGAAAGATGGTGGTGAAGTTGCTTAATGGAAATAAGTTTTTGTTTGATATCCGTAACATGGAGATGACATAGCTATGAATATGCAATGCAGTTCAATTTATAACGGCGAGGCTATCAAAGAAAATTATTATTTAAAATGAGACCTTCTTCCTTTTTTTTAGAATAAGTATATTAGCATTAAATCACATTTTAGCAAAAAAATTGCATAATAATGAAAAAACTGGGTTAATATGGCTCATAATGGGTTAAGTAGGCGTGCAAACCTATTTTAAAAAAAATATTCATAGTTCGCAGCATGGACTAGGTTACACATTTTGGTTGCAATTTTAATTCAAGTAATTTTTGTGAAAAAATCATACATTAGTAGTTTAGAAAAAATTGAATATTTTCCAAAGCTGCAAAGAGACGCATAATCTTTTTTGCGGATTTAAGAGAAGAAAGTTCATTTAAAAAAACATAAGCAGGATTTACGCCAGTTCACGCCATTCAAATTTTATTGCCTTTCTAAATTTGGTTATTTTTCATTTTCATTAATAAAAAAATTATTTTTGGAAATTCTTAAAAAACAATATTTACACTAAACAAAAAAAACCCGATCAGCAGTTCCGCTCCTATCAATGTAGTTTTAATATTACAAAAAATTGGTGGCCTAACTACAACAATAAATTTTCTACAATTTTTTTTTATACAAGCACCTAAATTTCATTTTCACCTTCACAAATTTTTCTAAAAATATATCCGACTTTGACAAGCTATATCTCCTAATTACGACAATTTTTCGATAAAATATTTCGGATCCAGCTTAATTAAACAATTACCTTTAACATGATACTACTTTAGTCAAAATCCATGATACACATGATGCTACCTTAGTCAAAGGAACCTTCGCTAAGGCGGGATTTTTTTGAAATTCAGGGCCTAAAAGGACAAAACAAGGTGAGTATGAAGAAACTTGATTTATTGGACCAATTGACTTCAAACTTGCGTGTGCAAAGCTGCGGAGCACTGCTAGTAAAACTATATTTAAAAGTAATTCTTTATAAGATGGGGATGATAGACGACTCAAAATGCAGTTTGGTTTTATTGAAAGTGTCTTGATTGTGAAAGTTCATTCAGGATGATTTAATTTTCAGGATGAGCATAAGTATACAATTTTTCAAAGTCGTACAAGTAAATAAACTTCTAAGGATTGTATAGTATTTTTGTTCTCTCTACAGGTTTTTGTCAGTAGGAATCCAGACCAGTTTCTAAGAAGATTTTCTGGCTCTTGCGCCAAGAGCGAAGGCGGTCTCTCGAGTTTAATGTGAATTTACTAGATAGAACTGAAGTCCTACACAGGCATGTATGCACATTTATTTAATAGTCCCCTACTGATCTTGAGTTGGTATAGATACATACTTAAATAGCTATTTGCCTTTGTCCACTGATTCTATTTGATTACATGTATTCCTATCTTCCTGCTGAGTGCTAAACAAGGAAAATGTTTGACTGGCACCCTGTAAATGTTGCATATTGTGTCTTTTAATCAAAAATTCACATTGCACATTGTTTGAAACGACAACAACAACGATATCATTAACACCAACAAGCTACAATAGCGCAGAGAATCCTGCAACAAGTGGAAGGTTTGTAAGAAAATAAAAGGCAAAAACGCGGACTCACGCTGTGCCGCGCACAAAACGGCCGCTGCTGCCAATATTGCCAACATGTACTTTTGCCATTATTTGAATTCTAAGATTCACAAATAGACGCACACACACACAGCTTTAAATTTTTAGAGTTTTTTTTCGAAATCCTATCAATTTGAGTATTAAGTACAGGTTGCATACAAACAGAATAATATTTGAAAAAAAAACGACTGGACCCTTTCAATCTGTGCGTGTTGTCCTGCAATCAAAATGCGATTTAGTCGGCGCTGCAGAGGAAAATCAAGAACACAAAACGAATGTTGCAGGCGGTTGTAATCGACTGATTTGTACTCTGCAATGGAAAAATTTAAAATTAAAATTAAAAATTAATATTAAAATTAAAAATTAATACTAAAATTAAAAATTAAAATTAAAAATTAAAAATTAAAAATTAAAATTAAAAATTAAAATTAAAAAATTAAAAATTAAAAAAAAAATTACAAATTACAAATTAAAATTAAAATTAATATTAAAATTGAAATTAAAAATTAAAATTAAAATTAAAATTAAAATTAAAAATTCAAATTAAAAATTAAAAATTAAAATTAAAATTAAAAATTAAAATTAAAATTAAAATTAAAATTAAAATTAAAATTTAAAATTAAAAATTAAAAATTAAAAATGAAAAATGAAAAATGAAAAATGAAAAATGAAAAATGAAAAATGAAAAATTACAAATTAAAATTAAAATTAAAATTAAAAATTAAAATTAAAATATTATCAGCTTTCCTCTCTCATCTAATCAGAATGGACGTAAAGTTGGGGATGCAGAGTTTTGAAGGAACAACTTTTGAACAATTGACGTGAACCTAATTTCATATGGAGGGATTATTTCATAAAATTTTATTTTCAATGACTTCGTAGACCCTGTTGGGTCCATAGTGATTCCATACATTTCAGAAAACTGGTGCCCTTCCTTATCTGTTTGATTCCCTGAAAATCCAGACGGTTTCATTTGAGAACGTTTTGGTCTTGGCGAGAAAACTGTGTAGATTGGTGCATCAGCTTTTTGTGCGAATCCATCGAAGAACCTGGCCCTAAGAGTCCAAAGCTGTCTTT
This sequence comes from Melieria picta, assembly GCA_964056695.1. Taxonomy (NCBI): domain Eukaryota; kingdom Metazoa; phylum Arthropoda; class Insecta; order Diptera; family Ulidiidae; genus Melieria; species Melieria picta. The sequence goes on along the minus strand of OZ057400.1, from coordinate 103,583,835 downwards.
CCTGTAGTGATGGACAGTGCCACAGTCACAGTGACATAGCAGGTGCTCCATTCATTCCACTCCATGCTCATCTCTGTAGCTTCTGCAAAAGTACAGCATTGGCGCAGTGACCTGAGATTACTCCAGTGATGCACACAAGATTTCATTTTTGGGGGATTTTGCGTACAACTTTTGAGCCGAATACCATTCGAAACTAAATATATTTTGTACCAGAAATGTTTGTGTTTGGGAAGGATTTGAACCCCCAAAACTCCCCCTGTATGCGCCACTGGATTACTACACTGCGATTACTTAATTTCAAGGATTCTCTTAGTTCTTTCTACACTTGATTGATATTATTTAGTTGACTTGGTTTTTGCAAGGTAAAATTTTTGCTATTGAAATTTTTGTACTTGACACACTAAGAAGACAACCTGACTGGACACTTTTCATTGGACCGAAATTTGTAATCTTTTTGGGCTGGATGGCACCTACTGTAGGAATACTTACTGAACTTGAGTTACATAAGCCACACTTAAGCCACAACTTCTTGATTTATCGGTTAGGCAGGTAAAAAGAACTGATTGTCTGAAGTTCTGACTAAGAAAGACCCATATGGATGTCAATGAGGTCTATTGCCTTAACGTCAATTAGGTTTTAAACCATTCAAAACTAAATTTGAAACTTAAAAAGCTATTGATGTTAAAAAAAAACCTATAAAAGTAAAAAAAACTATCAATGTGTCTTTTGCAATTCGAACAGAGTTTCAAAGATGTATAGAGTGTGGTCTGTGTAGAGTTCTATATGATGATTTTATCTTCTTCGTTGAAAAGCCTACAGCTTCTTCAAAAGTTGATTGCCTTTCTCTTCAAGGCCGAATTCTCAGGGTTTACGAATTGTTCAATACGATTCAAAACGCTAAGCAATCTTATTAAGAATAACTTACTACTTATTGTAAACCTGTTAACACTAGAAAGACCGCAAGTTTTCCATACCTACAAACACTACAGATTATATACGCTGATATCTCGAAAAGTACACATCGGATTTGGCTTATTGTAATTGTGGAATCCTAATTGTAAAACTAATTACAGAACCTGATAAAAAATAAAAGTCATCAAAGCAAAAGTTGATGGAGATACTAAAGGAAATACAGATATACATATAAAAATTAAAAACCGTCAAAATGACCGCAAGGGTCAGGATAGTGTAAGATAGGATAACAGGATAGTGTAAAGTAAATCAAAGAATATAGTCGGGCAATACAAACCAGACCATAGTTCATAAGAACATTGGAATAACTACAGCCACATACTTTTCCTAACTTTACTATATCTGAATTAGAAGAAATAGGGATCACTTCTACATTTGCTTAGTCAAAGTTCTGCCAGTAAGAAATACTGATAAACTGTTCAAGGACACTGTCTGGAGATGTTATGCTAATAGATTCTACTACTTCAGATGCCTCAATGAAGAGAAGGGGACCATAAATCACCAACTCTGTCACAGCCATATGTCTTCTCTTTATTTCTGGGTGATCTCAAATCCGTCAAGCTTCCTTCACAATTAAATTTGACTTAATAAAGCCCTCAACTATATGATGCAGGAAGTTCTTGTGGTCATACAACAGGCCCACTTGTGGCCTTAGTGAGTTTTGCGCCAACTTTCTGTGTGTTGCCGGCCACTCTAATTTAGACTAATTTTTCGAGGATCTGATACTGAAGGTGAAACCTTTTGATCTTAAAAATATTATTGAGTGGGCTGCATGATTGTTCGTTATTGTGAGAGGAAAAATTATATCTGAAATGTTTAAATAAAGATTTTTTAATATTAATATTTTTAATATGATTTTAGTAAATCACACAGGCGCCAAAATCAAACCAGGCACAGAGATTTCTTCCATAGACAAAATTCAGTCTTTGAATTAAATAGTCGAATTTAGAAGTAGAATTTAACGATTTTTATGTCGTTTGAGAGGTAAAACTCGAACTAAAAAACCCTAAAAATTAATTAGTGTGTGTGCAAAAGGTGCTCAAACGAAACTTTTTTCACCAAAAAATTTAAACAAATGTTTTCTGTTTTTTAGTCTATTAATTCATGGTAACCAATAAGTTGCTAAAACTTTCAATATAGATTAATGATTGATGTGGACAATTTCGCTTTTAATGTTTTATCAAAATTTGCAAAGCTGAGGCTTCTACTCCACATTTAATGAAAATGTTTTTTTCTAAATTAAAAACATGAAAATTTGCAAAATTAGAGAAATCATCTAAAAAGTACGTTCCTGGATTTTTGTTATTTTAAGAAGCATTTTTTCTTTGTCGAATAAACAAATATATATATACATATATATCCCCTTGATCCCTTTTTGATCTCTTATAACACTTAATTATGATATTAAAACCCACCACATCTCCATCTCCATATCAAACGGTATATACTCTAATCGACCAACTGTAGGGCACAATAAACACATGCAATGCGCTGTTTCGCTGTTTTGTGCCTTTTGCCGCTGGTCCATTTGCGCGTCATTGTTGTTGCGTGTTGGACCATGGCGTCCACTTTACGAGTCAGCGAAGAGCCGAAATACTTTGCTATCTGCAAGGTTGCTAGCCTTTTTCCTTGACTTTTTTATCATTGCCGACTTAATGCACCTTGTGTGTGTGTGTGTGTGTTAAATAGAAGACAACAAAAGTGCACATGATTTGTTGTTGCTGTTTTTCATTATGTTGCATTTAGGATTTTGATATCAAAATTCTACAAAAGATGCATCGGCATTGGGTATTGGGGAGAAGTGAAAATAGCGTCTTTGGCTTATAATGAAAAACACTTTGCGCGAATACGTGCGGGTCGCAGTGAAAAAGTCGGCGTGTGAGAGACGAGCGAACGCTTCGCTGCCATTGACGTTTCATTTTCGATAGTAAATCAAAGGATAATTTCTATGGGTGTATTGTTTGCTGTCTGTTGCGTAGGTTCGAGCAGGTTCGCGTTAATGGTGGCTGGGCATTTTTTTTTTGTTTTTTGTTTATTTCAAAACAAAATCTGGACAAAACTAGAATAGAAATGGAGAAGCGGAAAAGGTGCGACTAAATCGTGTGGCCTTTCTTTTTTTTTATTCTGTTTTTTTTTTCTTTTTTTGATAGAAGTCATTGGCCAATTGTTGATGCGCTAAAACACTTCTCACGCTGTTCTCCCCATAGTCCGAATGTGGTCTATCAAACCTTTTTGGTTTTTGCCTTTTTGGTGTCTTGGCTCCATCTAATGTTGCTTTGATGCATATTTACATTTTTGCAGCTGCCTCTTTTCTCATCGTTTGCACCCTCAGCGCAGTTTTTGATTACTTGTTGCACTTGTTTCGATCTTTCTGCGTTTTCTTTGTAGCAATTCTTTAAATGCAACAATTTTACCTTTGCCTTTCCACCTGCCATTTGTATTTTGTGGTCCTGTGGACCTGTTCTGCATCGCAACTTATAAATAGTTTGTCATGCAAAGTTACATTATCATTTGACATAATCAAAAGATGTTTTGCCTTCGAAGTTAATGTATGAAATTGGCATTATTATCGAAATGATTGATATGACAGCCAAGAATTTATAACATACACATTTATTATCTATTTTTATATCGCTGCTAAGGTTACGAGTATTAGTTATTTTCGATAGAAACCTTTGCGATTCGATGGAGTGGGCTGCATGATTTTTCGTTATTGTGAGAGGAAAAATTATGTCTGAAATGTTTAAATAAAGATTTTTTTAATATTTATATTTTTAATATGATTTTTGTGAGTCACACAGGCACCAAAATCAAACCAGGGCACAGTGACTTCTTCCATAAACTATATTCAAAAAAGTTATAGTCTCAGAATTTAACGATTTTGATGTCGTTTGAAAGGAAAAACTCAAACTAAAAAACCCCAAAAAAGTCTGTGCAAAAAATTAATTAGTGTGTGTGCAAGAGCTGCTCAAAGTCGAAATTTTTTCACAAAAAATTTTAAACAGATGTTTTCTGTTTTTTAGTCTATTGAGTAAAAAAAATCGTAAAAATTCATGGTTACTAAGAAGTTGCTAAAGCTTTCCATATAGATTAAGAATTGATGTGGGCATTTTCGCTTTTAATGTTTTCTCAAAATCTGCATAGCTGAGGCGTCTACTTCACATTTAATAAAAAAAATTTCAAAATTAAAAACCTGAAAATTGGCAAAACTTAGAGAAAATATGTAAAAAGTATGTGAAAGTATGTTCCTGGATTTTTTAAATATTTTAAGAAGCATTCTTTCTTTATCAAATAAGGTAAAGACATCCTCCGATATCTTCCAATCTCAGAAAATAATTCAATTTAAAAAGTGGTCTAAACACTTATTTTTCGAAAAAATATATTTTATTTATCCCTGAAAAAACGGCACAAATGCAAAACATACATCTATTATTATAATTTTATTGCAAAACTAAAGGGTCTCAATACAATTTCTATTCCTCTTTGCAATTATCAATGTTGACGTAACTGGTTAAATGTAAAATCCGAAAAGTCTAGCCAACATACTTGGAGCTATAGCTTTCCAAAAATGACGAAAGTTGCAAACTTAAGTTCAGGCATTGCCAAAGTACAAAAGTTTAAGAAAAACAAAATGGAGATTTCAGTTCAACAGACAGTAATTTTATGAAGAACAGACTATTCCAGCAGTCGAATCACTGTGCACTGTGCAGGGGAATCATTTTGTTAAGGTGGAAGAAGTTGTTGTACTATTTCTGTTGAATTTTTGGAGCCCCAGATGTGACAGTTCTGCTTGCTGTTGTACCCAGTAGGGATTGCAATCCCGGACCAGTTTTACAATGTCGGGATTTTAGGGACTGAAAATCGTAATCCCGGGATTTTTTTTCGGGATGGAAATTTTTTATTTTAAGTAACTAAATCAGACGTCTTTTTCAATAAAATAAAATTTATTTCCATATTAAAGGCAATCCTGTCTTCTTACTTTAAAACTAAGAACAAAATATTCATGACAAATAACATTAAATTAATAACATAAAAATTCATTTAATTGCCAAACCACTTGGCAAACCTGCTGATATGTAAAAAGCATCTGTCTGGTTCAATACTAATTAGTGAAATCGAAAATAAATCTTCATATACTATTTAGAAGTATCCGCCATTTCAAAATAAGTCAAATTCGGTGTGAGTAATATCAATAATTCAAGTTTCCCCATAGCTTTAAACCTCAAATAAAACTTTTATATCAGCTGTTTCTTTCTTTCTTTTTCTTTAACCCTCTTATTTGCACCATTTTTCCTGTGTGTTGTGAATGTGACAATTCACATTGGTGTAAACAAGAGTTAAACTTGCAAGTTTTTAAAAATTTCTGGCTGTTTACTTTTTTGTATGGTTTCAATTTTGGGAGCGTAAGCTTGTTTACGCTTCTGATTTAAGCTATTGGTAAATTTTTATTAGAAAAGTACCCAAACAGAGCTAGTTTGTACAAATTTGTACAAAGTATTCATGCACAAACAGAATTCGGGATCCCGGGATTGCAATCCCTAGTACCCAGATAGTTGAAATATGAGAAATAAAATCTAATTCTTCTAGAACTTTCTTTCAAGTTATGTTTTAACTTAAGTTTGACCATCAAATTACAGCGTTTTTCATTATATTTGTGGTCCTTTTGTTGCTGGTTTCCTAAAATTTTGTATTCGTGCTTCTTATTGCAGTTTATTTTCAAATTCCTAACACCTTTCTTGCCCAATCACCCTTCCGTCACTTAACATTATTATTATTATTTTTTATTCTAAACCAACTCTTTTGTTAATTTTTTCATCGTTTTGATCTGAATACAGTAGACAATGCGTCACCAAAAAAGTATCCCCAGATTCATTGCAATCTCAGATAGGTTTCAATCACCACTGAACACAGAATAACATTGGGACTTGCCGCACTTTTCAGCCAACACAGTAAATCTTAGGAGCCTCTCAGTGTTTTAACCGAGAACTAATCTAACCTCATGCCCTTCATTTCCACTCTCTTTACTTTTTACCTCCTTCATGCTTTTCAGCCTGTTGATTTTGCTTCGATGATCATCTTTTAAACTCCTTTCAATGCTAAATTATTTTAACTCTCTTTTTTAATTTCTTTTCCCTTTTCGTCCTTCCATTTGTTCAACCATACCACTTTTCGTTTTATTCTTTGCTGCTTATACATTAATTCTTTTTTGTGTCGGTCTTTGCTACTTCAATTTTATGCTTTCAATTTATTTCTATACCTCCTTTTTATTATCTTTTTGTTAAATAAATTCTTCAGCCAGTCATTTTTCGCTTCTTTAACCTCATATTAAAATTATTCTTTGATTTTTTTATTACTACTCATTAATTTTTTTAATTTTCGTTTCTTTCTTTCTTTTTTCAGTTTTTTATTTTGGTTTTTCTAGACATTAATTTTTTATTCTACAGGAAATGCAAAGAAAATGGTGCCATGAAAATCGTGGAGCACATTCTTTGCTCTTGAACGGTCATCTCAGGACTACGTCTCACTTACTTAGGGGCCCCGCTCTTTTCTGGGTTAAAATAGATGCCCAAGCATGACGTCATCGTAGCTGCTGAACTTCTTACCGATCACTTTTAGGTCGATCCGCCACACTAAGGAGCACTAACTGGTACCGCTAGGGACCCAACAGTGTCTATGAGTGGCCCACTTTGCCAGCCATCTTACCTAACCTAACCTAATAACCTAACCTTACCTAACCTTTTCCAAAGTTATTACAATGTGAATTAAATATATTTTATACTCTGGTCTTTACTCATAGTAACATATTATATATTGTAAACATATTATATAACACCAAAGAAAATAATATACTACTCGAAGCGCGGATTAGCGTGTAGAGACAAAGGAAAAAAACCTAACCTAACCTATTTTTTACTTCTCTTATCTCATATTAACATCATTCAAAGCTTTTTCATATCCGCATTTTTTCTTTTTCGTAACCTAACCTAGAAGTTTTCTAATAAAACTTAATCGTATTTTTACATATATATTTCACGTCTTCCCCATTCTTCCCCACATTTACCGATGTGAAGTTAGCCTCGATTCTCTCTGTTAACCTCAAGTTAGAATCGAATTTTTCTGTTAAACGGGTCTGTAAGCAACATAAGACGGCGAAATCGTAACAGAAAAATTTTGCGGCGAAAATCATTTGAACAGAAAAATTTTATTTGCTATAATTAGATATACATGATTAACATATGTTTTGTACATAGCAGCACATATTCCAAAACAATTGTTGCGTTAAATGGCGCAACGGACCGTTGGTACTGGTCGCAACCCAAAGGTCGCGAGTTCAAAACACCCTGTTATTGGGTAATATTTTTGATATTGAAATTAATTTTTTTTTACATATTTTGATGGCATATTTTTAATAGCCTCCATCTGCAATTTTTATGAAAATACATTTTCGATGACAAAGTCTTTAGTGATACATATCATAAGGAGTGAACTAGAAAAAATTTAGAATTTTTAAGGCCACATTAAAAAAAAAGTAATAGTCTGATTTTACTAAAATAAACTGCAGTTTATTATACATTTCTTAAACCATTTCATTCACCAAAAAATTTTATGAAATATAATTAGTGGTTGCAAAATTTTTTTATATTTTTCTTAACGTTTTTAGTTAGAGACTGGACAATACGTTCGGTGACTATTGCATAGGCTTGCTTCTATCGATTTCAGAACTGTACATTATTTTTGCAAACTTTTTTGTTTTTCTTAGGGTTTGCTTCATTAGAAACTGCTTGAAATCCGCCTTACAGTAGGTTTCATCATCGAGAATCACGCAATCGAACTTAGTTGCGTAATTGTCATACAGTTTTCGAGCCCGCGTCTTCGCTTTTTTTTCTTTAGCTTCCGACCGGCCTGGCACTTTCTGCTGTTTGTAGGTCCTTAATCCTTGGCTTCGCTTATATCGCATCACAGTTGATTGCGATGTGCCTGCTGCAGCTGCAACATCTCGAGTCGACCTCGTGGGGTTATTCCGATATGTGCTAACAACCCTTTTCACCACTGCTTGGACCCTTTTTTCGCCTGATCCCTCGGTTCTGTAGATGGAGTTTCCCGCGTTGTAGTTGTTTATAACATTATAAACCGTCGCTACGCTCGCTTTGCTTTCTCTTGCAATGCTTAGTCTAGACTTCATCTTATCAGTCAAGTAAATGTCCAGTATTAAATTGCGGCAGCGCTCTTGCGGGCTGGACATGTTGACTAAAGTAGATCAAAGATGCAATTGACTAATTTAGCATGAAGCTGCAATATTCATAGATACTTTCACTCGAAAATACCAGGCACCTAATTCTTGACATTTTCGTATGCTGGATGCGTAAAAATTCTAAAATGTTTCTTGTTCACCTCTTATATGTAAGCTATCGCGACTTAATCGTTCTTTTCGCTCAATTTCGCACAATTTTTGAATTCAGTCTCTATCTGACGCTCTAAAGTACGTTGCTCTAAAATGCGACATAATATCCAATGATTGGAGTAATATATTACGTAGTAAGTATAACTAACTTTTATTAAATTTAAATTTGAAAAATTTAATTTTTTAATGCGCAAGGTTAAAAAAAAACAAAAAACGAGTTTTACGTGTAATTATAACGGATTATTTTTGAATCAGCATAAATACTTTACAGCAGAAGTGAAACCTTTTCGGGAATCAAACGCTAAAGCGGGTGATAAAATCGTTATGGGGAATAGTTTTACTTGTTGTTAAGTTTTAATGAATGAATAAATATCACAAAGCTTGTTAATAGCAAATAAGGGTTCACGGAAATTAAAAAATTGGTATTCAACAAGAATCATTTGTACTTTATCAACGAAGATAAAGCTGTGCTCAATAGCTAGTAAAATATTTGCCATACTTTTTAAGTAAGTACTATCTTTCCAGTAATATTGTCACAAAAATGTTTGAAAGTAACATAACTTGTTTTTACTATTGTTTAGATGTACTGTGCTGTATTTAGTGATCCGTCGATCCCATCACTAATCCCAATCTTTCCTTCTCCTTTTGTACTAATGTTCCCCTATTTTCTGCTCCCCGGCTTCGGCCGTTTGTATCGTTCAACGTTCATTGTACTACTTGTTACTTGTCATTCGTACGTTGAGGAATAAAGACTCACCACAACCCGAACTAACTGCTTTTTATTTCTACCGCTCCGCGCGAAACTTTACATGGTCCTTCGAGCCGGATTTTTTCTTTACAACTATGTTACTTTTAAAAGCCAGTAATATGCGATCCACCGAAACTAACAACATTAAAAAGTAATATGTCTCAAAACTTTGTGTATCCCATTAATCTCCGAGGGTGGACATGAATAAATACAAATTTGAACAGACATTTTTTTTTACTATTTTTGAATTTTTTTGCATACGGAATCACCACTCTACTGGCTATTGCTCCGAACTGGAAATGTGACCACATATCTCACCTATGTCAGAGGGTAGCCAGGATGGCTCTGAACATTTCTAGAGAAATGTAGGCAAATCTGTTTCTATAATTTTTTTTAATGATTTTTTGAATTTTTTCCCTACGACTTGACCACTGTACTGGCTATTGCTCCGAACTGGAAATGTGACCACATATCTCACCTATGTCAGAGGGTAGCCAGGATGGCTCTGAACATTTCTAGAGAAATGTAGGCAAATCTGTTTCTATAATTTGTTTTAATGATTTTTTGAATTTTTTCCCTACGACTTGACCACTGTACTGGCTATTGCTCCGAACTGGAAATGTGACCACATATCTCACCTATGTCAGAGGGTAGCCAGGATGGCTCTGAACATTTCTAGAGAAATGTAGGCAAATCTGTTTCTATAATTTTTTTTTACTATTTTTGAATTTTTTTGCATACGGAATCACCACTCTACTGGCTATTGCTCCGAACTGGAAATGTGACCACATATCTCACCTATGTCAGAGGGTAGCCAGGATGGCTCTGAACATTTCTAGAGAAATGTAGGCAAATCTGTTTCTATACTTTTTTTTAATGATTTTTTGAATTTTTTCCCTACGACTTGACCACTGTACTGGCTATTGCTCCGAACTGGAAATGTGACCACATATCTCACCTATGTCAGAGGGTAGCCAGGATGGCTCTGAACATTTCTAGAGAAATGTAGGCAAATCTGTTTCTATAATTTGTTTTAATGATTTTTTGAATTTTTTCCCTACGACTTGACCACTGTACTGGCTATTGCTCCGAACTGGAAATGTGACCACATATCTCACCTATGTCAGAGGGTAGCCGGGATGGCTCTGAACATTTCTAGAGAAATGTAGGCAAATCTGTTTCTATAATTTTTTTTAATGATTTTTTGAATTTTTTCCCTACGACTTGACCACTGTACTGGCTATTGCTCCGAACTGGAAATGTGACCACATATCTCACCTATGTCAGAGGGTAGCCAGGGTGGCTCTGAACATTTCTAGAGAAATGTAGGCAAATCTGTTTCTATAATTTTTTTTTATGATTTTTTGAATTTTTTCCCTACGACTTGACCACTGTACTGGCTATTGCTCCGAACTGGAAATGTGACCACATATCTCACCTATGTCAGAGGGTAGCCAGGATGGCTCTGAACATTTCTAGAGAAATGTAGGCAAATCTGTTTCTATAATTTTTTTTAATGATTTTTTGAATTTTTTCCCTACGACTTGACCACTGTACTGGCTATTGCTCCGAACTGGAAATGTGACCACATATCTCACCTATGTCAGAGGGTAGCCAGGGTGGCTCTGAACATTTCTAGAGAAATGTAGGCAAATCTGTTTCTATAATTTTTTTTAATGATTTTTTGAATTTTTTCCCTACGACTTGACCACTGTACTGGCTATTGCTCCGAACTGGAAATGTGACCACATATCTCACCTATGTCAGAGGGTAGCCAGGATGGCTCTGAACATTTCTAGAGAAATGCAGACAAATCTGAACCGACAATTTTTTTAAATTATTTTTTGAAATTTTTCCCTACGACCTGACCACTGTTCTGGCTATTGCTCCAAAATCGAGTCGTGTTGAGGGGGAGCCATGGTTTTCGTGAATAGAACCACAGAATAAACAGTATACAGAAGGCGCATCTGAAATAATTTTGCGATTTCATTTAGGACGCGGGCGGGAGCAGCAAAGATGAGGAAAATGTATATGGAACCGAGAGACTTCGGCTATTCGAAGATATTCGCGATGACTTCGGCACACTTCTTAATTCGAAGTCAGCTTTCATAATTTGCTTTATGTTGATGTGGTCAGTCGTTCGCATAATTGTGTGCGCTGACAGCGATCGCTGGCGCTGACTTCACATGCTTGGCTTTACTCGGGCACTTTGATATGGTGGTTGTTTTGGTAAAGCGTTCGCCAGTCACTTTTTCTTATGCAAATTTTGTCTGTCCGCTTCTTGTTCCGATGATTTCGAAGTGGATAATAATACAGCAATCCTTGCCGATTTCATATTAAATGATAATTTTCAGAACTGTTCTGAATTTACCATTGATTTAGCGTCTTTAAGATATTTTTTGGGTTATGTTGTTTACAAAATACTTCCCAAAATAAACTGTGAAACATGTACAGGTGAATTGAGAAAAGAAGATGAGGTACTAACAGTTCCTAGTGAACTTTTCATATTTCACAAAAACTTTAACTCTCTCAAAGATTTCGGCAATCTTATTAGTCCATCGCAAATTCTATTAGAGATAAGCAAAGTACACATTTCAATTTTCCGCAGCATTTTTGAAAAACAGCCACAAATTCTAGGCATAAAAAATTTAATAAAAGTTAAATGTCAAAATGCTACACCACAATGGTTTTCCACATGTCCTGATCATAAAAACACAATTTTGGATTTTATGATCTTAGTTCTTCTCAGGAAGCATTGTTCATGGGCCTTAGAAAAGAAAAATTTAACTAAACCCCGAAAACTTAAAATCCTAAAATCGTAATAAACTCTGGTTATTTTGACCAAACTTATTCCCACAATTGGCGGTTTTTTAATCGTAGTATTGTGAGTCGTTGAGCTCCTTACAGAAATCAGCCAAAGCAAAAATTTATTCTAACTTCAGTTGTTAGCCAGCGACAACAACAACCACAGGCTGTAGCCTTTCCTCATCTAATCTAAACTAATAATCTAATTTATATTAGATTACTTTTTAATAATTTTGCTTGGAAAAAATTGCATTTGGCTAAAAGAACACATTGCAAGTAAAACGAAAAATAAGAATAAAATAAAAATACTAAAAAACACATAAAAATACTAAATGATATAAACTTTAAGAAAATAAAAGGAATAAATAATGAAGAAAAAGTTATAAATACCAACTAAATAAGAATAATAACAATAAATAACAATAATTAATAATTAATAATAATAATAAATACCAATAATTAAATTGATTTTTTGTTTTGTTAATTTAATTAACAAAAAATTTCAATTTGTAAGCTATTCTCAATAGCATTTACACTTTTGACAATTTATCAATTAAAGAGCTTTTACTTTTAGAAATAGAATGCCAATTCTTGACAAATAGTAAGAACTTGACAAATAGTCAATATGGTGAATTTATTAAGAATTGGGCTGTTAATACATGAATTTGAAAAATTTATCGGTATGAATTTTATTAGGCCAGAAGGCAACGTAGCCAACATGAATGCCAACATTGCACAGCAGAAATTCATGGTTTTGTTTTTGTATCAATAAAGAACGCACACTCTACTGTACGCCTTTGCGAATTCACATGGTTCATTATTCATAGCAGTACCGAAAGTCATGGAAATTCAATTTGCTTTTCATCTTGTGCAGTTGCTCGTATTGTTTCCAATCGCCTCAGCGCATACACAAGCAACACGCACGTTTATTTTCACACGGACACACACCCTTGCATATTCGAATTTGCAAACGGTACGCCGCGGCGCGCCGTCTCGTGCAAATCAGCACAGCACAGCTCGCAATTGATGTTCCTTGTCGAACACCCCAACAGAGAATGAAGGTGATCTTCGAAAATTTAAGTTTGCTGAAGCTAGCGACAAAACTTCGTATAGCCGAAGTACTACTGTGCCTCGTCCCCTTTACTGCTTCCCCCCGCATCCACAAACGGGCCGTACCGCTGAAACCCGCAAAGAAAATTTTCTTTACACCAGATGCGCATTCTGTATATTGTTTGTTCTGTGATAGAACTGTATATATTATTTTGAAATTTGGATCGATGATTGGTTACAAAAAATTGTAATTTTGTGAAGTTAGCACTTTTTTCGTTGTTAACATAGAATCGACTTTTTCTGTTAAAGTCATTCTGCTACTTAAAAGCTGTAGAAATGTAAATAGAAGAGCTGCAAGATGTAAATGTACGTTTTTCTGTACACCGAAAGGTGCCGGATTTGTCTTAGGCATTTTTGATAAATCTTTATGGAATAAAGTGTCTCTTCTTTTTCTTCGTTTGTAAAATTGATTGTTAAAATGCAGTGTGGAGGTGGTGGCCATGGTTGACTGCGTTAGCGCTCTTGTCTTCGGTGGTGATTGTTTGTTCGTCATAGAGAGTTGCTCAGTCCGGGTTCAATTAATCGTCGTGGGTTTGTTCTCTCAGTTTTTTCTTTTGATCTATTTTCTATTCTATTTGATTTAAAAAGTATTGAGCAAGTAAACATGGTTTCGCAAATGCTTAGTAAAAATTTGATTCTGATGTCTGCTTTCAATTTCTGTGATTTGATTGCGAATACTATAATTATTCAGTATGTTTGACTTTTATGAATGTCTTAATAGAAAAAGGTCGTAAATGTACCTTAAAAAAGTAAAAAAAAAAAGAAACGATTAAAAAAAGTCCTATGGGGATTTGAACCCGCATCTTTTATCACGAAGTGGGCTACCAAAGCGCTAGCAAAGCGCTGGCACCGAGGAAACATAGCGCACATCCCTGTGATTAATGTTTTCGTTTAAAATGGCACGGCCTACTTAATTGGAATTACTTACTATGTTTTTTATGTAGCAAGAAAATTTTTCCAATATTTATTTTACTGATTTATATCATTATGGGTTCATTTATTATTGAGTGTGCAAGTTATTTTTTTGCGGGTTCCAGCGGTGTTTTTGTCGAAATCAGAATAAAGCACAAATCCATCGAAGGCGGGGACCACGATCGAAGTGCCTTTTATTGACAAATTTACATTTTAAGTCCCTAGAAACAAAAAAAAAAACCGAAGCATGCCTTGCTTTTTCCATCAATTGAAATATTTTATTTCCATACACTTTCAAACTACAGTACATTCCGTTTAGCTGCCTATTCGCTTAGGTGCATTTTCTGCTTAGCTGCATTATTTGGCCAAAATACTACTTCGTAAACCAAATTTTCTTTGAAAATTTCACATTTAGCTGCATTTCACTTAGCTGCACTATTCCGTTTAACAGCCCTGTTTTTGAGCAAGTTTTCTTTGATTTGTATGAAAAATACTTCGTTTAGCACGAAAAAAGTGCTAACTTCACAAAATTACAATTTTTTGTAACCAATCATCGATCCACATTTCAAAATAATATATACAGTTCTATTCACGAAAACCATGGCTCCCCCTCAACACGACTCGATTTTGGAGCAATAGCCAGAACAGTGGTCAGGTCGTAGGGAAAAATTTCAAAAAATAATTAAAAAAAATTGTCGGTTCAGATTTGTCTGCATTTCTCTAGAAATGTTCAGAGCCATCCTGGCTACCCTCTGACATAGGTGAGATATGTGGTCACATTTCCAGTTCGGAGCAATAGCCAGTACAGTGGTCAAGTCGTAGGGAAAAAATTCAAAAAATCATTAAAAAAAATTATAGGAACAGATTTGCCTACATTTCTCTAGAAATGTTCAGAGCCATCCTGGCTACCCTCTGACATAGGTGAGATATGTGGTCACATTTCCAGTTCGGAGCAATAGCCAGTACAGTGGTCAAGTCGTAGGGAAAAAATTCAAAAAATCATTAAAACAAATTATAGAAACAGATTTGCCTACATTTCTCTAGAAATGTTCAGAGCCATCCTGGCTACCCTCTGACATAGGTGAGATATGTGGTCACATTTCCAGTTCGGAGCAATAGCCAGTACAGTGGTCAAGTCGTAGGGAAAAAATTCAAAAAATCATTAAAAAAAATTATAGAAACAGATTTGCCTACATTTCTCTAGAAATGTTCAGAGCCATCCTGGCTACCCTCTGACAGAGGTGAGATATGTGGTCACATTTCCAGTTCGGAGCAATAGCCAGTACAGTGGTCAAGTCGTAGGGAAAAAATTCAAAAAATCATTAAAAAAAATTATAGAAACAGATTTGCCTACATTTCTCTAGAAATGTTCAGAGCCATCCTGGCTACCCTCTGACATAGGTGAGATATGTGGTCACATTTCCAGTTCGGAGCAATAGCCAGTACAGTGGTCAAGTCGTAGGAAAAAAATTCAAAAAATTAAAAAAAATTATAGAAACAGATTTGCCTACATTTCTCTAGAAATGTTCAGAGCCATCCTGGCTACCCCCTGACATAGGTGAGATATGTGGTCACATTTCCAGTTCGGAGCAATAGCCAGTACAGTGGTCAAGTCGTAGGAAAAAAATTCAAAAAATCATTAAAAAAAATTATAGAAACAGATTTGCCTACATTTCTCTAGAAATGTTCAGAGCCATCCTGGCTACCCTCTGACATAGGTGAGATATGTGGTCACATTTCCAGTTCGGAGCAATAGCCAGTACAGTGGTCAAGTCGTAGGGAAAAAATTCAAAAAATCATTAAAACAAATTATAGAAACAGATTTGCCTACATTTCTCTAGAAATGTTCAGAGCCATCCTGGCTACCCTCTGACATAGGTGAAATATTTGGATTGGGTTCGCATAAGTGGGATAATCGGCCATTAATATATTTTTGAGGATTTCGTATTTTATAGCTCGGTTTTCAGTCAGCTTTTTTCAGTTTAAAGTTTTTATGTGATTGGATTCCTTTTGAAAAAGGATCTTTTTTTTATTATTGAGTGCACCATTATTATTTCTGTGGCATTTTGACAAAACAACCTAAGTCTAATTTTCAAATTTTTCAGAAGAGCGAAAGTACTGATAAGGTGTAGAGCAAATCTCATACAAATTTCGAGAAAGGTTGAAATGCTATACATCATATCTCTGCAACTAAATGTCATAGAACAAAGCCGATTACACCAAAAGAAGCGCCTTGAAATTATATCTTTTTGATTGAAAAAAACTGGAAAATTGCGCTATCTCGACATAAGTTGTTTTGCCAAAATGCCACAGATTTATTTTCAAAATATTCGCACTGAAATAGATTTTATTTGCCTGGAGAGTATCCCTCTCCAATTAAAACCGCTGCGTTGAGATTTGAACTTGTGTTCCTGGGATGAACGCAAAAAGCGTTACACTGTCGACCAAACACAGCACGATTGAGAGTTTGCTGATCTGTTATACATATAGCTAAGTATCTGGTATGCTGCGGCGAAAACAAAATTTTCGCCGTAAATGGGTCTGTTATGTCTCTGTTAAATCGATGTTATGACTCTGTTAAGTGTCTGTTAATGTTAAGTTTTAACATTCTGTTAAGTTAACTCTGTTAAGTCGATTCTTCGCCCGATGCTAACTTCACGCAAGTCCCACATTTCGGATATTTCGGATCGTACCACAGTAAACTTGCAACTTATTAAAATTTGCAAGTTGCAAATTTGTAATCTTCTCACCGTCTTTCTATTGTTTTCTTCCTCTAAACTTTTTCTTTTCAAAGGCGAGAATGCCTTTGGTTCTCTCTTCTATAAGTTTCGCTGCTCAACCAGATTACCATAAATTGCATTTCAACTTTAATTTTCAGCGTTTACTTTATCAGCGGAGGTCAGTGAGGTGCCCACCACCAACAACAACAACGAACTTAAAAACAGTCCAAAATCAAAACTTCAAAACCGCTATTGAATACAACAAATATAAAAATTAACGAAAAAAAAACACTGTCTAGCAAAAAGGCTGCACCCCTCCTCTCTCTTCCCGCATTGTTTTCCAATCGTTTGACCAACGCTGCGGCCATCAGTCATTAACGATCGAAAAAGTCAAATGCCCCAAAGCAAAGTCGAAGCTTATCACATGAAAAGCCAATTTCAAAGACTGCCACAGCCGCAGACGCCAGCAATTGTCGGCATTGTTCGCAGATTGCCGAGTGCAACTGCAATGCGCGACAAAGTGACCGAGATCGACTAAGCGAATGAGTGAGTGAATAAAATCGTTCGTGTGCGTCTATGATGGGTGAGCTTTTGCTTCAAGCGGATTTTGTTGTTGTTGTTTCTTTACAACAATCATAAAAGTTATGATTATTTGTTGTTGTAATTATGCTGCTACTGTTTTTTTGTTGCTGCACTAATGTTGCACACATACACGAGCACACATGCGCACGCGCCAATAAAACAACAACAACAATGAGAAAAGCAGAAAAGCTCTGGCATGTGATTGGCCTGAAAGTGGGTCACACACGCTCACGTTTACGCTGCCGTTGGTGTGACAAATATTTTGTGGATTTTGCATGCACAAATAGTCGAAATTTAAATTTGAAAAATTGAAAATTTGTATTTTCATACAATTAAAATTGTATGTATCAAAATTTCCTTAAGTCTCAAAGGCCAAAGTGAACCAAAAAGGCTCACTTTCGGTCCAAATGTAGTCCAAATGGTCTGTGATGTGAATGGAGCTTCTATATAGCTCTGTCATAGAGTATCTGGTCCTTGACTGGCGCTGTTGTTCAGGATATTTGCCTAATCTGTAAAATAAGAGACCTGAGTATGATACCTGCCATATGAAACCCTCCAAGTTCGACTGCTAAGTACTAAGGTGTGAAATTTCTTATTGACTCTTAGTAACGTTAGAGTAACAAATTTTCTATATCTACTCGGTTTGATACAGAGGTCAAAGTGATTTGAACCAATGACTCCAAATCGATACCTCTCATGAAAGGACTTCCAGTGACTCGAATAATATTGGAATAGATGTCATACGCTCGAACCAGACTCTTATTCTGACCTAACACTATTAGAAACATTGAATTATTACTTGAAAATATTCAATCTGTGGAATAAAAACTTCACAGAATAAGTTAACAATTTGTACTTAAATGCTTAGACTTAAAATCTGATAACTATGCAAACAATTAAGTGGATTATTTATAACGAGATTTAAGTGCATTTTTAACTCTGTTTTTGCCCTTGTTTACTCCTCTAGGAAGATGGAGGCCCAACAAAACTGAATGCCCGATGTTGCTGACTTAAGTCGACTTAAGCTCCGTTAGAGTAGATGATCGCCCATGAAATTGAAAATCAAGGTTAACCGACACTGTAACAGACGACACAGCAACCACATCGCTGTGGCTGTAATAATTACTTAAACATAAAACTTTTTACGCATAACGAAAATTTGAATATTTCTCATTTACTTCAGCCCAAAATAAAAAAAAAGTATCTAAATTGAAAAAAAAGTCAAATGAAAAAGTTCTGTAATGTTTTCTGCTTCTTCTTCCTTTACTATGTCAAGATATACCATTTAAAAAAAGTGTATATTTCTCTTCTTTAAACTTCTTTAAAATTCAGTTCATTAATTTCTTATTTTTCCTAAAACTTCAAACTATTCTAAAGACCAACAAAAAAATGTATTCTTGCAACCATAGAGGATGCAGACGTCCACAAAGTAGCATGTTGCCATATGGCAACAAAATAGCGAAAGGGTTAGTACATTACTACATGTTAAGGATTTACAATGCCGGGATTTTCGGGACTGAAAATAGCAATCCCAGGATGCCGGGATTTTTTTCGGGAATGAATATATTATTTTAACACAGAAAAACTGTAAGTTTTCCATATATACAAAGACTTCATATCATATTCGCTGATATCTCGAAAAGTACACATCGGATTTGTCTAAATTTTTACAAAATACATTTTTTAAAAATGTAAAATTTTTCACAATAAAAACAAGTCACTAAAGCAAAAGTTGATAGAAATACTAAAGAAAATACAGATATTTAAAAATGAAAAACCATCAAAATGACCGCAATGGTCTTTCAAGTGTTAAGGAACTAAGTCATACGTCTTTTTTAATCAAATAAATTGTGTTTGCTTATTAAATACAATTTTGTGTTTTTACTTTTAAACTAACAACAAAATATTTATGACAAATATAATTGAATTAATAACATAAAAATACATTTAAATGTAATTTAATTTTTTTATTTATAAAAAGCATCTTTCTGGTTTAATACTAGTAGGTGAAATCGTAATCTTCTTATACTAAATCTTCCAATACTTTTTGGAAGTTTGAAAAAGTACCCAAACAGAGCTGGTTTCTTCAAATGCAAACAGGGCTGTTGCTGCATTGAAATTTATTCAAACGTCCCTGGCAGTGTGCAATTTTTTTTTGTATTAAATAAGAGTTTGCCTTTTTCGAAATTAAAGTGATAAAAGCAAAAAGTAAGCTATGTTTATGTTTCGATTTCGGGATCGGATTTTGTCTATTGCGGGATTTTTCAGGACTGAAATTGTCCGGGATCCCGGGATCACGAACCCATTGCAATCCCTAGTACATATGTACATATATCCCTTTCTGAAGAGGTGTGCTCCTGTGTTCATGACTCACTGGTCTTAAATTAGTCAAATCGTCTTCAATTAGTTAATTCTGACTTTAATCTAACCTAAAGTAACAGGGGCGGATTCAGAACAATATTTTGGGGGAAGAGATTTCAAAAATTAAATCTTAAATATTTTTTAAAAACCATTCAAAAAACAAAAATTCCTTTTAATTTGTATGTATTTGTTTTAAAGTCGACCCTAATATTTCGAGGGTGGGGTTTTAACCCCCAAAACCCCCTTGAAACCGCCACTGAAAAGTTTGTGTGAGTCTTTAAGCTGCTAAAAACTCCTTTTGTCCTTTCGTCAAAACAAGGCATTGCATTCTTTCCAAATATATCTGAATTGTTTTCAATGTTCGTTTATCGTCTACAATGTTTTTTTTTGCTCCGCTGGAAGCGTGGAGGAGAAGATGGAACCTAACCTAACCTAAAAGTATTTATAAAACCAATTGGTACACCATTGCAAATTTGCTACACTGCGCTCCTCGAACTACAAATTCCCCACTAATTTGACGGTTAGTGCCGTGAGTTGTAAGTTCGAAACTTGCGCTTTAGTGTTCAATTAAATATCTAGAATGCACATATATGTACATACACTCATATATACAATGTATATGGTACATATAAACGAGTATATGGAGCATTGGTCGTGACAAGTGTTCCGCATTTTCAAGTCAAAAGTCTGGTCTTGTCTTTTCTGCTCACGTTTTCTGGTGACGTTTTATTTGCCATACGAGCGCGCCGCGTATTGGCTGTTGGCGTCGCCATTCGTATGTGTCAGCTGTTCAAACAACAACGTGCGCCAACAAGTGGCGAAAAAGCAACAAATGTGGAACAATAACAGCAGCAGAAATTGGAGCAAAGCTGGGCAATGGGCAGCCAGAAGGGAAGCAAAGGTGGCAAAAATGGTGGCAAAAGCAACAACTGAAAATCTAAAATTTAAGCACACAAACGTGTTGTTGTTGTTGTTGTCGTTGTTATTGTTGTTGTTGTGGTGGTGGTGGCGTCTGATTGCTGCTGCTTGCTTGACGCTTTTTAGTGCTTTCAAGGATTTCGAAATCCGGTTGTTCTGCTGCTCGCTGTTTTATTGCTCGTTGCTCGTTGTTTGTTGTTGCGATCGTTTGTGTGCGTTACTTGCAAATGTATGTTGCTGTTGTGTTGTTGCTGCAGTTAGGGCTGTTTACATTTGACGATCGGCGAAAAAAGTTCGCTTGGCAAATGCCAACCGACGCGCACAACTTGTCGTCGCTGTTTTGATTGTGTATTTTTTTTTTTTTGGTGTTTGCTTTTGTTGTTGTAGTTATCATTGCTGTTTGCTATTATATTAGTATATATTGTGGCTATTGCTGTTGTTGTGTTTTTTCTGGGTCACATCGTGTGCTTTTTTTCTTGATTCATTGAAAAGCCCTTCGAAAAATGGCACAACGTGTTTGCATTGGGCGAGTGGAAAATTTTTTATTATTTCCTCTTTTAGTTTTCTATTCTTTATTTGCTATGTGGCATTTAGATTGGTGAATTTTTTATTTTGGTTGAATGTGTGAATGGCGCAATAGTTGTGTGTGTGTGTGTGTGCGGTGACAATGGAATGAATAAACTTTGCAAAATGGCGTCAATTAATTAATGTGAATTAATTGTATAACATTTAATGATTTTTCTTGATATTTGAAGCAACGAATGCGAATACAAAACTGTTGGAATTTTATAACAAATCAATTGCGTGAATCAATGGCGCACAAAGAATTTTGTTTTAGAGGGAAGAGAGAGTTTGCGTACAACTTTTGAGCCCAATACCATTTGACACCTTATTTTGTAGCAGCAATTTTTTTATTTGGGGGGTTTGAACCGCCAAATCCCCCTGTGTGCGTCGCTGGCTCGAATATTCATAATGCAATGAATTTATTGTACCTGCAACTGGTGTCGTCAAGGACCAGACTGGTCTTTGCCTGGGCTATGGGCAGCCAGTGTAACCTAACCAAACCTATTTAAAATATTTTAATGCCATTTAATTTGCATTTAAAAGTAGTCATAGTGACGAAATTTGCACGCGAAGTTTGGCCCACCATAAACTTTCGGTGTTGTAGAGGGCCTCTTTCACTTAAAAGGGACCAGATCGGAACCATGATTTAGGGCACCAATTCGTCACTGTTTAATTGGAATCCACGCAAAAGGGTTGGGACTCGTTTTGAACAAAATCTGACGCAGCTGTATGGACGAGGAAGAGGAAGAAGATACACTTCACCTTCTGATGAAGGATGAACTTAACCTGGGCAGATTTGTCTTTGATAGTCTGGGGGATCTAGCCGACAAGACTATTCGCTGTCTACTTACTTGGCTTTGTGAGAAGCTCAAACTGATTCAGTGAGTGAATCTTATACTCGACTGTTTGTGATATCACAATGTGTCTTCATGGCCAAAGTTTGCTCCACTTTGGGGCAGCCACTCCTACCTACCAACCTACCCAACGACATACAAGATACGTTTTAAAGTAAACAGGGCTTTTTAAAAACAAAAACAACAAACTTTTTTGGCAAAACTGGTTTATTTTATTGAAAAAATCTCTCTCAGACTTAATGCAACGATTTCACAGTCCAAAAGCATGTCGAATGAGTGTTTAAGATCTTCGAGCATGATGTCCTTCAAGTTAAAGTCAGTTCAAGCCTTTTGGATGGATTTCATGTCCTCAAAACGCTCTCAGCAAATGCATTTTTCTAAAAAGGTAAAAGTTGAACGGTGCCAAATCAGGCGAATATGGGAAGTGGTTGATAGTTGAAATGCAATTTTTAGTCAAAAAATCTGTCCCAAGTGTCCATCGATGAGCAGAACAAACCGTGCACACCAGGGGCGTAGCCAAGGGAGGGGTTTAGGGTGTCAGAACCCCCCCATAGCCTATAATTTGTCAACATTTTCAATCACTATGCATCGTATGTACGTTCCCACATTAGCAAAAGGTCTTTTCATCTTTAAATATTTAAAAGAATATTAACAAAAGTTTTGTCCGACCGAAACCACTTTTTTGGGCCGAAACCGAATATTCGGTTTTTTTTTAATATTCGGCCGAAACCGAAACTTTCTAGTTGAAATAAAAATCACCATATCAAGCACTTTTTTCAACAAACGAATTTTACATTAAGTAAATAAAGAACAAACAAACAAACACAGCATAAATAAATAAATACTTATTAAAAAAAAACAATTTATTCATTTTTTAAAAACGTAAACATGAAAAAATCACCCTTTCGTACCTTACTCGCTAATATTCAAAATTAAATAATTTAATATTATATGTTAAAAAAAGAAGTTTATTTACATTGGTGGCATCTAAATTATTCCTCCTTTCACTATATATCTGATACACAATAAAATGTAAAAAATATTCTAGAAAGTTTCGGTTTCGGCTATTCGGCCATTTTTTGGCCGAAACTGAAACCGAAACCGAAACCAGTGATTTGGGCCGAAACCGAAACCGAATATTCGGTCGGACACTAAACAAAACCCTTTTTGTACCGAAACTAATTTGTTTTTTTAATAGTCACGTTTAGGCTTAATGCAGCGATTTGCATGTTCTAAAAACATGTCCAAAGAGTAGTTTAGTTCGTCGACCGGAATGTCCTTCAGGATGTCGGTACAAGCCTTTTGGATGGTTTCTACGTTCTCAAAACGCTTTTTTTTTATCGGCAAATGCATTCTTTGAAAAGGTGAAATTCGCACGGTGCCACATCATGTGAAAACAAAAAAACAGTCAAAACAAGTGACAATAGATGGGATGGCATCCTTCGATAGCCAAATGTTCAGTTAAAATGTAATAAATTTATGCTATTGAGATGCTTAACCTTCGCCTTACTAAAGATGATCCCAGGCACTTCCGCTGCTATTTTGAGTAAACTCACAATAAATATATAATAATTTATAAATTTTTTTCATACTTCAGTATTTAGTATCTTCCTCTGGCGATAGTTCGTATTTCGAAAAATGCCTAACTTTAATGATTTATTTTGAGACTATGAAAATATTAGAAGATTTCTTTCCAGAGGGTTTATTGAACACATAATGAGGTACGCAAAAAAAATTTATCGTGAGTTTTAATCAAAATGGTAGCGAAAGCGCCTGGGATCACCCAGATACATTTGTATAAAAAATGACAAAATTCAAATTTAAACATGAACAAAATTAAAAAAAAAAGATTTTTTCATGTTATTGAAAATTACCTTAAAATTTGTGCAGATATCTTATTAAACATGAATATTAAAAAGATCACCCGGGTGGGTATAAGTAAAGCGAAGGTTAAATCCAATTTCAAGAATTTCAATGAAGATTTTGGCTAATCTTTTATGAATTACCGCCCAATTTTGATCTACGGTGATCGCTTCAGTTGGCTAACACGTTGGTCATCATTTATGTTCTGACAATCGTTTTTAAATCGCTTTTACCACTTATAAACTCCACCACGGTATAAACAAAAATCACCATAAACTTGGTTCATCAATTTAAATGCTTCGGTTAAAGTTTAAACATATTTAAAACAATAGTTAATATTGGATCTTTGTTCGGTGCACATTTTTGTACGATGACACAAACATACTTCCACTTCAGATGCAATAACTTCGCTTTCAGTCCACCAAATTTCATGAAATTTTTACTAAAAATCAGGGAAAAAATTTAATTTTTAATGCTTAAGTCACATAAGCCACAACAAAATGCCCTATTTGGAAAGTGCACTTTACTTTAAAAAACATGAAATACTAAATTGGCAAACAAATTTTTTAAAACCTCCCCCCCCATGACCAAGTTCTGGCTACGCCCCTGGTGCACACACTTTTCGGTGGCCAAATGTTTGAATAAAATGTTATTGAGCTGTTTAAAACAAATTTTTATGACTTTCATGAAGATTAGATAGAATCTCCGATATGTAGTGACATCAAAAATTTGAAAAAAATATACATATGTATTTTATAAAAGCATTTTGCAAAATCACAGAATAATTTTGGCGACTGTATGGCAAATATAAACTAAAATTTACTTTTAATTGTTTTTAGTTATCATGTATCAGGTGTACAACTTTGCTTCCGCCGTTTTCCGATAGGTGGCTGTACCGGCTGAGGCTGGTTGAAATACATAGATGGTAATGCCTTTAAAGTGAGTGTGGACAGTGCCTAACGAATTGTCATCGCCGTTTCAGTGACAGTTGTTCTTGTTTTCGTATTATTCACGCTCGAAAATGTCCGTTTATGTGCCCAATTCTCGCCATTTGCGGGAAGTTTTACTTTTCTGTTACAATTCGCAAAAAAATTCAGCTGAAGCGCATCGAATGCTCTCAGAAACTTACGGTGATGCTGCTCTGAGTGAAAGAACGTGTCGGGAGTGGTTTCAACGTTTTAAAAATGGTGATTTCGATGTCGAAGACAAACATGGTGGTGGAAGAGAAAAAACCTTCAAAGATGAACAACTAGAAGCATTGCTTGATGAAGATTCGTGCCAAACCCAAGAAGAGCTTGCCGAATCGTTGGGAGTGAGTCAGCAAGCCATTTCAAAACGTCTCAAGGCCCTGGGCATGATTCAGAAAGAAGGAAACTGGGTGCCGTACGAGTTGAAACCGAGGGACATCGAGCGCCGTCTATTTGTATGTGAGCAACTGCTTCAAAGACAAAATCGTAAGGGGTTTTTACATCGAATCGTAACCGGTGATGAAAAGTGGGTTCGATACGATAATCCTAAACGCAGAAAATCATGGGGAAAGCCCGGGCATGCTTCTTCGTCGACGGCAAAACCGAATATTCACGGCGCCAAGGTTATGATTTGTATTTGGTGGGATCAGCTCGGTGTGATTTACTACGAGCTCTTAAAACCGGGTGAAACCATCACAGGAGATCGCTACCGAACGCAACTGATGCGCCTTAGTCGCGCGCTAAAAGAAAAGCGGCCACAATATCAAGAGCGACATGACAAAGTCATCCTCCAACACGACAATGCTCGGCCTCACGTCGCAAAAGTGGTCAAAAAGTACCTGGAAACGCTGAAATGGGAAGTCTTGCCCCACCCGCCGTATTCCCCAGATGTCGCCCCTTCTGACTTCCACCTATTCCGTTCGATGGCACACGGCCTGGCAGATCAACATTTTCAATCCTTCGAAGAATTGGAAAAATGGATTGCTTCATGGATAGCGTCAAAAGAGGACTCCTTTTTTCGAGCCGGGATCCGAAAATTGCCGGAAAGATGGGAGAAAGTTGTCGCTAGCGACGGACAATACTTTGAATAATACATCTGTAAGCACTTTTTCGCAATAAAGCTTTTAATTTTGGAAAAAACGGCGGAAGCAAAGTTGTACACCTGATAGATAAATTAAAAAGGCTGGAAAAAATTCATATTGTTGGAAACTATGTCAGCAAATTTAACATAAAAAACTATCATTTACATATATCTTATTTTTTCAGGGTGTCATGCCGGTAAATAAAAAATCTGATAAATACACATATTGTTAAAGACCATGTCAGAAAATAATGGAAAACTTTTGGTGTATAGTAAACAAAACTTAAAAAATAAACTAAAAATGTTACAAATATAAAAATTATACTTTATTTTATTGAAGTGTCATGCAGGTAAGGAAAAATTTGGAAAAAAATATATTTTAAAATGATTGAAATGAGTGATTGTACCAAAATTTTAATTGAATATAAAAAATCTTTTAAAACCAAAAATATTTTTGATGTTAAATTCACTTCTGAATTGCACCGAATTTTCTGATAATTCATCTAAGTTATATATATATGGGGTCGTAACCCCATTCAAATCGGAAAGCTTTGAAAGATATTAACTTTGGTTTTTATTTATTATTATTATTATTATTTTTATTTAATTCGGGGATTAACTATTAACACTAGTGTGTGTGGTTAAAATAGAACACTCTTACTCATGTGATGGGATACCCCAGTACAAATTGTATGAAAATTTCTCACTTTTTGTTCGCACTGTAAGACATTTTGCCGTTTTTGCTAAGTTTTAAAGCTGTCTTTCGACAGGTTCAAAAATTTTTTACGTTTTGTAGGTTTCGATAACGATGCTAACCGACCTTTACGAGCCCAAACAACTAAAGCGGCTGCCATTTTTTGTTTTTGTTGATAAAATTGTTCTATTACAAATTATTTGCTTTAGAAAGTTTTACTTACAAGAAATATCTAAGCAATCCATGCAACTCCATAAAAAATGTGTTGAGTTACCCAGGTGCCTCAGCAACTAAATGGAATCAAATACTCGAAAATAAAGATATAATACCATTTTGGGAGTTGTCATGAAGTTTCACCTTTCTAGGTTATCCGCAAGTATATAAAATTTCAGTATCAAAGTGGGCTGGGGTACCCGGGTACCCCAGCACACACATAAGGGTTAAGAACTAGTAGTAGTTAATTTTAGACAAATTTTTCATTAAGTTTAAGCTATATTTATTCTCTTAATTTGTTGTTTTTTTTGCTTTGTAAATAATTAACTTTTGTAATCAGTCTAATATAGTTTACTTTAAAATAAATAAATAAATAAATAAAATAATAAATAAATAAACAAATAAATAAATAAATAATAAATAAATAAATAAATAAAATAATATATATATAAAAAAATAAATAAATAAATAAATAATAAATAAATCAATAAATCAATAAATAAAAAATATATAAATAAATAAATAATAGATAAAAACTATAACAATCGAAATTGGCTTGCGGGCACTTTGCCCTTTTTTATACACCAATGGCCTTTTGACTGAAAATCAAGAAATAATTAGAGTCCGACCGATACCAAATTTTTTGGCCGATGCCGATGCCGATTAATCGGCCGGAAGGGCGAGTTTGGCCGATGCCGATTAATCGGCCGAAAGGGTGAAAATCGGCCAATGCCGATGCCGATTATATAGAAAAAATAACACGAATGAATTCAATCAAAAACACAGTCTATTTTATAAAATAACAAAAGGAACTATTACATATTGTTTGTAATATTCACCACAAAATAACAAAACAACGAGTAAAGAAATAATTAAAAACTAAATAAAATAACAAGAGAATTCAGAATTCTATTATATTAACATGTATTAAAAAAAATAGTATATCACATTTATCCACTGAGAGAGAAACAAAAATAGTGACGTAAATATTGCATACAAATTCAGTTTTTTATTCAACTTAAAATTACGATTTTTATATTAAAATTTGTACTCTCAAATTGCGACCCGTTGTACAGATGCAGTGGGAAGAAGTCAGAAAACTAATTTGGAAAAAATTAAAAGGCCTGTTAAAAACAATGCTTTCAATTAAAAAAGAAGGATAAGATTGAAAAATTAAATGCCCCTTCTTCTGATATCTACATTAAGAGACGAAATGCATAGACATTTCGAGAAAATCTGTGTTTTTAAGAATACCTAGTTTTAAAAAAAACATTTCTAGGAAACAGTATCTAAGACTACATTACTAAAAAGGGGTATAAGAACCCGTTGGTACAAAAAATGAAAACAAAAAAATGAAAGCAGAAAAATAGGCCGATGGCGTCATCGACCAAAAACGGCCGATGTGGCATCGGCCAAAAAAGGCCGATACCGATGCCGATACCTATTTTTTTGGCCGATGCCGATACTAGCCGATGCCGATACCAATTTTATTGGCCGATACTAGCCGTTGCCGATGCCGATTAATCGGTCGGACTCTAGAAATAATGTTCCATTCCAATGCCCCAAAGTCCATTGTTGTGATCAGTGATTAGTTCTTTGGATTCAACTTTTAAAGCCCTAAATGACTTGTAATGATTTCAGTATTACTTTTCAGTAGATAGAATAGTTAATTAATTGCAATTGAAAAATTTAATAATTAAATATTTAAAACAGAAATATTTTACTAATCACATTAAATTTCTCATAATTTAGCAAATTATTTAATTAATAAATGAAAATTACAAATTAACCAAACACATTTATTAATTAATTTCTGACTAGCGGCTGTTATGGACTCAAACAAGTCATAAGAAAAAAACAAACATAAATTATTAAAATCAACAAATATTGTACGCGGGCATGGTGGCAATGCTGCAGTTGGCCTGCAATACCAGCAACATCCCAAAGAATAGCAAAAGCAAAGAGCGAAAGCGTGCAACAAGCAAACTGAAATAAAAATTTTGGCCCAGCCGAAAATCAACAACACAAGTCAATGACCCTTGGCTGCACAAATAGCACAAACAGCAACTATTACAACAACTAGTCAAATTACAACAATAACAAATATTACAACAACCACAACTATTAGCAATACCAGCACACCAGCAACAATCGGCACCGACCAAGCAATGTAAACTCTCTCCACAAACACATCACACATGCACACTAATGCAACAACAACAACAACACACACTGAAATGAAAATGTTGCAATTGCAATTCGGCCACAAAATGTTTATCAGCACAACACCAAAAATAGACGAGAGAAATTTTCGCCTGCGCCATGCGGCAACCCGCATCACAGCCAATCAAAGCGTACAATGCGAGCGGCAGTGGGGCGGCGGGTTGGCGCGTTCGGCAATTGAGTTGGTGAAATGCACACGCGGAATGCTGTGTGCGGCATTTGCAACGCGTCGCTCGGCCGTCAGTCAATTAAGCAACAAAACAAATTTCCGCCAATAATTTGACAGCAATTACGCTTAAATGGCAATTGTTCAACAACAACAAGAGAAAAAACCAACAATAAATGCAAATCCAACAATAACATTGAAAGCAACAAATAAAAAAAAGAAGAAAAACCAAAAAGAAAAATTTTGCTAGAAAAAAAATTGCCATGTACTTCAAAAAAGTAGAACGTGATTTTCCCCCACTTGACAGTTAAAAAAAAAATTGTTTTTTTATTCTAAGAGCACTTTTTTCTTTGTAAAGACCACAACTTTTTTGCATACAATGCAAAATTAAAAATTTCTTTGAAAAAATTCACATTAAACGATTTCTTACAAAAAATTCTTTCACCTTTTGCCAATCAAAGGAAGCCTTCAAGAAAAGATTCTTTATTATTTTTCAATATTTCTCCAATTTCCATTTTTCCTCACAAAATTCTTGGCTATTCAATATTTTGTGCCGCCCTTTCGGTTGCGCTAAAAATATTACGAGTATAGTTGGCCATTGAATTCGGGTTAGTTCGCTTTGTTTCCCTTCTCACTTTCTTGTAACCCTTCTTCGTCTCCATTCACCAATGCACAAACATTTCGGTTGTCGGAAATGACGAAAATTGTCTGCTTGCTGTTTATTTACTTTTGTTATTATTTGTCATTTGTTTATTTAATTGACAAACATTGACATTTGCCGCTTGTCAGTCGCATTCTAACAGCAGCCAACTGCAAGTCGAGTGCAATCGAAATGCAATGAAAATGAAATGAAATTCCACACACCGCGCGAGTTCGATGAACGATACGCAATGTTTCTCGTATAATGCTGCGCGTCTGCGCAAAAGCCGTTCTGCTGCTGCAAGTTATGCTGGTTCTGCGCCGCGCTGTTTGGTTCTTGTGTGTGATATCTTTTTTGCTCACACATAAATTTGTTATCTGATCTCATGTGAATGGTGCCTTTGTTGGTTTTTTCTCTGATGTGTTGTTAAATTTTCCTGCGTGTGCGCTCGTAGAAAGTGTTTTTGGGGAGAATTTTTTACATTTTTCTATTTCTTATGGGAAACGCTTTTCCGTAGTGCATTTTTCATGCGGGTTCTTGAAGTTGTTTGTGTTATGGCAACATGTACGATAGCTGGAAGGAATTTGCATAACTACACACATCACATTTGGAGAAATCAATATTTTTAATTCAAGCAAAACTATTGAATTCAGACGTGAACATTAGAGGGGAAGCAACTTTCAAAGATAAATACTTAAGTAAATTTAAACAACTAAAAGGCTTATTTGGCTACGTTTTTAAGAGAATGCGGAAAACTTTTCATTACATTCGAATCAGTGAGGTGCATAGTTGATTTATACATTTTACTATATACTAATATTTTATACTATACTTGCAAAGCCCCGGGCTTTGCACAAAAGTTTAAAGTCAATGGGGCCAATGAATCAAATTCTTATTAACCCTTTGTTGATCCCGTCAGATTTTTATGAAAAAATACTTACCTAATTATTTCTCATTTACAGTGCTTTCACCACATTTGAAGTCAATTAGTGCATTAAGTCATGTTTCCCCATGTAAACTCTTAACCCATCATTGAACCCGCCAGATTAAGATTTTCAAAAAAGTGAAAAACACGTGTCGAATTATTTCTCACTAAGAGTTCTTTCACCAAGTTTGTAGTCAAAAGGCCCATAAAATCGTGTTTCTCCATATAAAATTTAACCCTCGGTTGACCCCTTAAAGTTCTGATTTTCAAAAAAACTTTGAAACACGTGTCAAATTATTTTGCATGTTTTGCAAGTGCTTTCACTAAGTTTGAAGTCAAAAAGCGTAAAAAATCATGTTTCTTCATACAAACTTTTAACCCATTGTTGACCCCATTGGATTTTGATTTTCGAAAAAATGAAAAACACGTGTAAAATTATTTCTCACTAAGAGTACTTTCACCAAGTTTTATTGACTTAAAACTATAAAACTATTAATTCATGTTTTTCACAGTCTCCATGTAAACTTTTAACCCATCGTTGACCCCGTCAGATTTTGATTGAAAAAAAATCAAAAACACGTATCGAATTATTTCACATTTGAATTACTTTCACCAAGTTTGAAGTCAAAAGGCGTAAAAAATCATGTTTTTTCATACAAAATTTTAACCCTTGGTTCAACCGTTTAAATTTTTTATTTAAAAAAAAAATGAGAAACACGGTTCAAATTATTTCACATGTTAAGTGCTTTCAAGTTTAAAGTCAAAAGGCGCAAAAAATCATGTTTCTTCATACAAACTTTTAACCCATTGTTGACCGTTTTAGATTTTATTTTCGAAAAATAAAAAACACGCAAAAAATTATTTCACATTTGAATTACTTTCACCAAGTTTGAAGTAAAAAGGCATACAAAACATATTTCTTCAAACCCTTTAACCCTTGGTTCACCCATTTAAGTTTTGATTTTCTAAAAAATTAGAAACACTTGTTAAATTATTTTTGATTTAAAGTATTTTAACCAACTTTGAAGTAAATAGACTAATGGGTTTAAGTTTTTTTCGTAGTCTTTCAGTATACGAACCTTAACCCTTGGTTCACAACGTTAAATTTTGATTTTTGGAAAATTTAAAAATATGTGTCAAATTTTATTTGATTTCAAGTGTTTTCAATAACCCTGAAATTAATAGGCCCATTTTTTTAAGTTTCTTCATACCACTCCTTAACCCATTTTTTGCCCCTTTCATTAATTTTTCAAGATATACCTAAAGTTAAAATTTCTTATCTTTTCTTGTAGCTTCAGCAGCTTGGGCTGGGCGATGATAAATCAGTCAGTCAGGACAAACAATTACATGTATATAGATTGAAAAATTATAATTTTTAAGGACATGGTTTGGTCACACTAAACATAGTGACGCTAGGCATTGCTGCGTTAATCTGCTCATTCATCTCTTTTTATTTCCATTCATCCAACTAATCTTTATACCCATCCTATAGTCATTTTGATCCCTTGTATATTTGTTTCTATCTATTCGTCGAATGAACCATTTAAATACATATTTACTCTTGTTACATACATCTGTTTCTTTTTATAAAAATTTAACATTTCATTCACATTGGTAACTTTTACTTCATTTGTTCGTTTGTATGTACATCGATCTAATGAATTTTTCATTTATTCATTCATTCATTTATTCCATCTGGAAAATTATTTGTATTTTCTTCAAAAGAACACATCCTCTTTCATCGGTTCTTCCACCTGTGCAGCATTTTTGGTTTTACATCGAATGGACGAATAATAATTTATTCATAATCATGTTTCTAACTGAATTTCTGTAAATATTCATATCTATCATTCATCTATCTACCTACTAGTAATTATTTATCTTATTTATCTTCTAGTGCATCCCTTCTTATAACCATTCATCTATTCATCCACAACAAGTGCTCATTTGTCGATCTGTTCAACAAGTTTTATATATTCATACCTCACTTTAATCATTCACTTATGCGTTCATCTTAATACCAATTCAGTCATTTTTCGGTTCATCTGTCTAACTTTATGTACATTCATCCATTCGATCTCTTCATCACTCTGAACTCTTTATTCATTTGACAGTCATTCGTTCATATGAACGTTTGTATGACCTTTCTTCACACATCTAACCAATCAATCAAAGACGAAGAAATTATTCATTAGTTAAAAGCAGGAAATTTGTTAAGAGTTTTTAATCACAATTTTTTTTTGCTTTTTTGGCTGCTAACTGAGCAGATTTAATTAATTCTGTTTAGTTTGTGTATTATTATAAAAAAACTAAATTTTGTTACGCTGATTAGGCGAAAAACACAAAAACAACAACAATAATACAAAAATCTATATTGGAAGCCTAAAGCAAATTGTCTGCTTTTCACAATTAATAAAAAGTAAACAGTTTTTGAAAATTTAGAATTTAGCACAAATTAAACCAAAACGGTGGGTGCGGGATGGGAAGGAAAACAAAAGCTCGAAGCAAAATCATGGCTTCATCAACAGAGCCAACAAAAAAAACAAAAACGAAAGCAAAAAATATACAAAAAAATCAAAGCGACAAGAAGGCAACAACAACATAAAACAATAAAAATACTAGACAGCAAAAACAACAACAGCGAAAAAAACCGACTAGATCAACTCATTATAACAACAATTCAAGCTACCATATAAATAGTAAAAACAACAACAACATTAACAGCAGCAAAGTAAAAGCAACTGCCACAACAACAACACCAACAAGAACAGCCATTAGCAATCGCAACGTCATACAATAACAACAACATTATTAACAATGAACAACAGCAACAACAAAAATGCAATTCAACAGCAGCCCACCGGAAAAAAAAAGTGTTTTTCTCTAATCACCTTCAAAGAATCTCAAACACCATTTACGAACATGCAATAAATTAGTTGTTGTCGCTCCCTTCCTTCGCCCCCTTCTCACATATAGCGCCGACCACAACTAACCGCAAAGTTTGACGTTTAACAAAAATTTTAAATTAAACCAAAAATGAAATGAAGTGAACCAAAAAACTACAAATAACAACAACATTACAACTAATGAACACACCAAAAACATGACAACAACAACAAAAGCGGCAAACCGCCAAAAAACCATGTAAAAAATGCAAGCAAATCAAATTTCAAATTTCCTTCAAAAAATACAATAAAAATAAAGCCAACAACAACAAACACTGAACATCAAATTGCAGTGCAGTCGCTTCCCTGCCTCCTCACCAATCGACCCTGCAGCGGGTGTCCACTCGCACACGACGCGGCTGCATTGTTAAGCCGCAGCGCAAATGCCAACGCTAATGGCCAAAAAGCGCAACAACAACGAACACCTCGAAAAACGCCTAAAAAGTCATTGACTTTTAAAAGGCAACACTGGCCAATGGTTGCTGCGATGCTGCCGTAGCCGCCATCGCTCTGCAACTTAAAAGTCAACCAAAACGGCGTAAATGCGCGGCAGCTGCGTGCAATATAAAAACAACAACAACACATTTCTATAGCCCAAAGTTGACCATAGAGACGAAGCAAAAAATAAGACACACACACACAAAGACCCCAAAACCAATGAAGCGCAAAAGTGTGGCGGCCAACGTCGACAATCGAACAGCGAACAACCGAAAACCCAAAACGCAAAAGCGAAGCCCCGAAATGTGCTGCATCCAATTAAGCCGACTGCAGCGCATTTGGCCAAATGGACCATTGGCGCTGCAGCGACAGACATTTCAATGATGGTTGCTCAGACAGCGAACAAGCAACGCGTTGGGCAAATGGCGGCAAGTTGCTCCAAAACATGCAAACACTGCCTGCACCCCACGTCGCGTTGCTGTTGAATCGCTTTGGGGCCTAATCAAAGCATTCGAAGTGAGCTAACGACGGGGAACGGGGGGCGGGGGGATTGTGAAAATGCAACAATAACAATAATAACTGACTGATGACTTCTGGTTGCTGTTTGCAGTTGAGATAACTGAACCGGGAGCCGATGTCGTTGCATTACAATCTCCAATGTTAGAGATTGATTATTATTTTGTTTTGCTTTTCCATACTTTCGTTATTGTTTTTTGTTCGATACGCGGCGCTGCTTAGGCGAACTACTGGTATGCGCTACTACCTATTCTAACCTCAAATTTGCTGCAATTTTACTTTTTTGGTTCACTGTTAAGTTGGTCGCCGATTGTTTTGCTTTGTTTTGATGCTATAAAACATTTTCTTTCTCTTCTTGGTTGATTGGCTAAAAATACGAATATTGGATCTCTTGAACCCTTTTAAATTTTATACAGGGTGTCCCAATAAAAGTGTACTTTTAAATTTAAAAATAAAATGCCTATTAATCGAGCGAGTGGTCATATTTGCATTGTAAAGTAGACATGTGTTCGATACGGTAGTTGGAGGTCGACGGCGAAGAGGGAGGCCGTGTCTCCGGTGGAAGGACCAAGCTGAGGAGGCTATATCATCTCTTGGTGTGACCAAGTGGAGAAGGCGCGCACAAAGCAGAGGCGCCTGGAGAGAGTTTTTGCGGCAGGCCGTAACGAGTTGTTATGGTCAGTTTTAAGTAAGTAAAGTAGACATGTTCCAACTAACAATGAAGTTAAATATGGAATAAAATATCCGGCAAAAGGCTCCCGCACCTCTGATTGCAGGCCATTGTTCTTTTCATGAAATGTGGCTCTACCTCACCGATGATGCATTGAATCTCAGCCTTGAGCTCAGGAATATTTGAGGTTTATTCTCATATTTGAGGTTTATTCTCATAGACCAAAGATTTTACAAAACACTAAGGGAAGAAAGTATGGCAATCATTTACACGATTTAGGTGTCCAGTTGACTTCGAAATTTTGGGACATGATTTGGATTTGGTAGACCCGTATTCACCAGCCTGTCGTATTCTTAACGACTAAAAACAACCCCCTTTCGCGTATTTATCGAAGCAGATCATATAGAGGTTCTTAATTTTATTTGGTAAACCACCTTAACCCGCTATGGGTCATATTATTTAAATTCATTTCAATTTCAATTCACTTTTTAATCATTTAATATTTTATTTGAATTTGTCTGGATTCTTGTGTTATAAGAAAACTATCTAAAACAAACAAAAAAAGTTAATCTTGACAGACTAAAGTTCACCTACTTGTTTTAACACAATGGACCTCAGGCCTAACTGATAAGTTTAGACGACCAATTCTATTTACCTATCTACCTAAAACTGTTTTCTTTATGAAATGTCATATTTGAAATGTGATTTAGGAACGAGTTTTGAACTTAAGATTAACGTTTAATCTTAGGTTAACCCAGGGCACCAACAGGTCACTCTCTGCTGGGACAATATGGCAGGTAAGAGGATCGCCTTGCCTACCACCGCAGTTAATCACGTTGGGCTTTCTTCGATATTAGAGCTTTATTGAATATTGACAGGCTGACCAAAAAAACAGTGAGTCCTCACTGGCCCTTCCTTCCCTAAGTCGAAGCTCCATTCGGCAGCTCGTTGTAGTCATCACTGGGCATGCTTATCAAATAGCATATTTTGCCCAGTGATGTCTGTAGAAGCTGTCGTAATGAAAAAGAGGTAAAAACGATACAATGCTTTCTGTGCCACTGCCCGGCTCTGCAGGAACGCCGACTCTGTACCCTGGGGTCAAGATGCCTCACGAACCTGGCTAGCGTTGCAAAAATTGAAATCTCGTATCTGCTCTCTATTCAGATTTTGGATTGAGACTTTTGGTTAGCTTCAGAGAAATATAAAAATAGATGCACAATCGCCTTCGAGTGGAAGTGCGATCTGTGCCGCACTCACCCTTCTCTACCTAACCTAGGCAAACGATTTTTTAATATAAGATCAGGTTAAGCTGGATTCCTGCTGGTTAAAACACTTCCAGGGCCCGGCTTTGCACGCAAGTTTGAAGTCAATGAGTCCGAAAAATTAAATTTCTCTTAACCCTATGTTGAACCCCTTACATTTTTATGAACGGAGACTTGTCTAATTAATAATTTAAATAATTGTCTCATTTAAAGCGCTTTCACCATATTTTAAGTCAATAGACCTCTAAAATTTTTTCCCATGCAAACTCTTAACCCATCGTTGACCCGTTAGATTTTTATTTTCAATTAATTTATTATTTTTGATTTCAATTGTTGTCACCAATTTTGAATTCAAATTCAAAACTAAAGTCTTAACCCGTCGTTGACCCCGTCAGATTTTTATTTTCGAAAAAGTGAAAAACACGTGTCGAGTTGTTTTACATCTTAAGTCCTTTCACCAAGTTTGAAATCAAAAGGCTCAAAAAATCGTATTTCCTCATACAAACTTTTAACCTTTCGTATACCCCTTTAAGTTTTGATTTTAAAAAAATTAGAAACACGTATTAAATTCTTTTTTATTTCAAGTGTTTTAACCAATTTTTAACTCAATAGGCCCATCAGTTCCTGTTTAACCATTAACTTAACCCATTGTTGACCGCGTTAGATTTTGATTTTCGAAAAAATAATTATAATAATAATTAATACTCAATAATTAATACTCGTATTTATAGTAATAATTATTATAATTAATAATTATTTTGATTTTATTTTTGAAATCAATAGGCCCACTAAATCAAGTTTCTATATACAACACTTTAACCCATGTTTTGCTCCTTTAAACCCCCGAATTTAAATAAATCCCATTTTCACGAAGGTTTATTTTTGAAGATGTACCTACAGTTCAAATTTCATGTTTGTAGCTTTAGCGGTTCGGGCTGGGCGATGATGAATCAGTCAGTCAATCAGTCAGTCAGGACAAACAATTATATGTATAGAAATTTTTTTTTAATCGATACAAATATACAAATATGATTATTTTTGCTGACCATTATATCTTTTGAGTTTTAAATTTTAATTGTAGTAAATATTTCATTATATTTAATTCAACTCCATCTCTGTTTGTACATTTATAAATTTCTCATATAGGTATATAATTTTGTGTCTTGCACTTTAGGTCCCAACCACAATGCTTTAGTGGTGGTAAAAACCATCGCATCTAATTGTCAAGAATTTGTTATTTTGCTGCGCGTGATTGTCATTTTTGTAGGCGGGTTACCGGTTTTTTGTTTTGTTTCTTTTCGAATGGTTTTGATTTTCTTTTGACTTTAGGCAATTTATACCATTATTTATGAATGTTGTTGTTATTGTTGCTGTTGTTGTTTGTGTGACAGTGACTTCCTTCGATTTCATGTGCACTCCGATTGGATTAAACGCGCTGCAAGTTCAATGCGTCGGAGTGCAGTGGCGCTCTTAATTTTGAGTGAAGTAATTCTTATTAAATTTATTCAATTTTGATAGAATTTTTAAGCTCTCATGATTGGCTTAAGTTGCTATTAAAGTCTTTTTGGGACCGGTTCATTTTATACTAAATTAGCATTAAATATTTTAAATTCTTTTGAAATGTCAAAATATATCACTGAACATAAAAGAAACTAAATCTTTGCTTAACATTTCCGTACTTTCAGGACGCCGGGACAACTCTTCAACCCTTCTTCAAACCAATCAGTCACCCTGCACTTAGTCCTATTATATTTTCTGTTATTATTAGCTTTCCAAACAAAAACAAAATCTTCACTGGCCACGCCACTGGCTGTTCGTTGTCGCCAATCAAGCGCACAGCCACCAAAAATCTGCTCGTGGAATTGGAAAGCAAGCCGCAACGCTTCAACGTCCACACTGCACTCAGCCCTAATTCCCGATTCCCCCCGTTCGGACATGCCAAGAAGCTGCAAGAAGTTAATCTTTTTTCACAAATTTTCGAGCCATTTCATTGCGTCGCCACGCAAATGCAATCAACAGCGAAAACCAGTTCCGATGCGTTCGCCAGCCGCCAGCCGCAGCCAACGCAGCGGCCGTGCAATCAGCGAGCAAGCAAAGCAAAAAAATGCATAAACGTACATTTCACAGCAGGTAAGCAAACGTTGACCCTGCTTTTCTATTTTTTAGCTTAGCGGCGAGACTGTCGAACCAACAAAAAATAAAAATAAAAAAGATGCTGCACCTTTTGGCCAAAACCGGGCAACTGCAACAGCAACGACAGCGACAGCAGCAGCAGCAGCAAAAAAGGGCCACTCATTGCCGCTGTGGCAGTTTGTGAGACAGGCGTTGTTAAAGTCAATGCTGCTGTTGTTGCTATTATTTTTGTTTTTGTTGTTGTTATCAAGACTGAGATTTTTCGTGCGGCCTTCTATTTTTTGGTACAGCTTCGCGTTAATTTTTTTTGTATGTGCCCTTTTTCACTTTGTTGCCCACACTTTGACGGTCGTTCAATATTTTCGGCAGCTCCGATTACCCTCGACTAATGTTGCAATTGTTGTTCGTATTGTTGTTGTTGGCATTAAGAGATTTTGATTAGCCACACTAAGTGCAATTGAACGCACTCAGATGTCCTTCGGCCGATAAGAAATGAAGCCAGAATTTATACATACAAAATGGCAAAATACGCTTAGTGAGCATAAGCTGTGATGACAGGCTCAAGGATCATGCAGCGTGAATTTTCTGTATTGCGAACAGAGAAAAAAGTAGCCAATTTTACACACGCAAAATCGATATACCTTAAAAAATAGGGGCCAAATATAGTAAAACTGCGTTTTTAGTTTTTCTCTCCAAAGTAAGGATTTTCTTTAAAAGGATTTTGGAATTGCAAAGGCAAGAAAAAAAATATTTATAAAAAAATATTTAAAAAATTGAGCGCAATGTAGAATCAATCAAATCAAAATCAAACGAAGGAGACAATTATTTAGAATTGGATACAAATTAATTTCAAGGACCACTAGGTACTGAAAATGTCCTTTAAAACCTTTGTCGTTGAATGTTCTTAACCCTTTCGACCCCAAAGTTGCCTGAGAGCAACTTCACCTATCTGTCATCTTATAGCAAAAGCTACGATTGATTTATGGGTTTAATTTAAGTAGGCACCAACAAATTAATATTTTTAGAAGTGAATTCAAAGCAAATTACAAACATTTTACTGTTATTCCCAAAATAATTTCCAATAATTTGCAGCGATATCAGGGAAAGTTTGTGTTCTAATTGAAGTCTACGAATTGGGCGCGTTTGATCAAAACCCTATTTTATTTAATAATGTTTACATAAAATCAAAAAGTGATAATTTTGTATTTTTCCATAAATATTAAATAATTTTTCTGTAATTAAAAAATATTGATACAAAATTTATTTAACCCGTTTTAAGCTAAAACTGTTCAAAAGTAAACTAGCTCTAGAACTCTAACAAAGAGACGTGGCGACTTCAAATGTCGTGGGCACATTTCTTAGGCAAATATTTCAAGATTTAAATACCAAAAAGTAATATCGAGACACAGGGTAAAATTCGAGGTAGAAAGGGATAAAAAACTACGAAATCCGTATCGCCTCCCGCCTGGAATGGAAAAGGGGAAGTATTCTGAATAACCTGAGCGCCACAATCTACACAGATGACTCCAAGATGGAATGCGGAACCTTCTCCGAAAAACTAGAATTAAATACATCTATCCGGCTCCCGAATTCTTCAAGCGCCTTCATAAGAATTCTTGTCAGTAAAGCCTCAAGCGAAAGTCCTTAGTTCCTATATATTCTTCACGAACTGTTGTTGCTTATTTAAATGCTGCGCAGTGAAATTTCCAATCATACACTAATCCTTCCTTATGCCATTCGTACACTTCAACTGAATTAATTCCGCCGTCAATTTCAGCCCCAACAATTTGTCTGTCACATTTAATGCGACGCAATTCCTGCAGGAGCCGAAAGCGTGGGAAAACCGCCAACACAAACGATGCAACAAAGCCAAATCAAAGTATAGAAAAACCACAAAAGCAACAACAACCTGCCGTCTGTGACTTTAGACTGAATGCCAGCAAGCAGCGCACGAATGCACCACACCCCAACACAATTCATCAAAAATGCAAACGCAAACATTTCATGCATGGAAATTTTCACAAAAATATGCCATTTCCATTTCAATGACGCAATGTGCAAACAAATAAATCAATGAATAAAAGAACCAACGATAGAAATGGCCATGAATTCGAGAGCCGAAATAGCGACATGCAAAAGGGTTGCAATTGAATTGGCGGCCAGACATGTGGTGGAGTACCGATTTCTCATGCTAATCACAGCGTGAAATCCTGCAGGTATGCAACGCCAACATTCAACTTCGACATTGAGACAAAAAATAAATACAAATCAAAACCACGCAATAAATGCTGCCAAGGAGCGGAAGCCTCAAAGACAGCGCAGTCAGTCAGGTGTGCAGTTCTATGCGGGCGAATCGAATACGCGGCTGGCTTGAAAAGGGTTAACGAGCACAACTGCGCGAGCCTGGCAGCCACATACGAGTATGAGGACGTAACGCAGGGCGGATGCGACGAGGAGCAATGTCGGAGAAAATGTTGGCTAACTACGGTGTGCCGTCAAATGTAATCAGCTGGCGTCATTTCAGCTGAGTGAAAACTAGTAATCGGCGTCGGGGTAAGTTCTTCGTAACATTTGATTTGATTTCATATTCTATTCAAAAATGAAAAGTGAAAAGGTTCAATTGTAATTTCCACTCAATGTATCTAATATAATAAAGATTTGGTAGTAGCAAAAGAGAATAGTTGCAAGCTGCCACAGTTGACCAGAAGGTCTCAGGTTTGAGTCTGGACTCAATAAACATTAGCTAAAGAAGTCTTTTCTGGGAGTCGACATGGTCCATGCAAAGCTTTCAGTCCACATGGAATCGGCATAAAACTATTGGTCGCTTTTTGTCAAATCATATCATGTAACAAATTAAAGGGTGTGAAAAAAATCTGAATCAAAGAATTTATTGGTTTGAAAGTTATTAAAAAACAAGGCAGAAGCTGCAATTCGAATGAAGTACAAAAATTCAAATTTATTTCAGTATCAGTGTTTTAAATAATAAAAAGATACAAAATCAATGAAGCGAAAATAATAATATTTTGACACGTGATCAAGGAGATTTTGGGTTTTAACATACTTACTTTTCAAGAAAATTCTATATAAATTCTCAAGAATATAAAGGATTAAAATTTTCAAAGGCCCTTTTTTATATCCTTTTTTTACAAATAGATAAAAAATCAAGTTTTCAATTCAATAAATTTTTTATATCCTTTTTTTACAAATAGATAAAAAATTAATTTTATTTAAATTCTTGAGCCTTTCCTCTTTCATTTTTTTAGAAATGAAAAACTGAGTACGCAGTATTGTTATGTTTGGTCTCTAGTTTCACGCCCATATGGAGTTTTTCCGGTGTACAAAATTTTTTTAATTTTTGTTTAGCAATTTGATGTGAAATATTACGAAAAACATTTTTGTGAAACATTTTGATCCTCTAGCTCCCGGTTTTATGGGTCAAATTTACCCTTTTTTCCTAAAATGTCAAAAAAAGTCCTTCGAAACAGAACTTTTAAGAAAGAAATGTATCACGAAAATATTAGCCATAAAATTCTACTACAGGCCTCTGGATACACCGAATCTCATAATTTAACTTGAACGCCAGAAATAA
Source organism: Melieria picta (assembly GCA_964056695.1). Lineage (NCBI taxonomy): Eukaryota > Metazoa > Arthropoda > Insecta > Diptera > Ulidiidae > Melieria > Melieria picta. Next base: position 103,541,561 of record OZ057400.1, on the reverse strand, counting down.
GTCAAAACTGGCAGGATTTAGACTTCGAATCCCGTCAAATTGCTTTCTATCTTCACAATTAAATCCAACACAGATGAAAGATGGAGCCGTGTTGCCAGATCAGGAGATTTGCTCCTAGTTTTAGGAGATTCTTGGCCTTTAGGAGAACTTAACAAAACAAGAGGAAGAATTGTTTAGGAGAAAGTTTAGGAGTTTTTTATTTTATGTTAGGGGATTCTTCAGATCCTTAGTGGATTTTCGGGAGATTTTTGGATAACGAAGTACAAAATATAAGCTCGTTCTATCTCGTTCTCACTTATTGCTGTCACAATGAAATCCCGCCAAAATGGCACTTTTTATTTAATTAATTTGTTATATGTTTTGATTTTGTTAAGTTTTTCTTGTTAAGCTGAAGATGAATAAAAGCAGGCTGCAATAAAGAAAAATTATATGTAAGTATATTTTTTTATTTTTTTATAAGAAGTTTAATTTCTTTAAAATGACGCAAATTATAAAAAAAATTTAGTAGGTTTTTTTAACTTTTGGGAGGAAAATTCAGTATTTTTTTAAGATTTAGGAGAAAGTCATTTCAGGTATCTGGCAACACTGAGATTGAGTCCTGAAGTTTTCGTCGCAGTGCACAGTGATTCGACTCCATACAACCGCAGGACAAAATTATAAGGAGTGTTCTGTTGTTCTGTAGTGTTCTGTCTGTAAAATTTTGTATACTATTTAATAATGGTCTGATGAATTGAAATCTCCATTTTTTTCTTCAACTTTTGTAGTATGGCAATGCCAATTTGCAATTTTGCAATAGCTCCGAGCATGTTGGTTAGATTTTTCAGATTTTGCATTTAACCAGTTACGTCAACATTGATAATTTCAAGGAGCAACAGAAATTGTATGAGGACCCTTTAGTTTTGCAATAAAAATGATAATAAAAGATATATGTTTTGCATTTTTCATTTTTCATGCTGATTGCATACTTTCAGGGGTAAATAAAATAAATTTTGTCGAAAATTAGGTGTTTAGACTACTTTTAAAATTGAATTATTATCTGAAATCGAAAGATATTGGAGGATGTGTTTACATTATTCGACCAAGAAAGAATGCTTCTTAAAATACACAAAAATCCAGGAACATACTTTAACAAACCTTTTAGATATTTTCCTCTAAGGTTTGCCAATTTTCAGGATTTTAATTTTGAAAAATATTTTAAATTAAAAGTGAAGTAAAAACCTCAGCCTTTGGAACACATTAAAAGCAAAAAATGCCCACATCAATTCTTAATATATTTTGATAATTGTTAATATTGATAAGTTTTAGAAAGCGGCATGGACATGACCGAAGGGTCGATGTGGGTGCCAATACTATGTATTATCCAGTGCCTTAATGCCTCATGTCTTTGTCCTTAATGCCTCATGTCCTAAACGCCTAATTTGATCTCTTCATGCCTCACATTGAATTCTATTTAGACGAGGTTCACTGTTTTCGGCACTGACTTAGATATACGAACATAACTAAATACTTTTGATACCACAATAAATAAAAGCTGATTAATATCAGCTCAGCTAAAATGCGCTAATTAAGACAAAACACATAAAAACCTTTGCCCTCATAAAAAATTGCATTCACTACGAGCGCACATCGAATTGTTGTACGTGTCACCCCCTTAAGCCAATGCAACCATACTGTGTGAAAATGTTTCCCTGAACTATTCACTTTCACAATTTTCCACATTTTCATTCGATTTTTACCACACGTTCAATTTTTTGTGCACTCTTATCAATTGACACCAGCAGCGCACTCACACACACACACACACACACACACATTAACTATGCGATCCTTGAAAACGCTGGCGATCGCGTGTACAAATGTCATTTCCTCTGCCCTCCTCCTTCAATTTTGCGCTGCCTTGTTTTTTAGCTGTGGTGCGGTTCGGTCGTCGATCAACCCATTAAAAAACCTGCGGGTCACACTAACAGCTCTGTGACAGCTCTGTGAAAAACACAAACTGCATTTTCCAAATTATAGCATTGAGAAAAAGTATCTGCTGCGTGCGATTTTTTGCTGTCGATTGCGGTTTTTCAACGCTTCTCACACTGCTGAACTGATAAGCCATCAGCAATGCTTGATTCAAAGTGCGGAAATTGCCTGTTGGGGAAAAAGAGTTAATTGGGAAATTGTTGGGAAAATGCTGGTTGCAAAAAACGTCATCAAGTTTTTTCAACTGACTTTGGCTTTTAACAAATATTGATTGGAAAATTTCATATTTTTAGAATTCAATGTTTTACTGCTATTAACGATCATTGACTGCAGAATGCGTGATGGTGTTCTACTGAGCTTTAACACTAAAAAGGTTGAACATTTTCCATACCTATAAGACCGCAGTGGTCATTTTGAACGCAAATACGTAAATATTACACCGAGCGACAAAAATTACAAAAATTTTTCACACCGGAAAAAATCCATATGGGCGTTAAATTAGAGACCAAACATAGTAATACTGCGTACTCAGTTTTTCATTTCTACATTATTTGTCCTTTTAAAAGGATTTCAAAATTTTGAAGGTGATAAAAAATAAAAAAATTTAAAAAATACTTAACCTCGTTTGAATATGGCGATATGTATATCAAATTTAAGAGGAAAGGCTCAAGAATTTAAATAAAATTGATTTGTTATCTATTTGTAAAAAAGGGATATGAAAAAGGTCCTTTGAAAACTTTAATCCTTTATATCCTTGAAATATTATGTAGAATTTTCTTGAAAAGTAAGTATGTTAAAACCCCAAGTCTCCTTTATCACATGTCAAAATTTCATTATTCTCGCTTCATTGATTTTGTATCTTTTTACTATTTAAAATACTGATACTCAAATAAATTAGAATTGCAGCTTCCGCCTTTTTTTTAATAACTTTCGAACCAATAAAGTTAGAGTAATGAAATTTTGATACGTTATCAAGGAGATTTTGGGTTTTAACATACTTTTATTTAAATTCTTGAGCCTATCCTGTTTCATTTGATATACATATCGCCATATTCTAACTAGGTTAAGTATTTTTTATATTTTTTTTATTTTTTATCCCCTTCAAAATTTTGAAGTCCTTTTAAAAGGACAAAGGATGTAGAAATGAAAAACTGAGTACGCAGTATTACTAGATTTGGTCTCTAGTTTCACGCACATATGGATTTTTCCCGGTATGAAAAATAATGTCGCACGGTGTTATATAACTATCATATATCAACTGCTGCTACATGCTTTTAACCTTTCGTATACTTGAAATATACTTGTATACTTGAAATTGAATAAAAGGCAATTTTCGCATCTTTTAATTCAAATCACAGTATTTTCCAAAGGTTGTTTTTTGCAGATCATTTATTCATTCCTCCATGATGTCTTAGACTTAAGTCTACTGTTACTTTTTTGTTGGCTTTTAAAGTCCCCGGCATATGGCTTACAAAAACATAAACTTCAGTTCAGAGCTCAACGAGCTCAGCTAAGTTGTGAAATCTTCGACTCTACATGGCCAGTAATATCAAGAAATTCAAACAATCTCAGGAAACTGACAACAGATTCGAAAAAACATGAAGTATTTATGTCTTCTGAGGTCTGTAATAATAAAAAACTTATTTAATAATTTATTTTATAATAATAATTTACTTAATAATAACAAATTTTCGATTCAAGTACGAACTGTGCAAATAATTGTTCGAAGCGTTTTCCTTTGGCGAAAAGTGCTCCATAACGTTAAAACAGAGACTACAACTTATGGTTTTCATCAAAGCGACAGCTGCAACATTGTCGTGCATGACGCCCACACAATTCGTCCACCAATTCCATATACATTTCCCTAAATAGGACCAACAAGGCAATGTCACTGCGCCATTTGTGCGTTTCGAGTGTTTGCAACGCTCGCGCCGTGTCCCAAGCAACGCAAGAGGACCGGGAGCGGCATTTGAAGTGCGCATAAATTTTCCGCCTTTCCTACCCCAACAACACAACCGAAGAGCCCAAGTTAGTATGCATAGTTGGTGTGGAGAGTTTACGCAAAGGGATATTTAAATACGAGAGGCCATTCGCGTTCGCTGTGGCAGCGTGGGAAGTAGCGACATCTTGAAGACATTACTCGGTCGCATAGCGTAGAGTGATTTGATTTTTTTGCCTTGAGACATTTATTTCATTTACATTTTGCTGAGTGAAAATTTGAGCATTCGAAAGGTACTCGCGCAGGAATATGCAGGAATGGCATAATTAGAAAAATACGCGTACGCGCGCACACGGGATGTGCGGGTCAGGCTGGCAAATGACAGTGTCACGCATGCGCAAATGTACGAAACGCAATCGTCGTCTAATTATAGTCGGGGAGGGTTGTTTGTAATTTCGGTGTTCAATAGAAAATGTTTCAAGACACGCAAAGGGAGCAGACTGCTTTACTTCGATTTTGAGTAACTTCCGGTGCACATTTCGTAACAATGCAAATCGACAATCAACGAGTAGAAGTTAGAGAGATATTAAGTTAGAGTTTGGGAGTTCAGAATTTTAGTTTTGGGGTGGGTAAAGAATGCATATTTGAAGAGATAAGCGATACAATAATATGAGATCAAGAGTCAAACATCGAAGGCTCAACAAGGATTGCGTTATGATCATCAAAAAAGGTCAAGTTGTAAGTAAAAACCAATGAAATTGTTAAGTAAAAACCAATGAAGATTTTAAAACATGCTTTTAGGAGTTGAGATCAAAAGACAACGATTAAAAAATAAATGGTAAGTACTTAATTGCAAATTTATAAATGAAACCAGAAAACAGCACAAAGCGAATGCAGTGATCTAAGTTTTTGAATTAAATTTAAAATGTAGGACCAAATACCAACTTCAAACCTTAAACTAAAAAGATGAAAGAAGAAAAAGTCCGTGTTGCAATAACAAAAATACTGTGAAATTTCTCACTGAAGAAAAAGTCCCTGTTGCAATAACAAAAATAGTGTGAAATTTCTTGCTTTGTATATTCGTTCTGTTGTCCTGAGAAGTTAAATTTATTTGTTAAAATTTTACTTTTTAAGTTTTTTTCACTCCTGAAAATAAATTCGTCCTGTCAAGACAAGTTCCAAAAGTCCAAAATTCTGGAAGCGAGACTCAAATACAACGAAAGTAATATACATATTTAATACAAAACATCATTGGCGCATAAAGGATTTTATTTTGGAAGGTTCTGTACACAAATTTTAATTTCAATAACATTGGACATCATATTTGTCACCTACAATTTTTCTAACAAAAAATATCTATGGGGAGTTTGAAGCCTCAAAACCCCCCTTGCAGTGCAAAGGAGCACTGAAGCAACATAGATCAAACGATCGCGTAAAGAAAACGCATGTTTAGTGTAAAAAATGTTGAGGATTTTAGAATGGAACACAAAGAATGATAAATGTAGAAGTTCCAGAATAGAGCAGAATAAGGAAGACCCAATTTTTTTTTCGAAAGTCAAACAATATAGGACAATTTTTTTGTATTTGTTAGATATGCTGGATTTCTGCAAAGCTAAAAACATTCCCGATTGGGAATTTGCCGAAAGAGGCCACTTACTAGGATACCTTTTCGTTTTCTACACGAAAAGGATTAGTCGTCCTCACTACTGATGACTCTATTCTTCGTCAAATCGACTAGATCCTTCTGCTTACTGATCCATAACAGTTAGATTGGCCATAACCAATAAAAATATAAATGGAGCAACTAAGAAAAAGTTGAAATTAATATCACCGTGAAACAAAAAACCACTTTTGGGGAGACCCATCCACAAGATTATATAGGCGTGAAACTAGAGGTTATTTATAGTAACATGGCACACTCAGTTTTGCATTTTCTGATTCGATGTCCTTTTAAAAGGACTTTAAAATTGAAAAACATACACATTTCAAAGATTTGTTTAAAATATTTGCTGTTGTCCAATGATAAAGATGTGAGTATCAAATGAAAGAAGAAACTTGTCGCTTTTCGACTAAATTATCTATTTGGAAGTTTCAGGACAAAAATATGTCAGTAAATAATATGTAGCATATAACCTGAAAATTTTATTTTTCTATTTAATTTTACACATACTAAAAAAATTCTTGCTTATGGATGGAAACTTATTTTTTTAACTCTAAGCCAATAAAGATAGAAGAATAAAATTTTTACTACAGACCGAGATCCAAAACATTTTTTAAAAGGATTAGTTAAATAACTTCAAGGATATCGAATGATACATATTTAAAAGAACCTAGCAGCGCACGCAGGGTGGTTTTGGGGGTTCAAACCCTCTCAAACACAAAAATTGCTGCCATAAAATATGGTTTCGAATGCTATTCGACTCAAAATTTGTACACAAAGCCCCCCCAAAATGAAATCCTGCATGCGCCACTCAAAGAACATTACTCAAAGTACTGTTGTACGGTGTATTGAGGATGAAAGAGCCAGAAAATGATATAAAAAACTTGTATTGAGCACACAAAATCAGAAAGTTTAGAGCAAAATGTCGTAAAGTGGAGTACTGATTATTAACTTTTGGATCCAAAACCATATAATTACATTCTAGTGGCAGCCATCAGAGCCGTGGGAAAAAATGCCAGATCGAAGGGGACCAGGACGCCACGTTCCGTTAAAGTATTAAAAAATTTATAATTAAAATTAGGAATACTTAATAATAAAATCCTGTAAATCCTGTAAGCGAGCATTTACGAAAAGCAGCGCACCAAACCGATATTAGCGAAGTTCCTATCCATTCTGCTGTCACCTCCTTTACACAACAGATGGCGCTATGAGCGGTAGCTCACAACTTTGGAGACGTCGTTCATAAGCGGCGATCACCTACCCCGGCAGAAAAATATAACCGATTCACGTAACCAACACAAGGCAATTTCTTATTGAAGGCTTCAATTTGAAGCCCTATGCTCCTGAGAGGAGTGAACCAGGAAAGAAAATAATAAACTCCAAACTTTCGCAAGCCCGGGTCCGTGAAAAAACTCTTCAACTTTATCCTTTCTCGTCAAAGTGGGAAGCCTCCTTTCGAAGCCCGAAAAAATTAATCTTTGTAATGAAATCACTGGCTAAATATTAAAGATTTATAATTAAATGTTGGTAGAATTTATCTGTTGTTCTATAGGTTTGGATGATCTTTAGTTCAACAAGAATATTTGGAACGATTGAGTGTTTAACACTTTAGGTCCAATAATAAGGAGTCCAGTAGTTGATGTACTTTAGATCCAGTTCTACTGCAAAGTTTAATATTGAGTATCACAAAATGGATTAGCCTTTTATGCTTTAACCCACTCGCTACTGCAGGGGCACTGGTATCACTCGACATGTTCTGCTGACCCTGAAACTCGTAGTTTATATTATAAACCCAAACCAAAAAGGACCTCCAAAAAATTGATAATAAAGCCTGTTAAAAATTAATTCGAAAGGCTTAAATTTGTACCCACTACTTAGTTGTTGTAGATCCTTTCAAACAGGATTTTACAGTATTTAGGCACTTTCAAAGCTTACGAGTTCTTTTAAGCCCTTTTTGGTCAACTCTTTAAAATAGTTTTTTTTACACCAAATCTCAAGCCCTTTCTAAAAACAAAAAACACAAAAAAATAATACAACTAAAAACACAGTTTGACAACTTTGACGCAGATTTCATTGACCTCTTTCCGTAAACGACAATTGATATATTGAACAAATGATTCGACCGCGTGCGGCCATCAACTGGAAATCACTATCAAAGGTCAGCGTTACAACAACAACAAAAACAAAATAACAACAACAACTATCAAAATCATTTATTGTTACTGGCTATTTTTTCACACTCCACTTTATTAATGAGGCTGTATCGACAAATTCAGCGCACTAACAACAAATGGCGCTGGCAGCAGAAGCAGAAAAAATTCAACACAAACAAGTTGAAAAAACGTCAAATTGCCTTGGAAAATGTCGAGTCCAGTATGCAAAACAAACAAAAAAATATATATAAGAAAAATACCAAAAATGGATTTGAAAACTGACGAGAATCGAATGTAAATGACATGAGTGGAGGGTAGCGGGTGAGGGGGAAATGACAATGCGGGGGGGCGTGCAATGTAATGGACCAGTGGATGGAACAGTGAATTGTTGTTGCTGCGGAGGTGAGCAACAATTTTTGCATTTGCAGTGTGCACGTCAAGCTGGCCAAAGGGCAAGCGGTGCATTATGGTTGTTGTTGTGGTTTTTGTTGTTGCTTGTTTTGTTGCATTTTAATTAGATGTGAAACTAAAGGGCGCCATTAAGGTGAACCACTTGAAGTAGCCAACAACAATTGTCCGATGAAGGTGAGAGAGATAAATGCCACAAAATCCAAAGCGAATGGCTTGCAAAAGTGCCCGCAGCGCCAGAAGCAGCAAAGGCAAAAGAAGTAGAAAAACGTGTTGCCAACACATTTTGCAGGCGGCCGCATGCGTACGTGCAGCGGTTGCCAACTAGCAATGGCGCACATTTTCTTAACGGAGTCCAAGTTGAATGAGGTGGATTTGAATGAGGTGGAAATTTTTGTATGTTTTTCTAGGAATAATTTTTTACAAAAAATGCTTTGATCTGCTTTCTGTCCCACTGTACTTTATTCAAAGGTAGCTGCAATCGTCTGCAACGGCAACCATGATCGCATAACCTCAAAAACAATCAAATAACTAGTAAGGAAAAAGTGAAAAAATAGCGAAAGGCAGAAAATGCAGCAAATAAAAAAGCAAAGTAAGATGAAAAACTCATTTCGCCACATGGGCCGACTCACTCATTCGACGACGTCAACGTACGCGGCCGATAGTTGATAAGTCAACAAATGTGTCCGTCCACATTGTGCCGCCTATGTGCCCGTCAGTCCGTTCAGCCAAAACATTGAGCACTCGCAATGCGACAGAGCGAGTGAGAAAGTGTTGAAGTGAGCGAGAGAAAAGCGCAACTGCAGCCGCCAACACAAACTGCACAATCAAAATTTACACTTATCGCAACTGCAACAACAACAACAATCACACAAACAGCACCTAAACCAAAAAACCACACAAAATGCTTTGCCTTAAAAAAACGAAGAGCGCAAGCACCAACTACAACACCAACAATGGCCAATAATAACAATTACAAAAACAATACATACATATAACAACAACAACAACAACAACAACAACAACACTACGAGACTACGCACCAAATAATAAAAATTTTATTTTCAATTTGAACCAAAACAACAAAAAACAAAACTTGAGCGAAAACCTCGCACGAAAATAACAAAAATTCGACTTCGTTAAAAAGTTCATTGCACTTTGTAGGCATACAAAAACAACAACAACAACCCACGAAGCCGCAGCAGAAAGTCACTGCAGCAACAATAAAAACAATAACAACAACAAAAGCAGTGGCAATAAAGATAATGGCAACAACAGCAGCCACGAAATACAAAAATGGCGCCCCGTACAAATTCGAAAATTTCAGCAAACACACACAGCCAGCAGCTCCCCCTCGGCCGCATCCTTCGCTGCGCCCCAACACTCCAATGCAGAGTCACGCAATTGTGTGTGTGTGTGAGTGAGTGTGTGTGTGTGTGTGTGTGTTGGTGCGATCGTTGTCGTCGCCCCACTTGACTGGGCAACTTTTTCGAAAATGCAACATGTCCGCCAACAACTGCCAACTAAACGCCAACAACAACACAACACCAATGGCCACACACACACGCACACATTTGCACTGCATACAGTCGCCTCCACCGGCGTCACCTGTTCCCCCACTGGCCCACAAGTGCTGCAACTGTACGATCAGCGCTGCACAACGTGATCGCACTGCTGAGCGTGAGAGAGATCGAGTCGGAGAGAGAAAGGGAGGCATAGTTTGCAGTCCCCACAAGTGGCGCCATATTGTCGTATTCGCTATAGTGGAGCACAACCATGCAAACAACAAAACAGCGACAACAGCAAAAATCGCCCAAAAGCGCACAACAACACAGCCCAGAGAGAGAGAGAGAGAGAGAGAGCAAGACACGGCAGTGTTGCATCATGCGTCGCCAGTTGGGGAAACTGCAATCGCCAATATGGCGCACGCTTGCCGTGTATAACAGTTTGCCGATGCGTATAGAACAGTTGTTGTATGTATTTTGTTGTTGTACCGTCACTGCGTTCGCAGCGGTGTGGTGCTGCCACCACAAATTGCATAGCATTACTGCATTCGCCGCACCATCGACCGGAGAGTGAACGCTTTCACCGCGGCCGCTCTCTCGCTCGTTTGCTCGCTTGCACTCTCTCGAGAATATTCTTAAAAACATATAAAAATTGAATGCAAAACAAGTTCTATTTGGAGTGTTTGCTCTTTGATTCCCGAGCCTTCGGTCTATGCTACCGAATTGCATGGTTGGCGTTGGCTCCCCAATCAGCCATTCCGAATGCTTCTTCTTCTTCTTCTTCTTCGCAGCATATGTGGCAAAAAGATGTGTTCTTGAATTTTCTCTGTATTATAAATATCGCCTTTGGATATAATTTCAGGTGAAAATATTGTCGAGATAAATTAAACTACTTTTGGTATTAGTTATTTCCTCACTGCCATGGAAAATGTTGTCTATTACTACGTTTATACGACAGCTCAAGTCGCTATGACTCAATACACATCGACTCAATACAGTCGTATAAACACGTTTTCAAACCGCTTTGAACATTTTAGGCGTATCGAGTCAAAGCGCTTTTCAAATGAGTTCTTAAATTTTCAAGTCGCTTCTAAAATTCGTATAAACGGTTAAACATTTTCAAAGTGCTTTGAAAATCAGCTGATGGTGATGTACACTCAGTTTTTTGAGCATTTTCAAGTAAAAAGTAAGCAACACCAAGAGCTTAAATTCATTAAACGCCAAAAAAATAGGAAAAACCAAAAAATAAAAGCATACTTTTGAAACCGTCTGCAGTCAATTCGCTTCTGAAATCAATGTATAAACACTTGGATCGAGAGCGTATCGAGTCAATGCGAATCGACTGAGACCGTCGTATAAACATGGTATATGTTTCTGAAATGGTAGGTTTGAGTTTTGCAAGAAATCGCTAATATAAGTAAGTCCATACATATTGTAATATTCTATATACATAGGTACCAGTGGTGCACACCGGGGAGGGTTTTTGGGTTTAAACTCACCGAAATATATTCAAGTTAGTACAGAAATTTAATTTATAACCATCGCATATATATTCAGCCATCAATATTCAATCATCAATAACACTACTTGGTCAATTGGCCGCCTAGATTGTGCGATTTAACGCATTTAGACAATTTTGTGTGGGGCTATGTTAAGGCTCATGTCTATAGCGACAAGCCCGCAACGGTTGACGCACTGGAAGCCAATATTAAAGAATTTATTCGTGAGATACCGCCCGATATGTTGGAGAGAGTACGCCAAAATTGGGCCCAGCGTATGAACCATTTGAGGCGCAGCCGCGGTCAACATTTACATGAAATCATATTTAAACATTGAATTATATAGATCGTTCTATGGACTCAAATAAAGATTTCATACATTTCAGTAAATTTTATTTGTTTTTTTTTTAATCAAATCCGAAGGCTCTTAAAAAATCACCCTTTATAAAAGATCTTTACATACTTAGTATCAGATGAATAGTTGGAATATGTCTCTTTTTCAGGAACAGTGTTATTAATTATTTGTAAACGGACAGCATTGAAGTTTGTAATGTTGGATTTAACCAACCAAGAAATCTCTTTACAGCCCCAGCAGCTCTTCTTGAAATTAGCGATGGATTTGGATCCAAGAATTTTCTTTACAATCTTACAGCTCTTCTAGAAATAACCATTGAGTTTGGATTAAAAAGGCGTACGAATTAGGCATAAATGCCTTATGTCAATAATTCTTTCTCTAACCAGAACCTTAAGGTCAGTGCGTCAGATCAATGTGTATTCAAAACAAGAGCGTCAGTGATTTTGTTAAATTTTGCGGATGTTTATGGGAAAGAAAAAGGCAAAAGATTCTTACCGATAAACTTTGTAATTATGGGAATTTAATTGTAATTATTGGAATTATTTTAGATCCTCTAGAAAGTTATGAAACCATACATTTTGCAAGTACAAAGATCAATGAACCCTAAACTTGAGCTAAGCATAGAGGTTTCTTGTTTTGCAAAGAGATTGCCTATGCAAATGCTTTAGTGGAACAGATAACTTCTGATAGTAGCTGAAGTTATGTAGGAATATTTACACATTTTATCAGACACAAGAATATAAGAGTCTGGATATACAATAACACTTCGAGGTGTAAAGTTACTGTAGCAGTATTTATGAATCTTGAAGGAAACACTTGCTGGAGTAAAATAGACCATGGGGTATGTATACATAAGTAACTCGATCGCTTCCTAAAGCATATGGTTTGAACTACTGGGCAGTGTTGCCAGATCAAGAGATTTCCTACTAGATTTAAAAGATTCTTGGCCTTTTAAGAGAATTTTTAGGGGGAAGAATTGTTCAGGAGAAAAATTAGGAGATTTTGATGGTAATACATTTGACATCATTAGTGGCACTGAAGCCTTGGATATTGAAAACTGAAGTGGGAACAAATGCAGTCTAGCGAACCCTCATGAAAAAATGCCGAAAATTGGCCTACATGGACCTTCTTTTTGCAAATCTAATGAACTAAAAATTTTTGGCATAAATGCAGTATAGCGAACCCTCGTGAAAAAAATAAATAAGTATGCTCTTACAAAGAAGATTGGCTCTTGAATCTAAGGAACTAAAAATTTTGCCTGGGAAATGCCCATAAAAGGCGTGGCTTGGGGTCAAAGTTCAAAGTTGGTATTAAAATAACCCAATTAATTCTCAATCGATTTACGCGATATGAGTATCAAATTAAAGGTCTTTTTCATACCTTTGTATTGATGTACAACATCAGATACGTAATATGTACTAATGAGAAGTTTTAAGCGAAACATATTTTTTTATATAAAATTAAAAAAAACTGATTTTTTTCTCGAAAAACCCCATCATATAGTTATAATAAATTTACTACCATATTAAAGCAAGTGGAATTCCTTTTACAATGAAATATAAAACATTTGAAATTTTTGTGTTTTTGCTTTACTATTTAAATTTACATTAAGTTAAAAGCATCTGTTTGTAATATTGAAATGGCGCTTAGAAGGATTATTGCTTAGGCGCGATCTTTTACCATCACAGGATTTGAATACAAAAATTCTGTCAGGACTTTACTGATCCCGATGCCCTAGTTACCCCAAGAGGGTTCAGAGGGTCATTAATATGTCTAATTATCTTTTGTTGTTGTTAAATTCTTTTAATGGATTACTTTTTTAGCACACACCCCTTTGAAAAAGTGGCAAATGAATTTCTAAAATTTTTAAATACATTTTAAGTTTTAATATATGATATTTAAAAAAATTGTAATCTATCCATGTCAACCTCAGTGCCAATAAAACACAATTTGCGTAACAAAGTGGCAACAGCGCTCGCCAACATGTTGCAAACGTAGTCAAAGAAACTTTGAAGGCGATTCAATGAGATGTTCCACCTCACCTGACGTAATTATTTACCAGACATTGCTCCTCCCGACTGTCAGCTGTTTCCGTCGATGACTCATGGCCTGGCTGAACAGCACAAAATTTCTTACTTAGAAGCCAAAGTTGGTTCGTTTCATGGATCGCCATTTTTTCAACGCGGAATCCATATGCAGCCTTAAAAATAACAAAAATTCGTGTCTATCGAATACATTGTACCAATTTCTCTGAATAAAGCTTCAAAGTAACAAGCAACCAATCTAAAAGGATTCATTTGAAAACTGATTTATCTGTTCACTGAGTTTCAGCCATTTTTAAAAGTGTATTAATCAAGTATTTCCTTTCAATACGTAACGTCAAATTCTGGACTTGACGTAGAATTATTGCATCATCGATCAATCTTCAACTTAAAAGTATTTGCAATATTTGATTTCTTCTTACTCACAAACCCATCTATTCCTTCATACCTAACCTCCACTTCCGAAAGCTTATTGCTTTCCTTAATCTCGAAATAATAAATTTATTCTGCAACTGCATCACAAGATGTCCGCAATGTTAGTCGAATCAACTAACAAAAGTATTCCAGTATTGAAAACTTCTGCTAGAAGGCAATGAACTTTTGCCAAAACTTTACCTCACCACATGTGCAATGCGAGTCGATAGTTTTTCAAAACCACCAAAGTGCATTCGCCTCTGCACAATATGTAAGTATGTATGTAAGTATGTGTCTCTATGTATAAATAAAATCATCAACGAAAACTTCGAAGGGGGAAAAATTGCTGCGCACATTTTTCCGAAATTCACGAAATGTGCGCTGACAGCGTGAAGTGTATTCAGAAATTTTGTATGCCTAAATTTTTTTCACAAACAGGAAGTTCGCGCTAAACGCAACCCACGCGGTTGTGCCACAAAAACCAGCAACGACAACAACAACAACAACATTGGCAGCAATAAAGCTAGCAACGTTGCCGAAAAGCCAGGGCGTTGCTTCAATGCACTTCGCAGGCCGAGTGACGCGTCTAATTTGGCTCTCCGACCACTCCACTTCACTCCGCTCCGCTCCACTCCGCGCCGCTCCGCTCCATCACTAACTACGCACCCGCACGCGACTCGCCGCTGCGCCGCACAATTTCGGCCCATTCGGCATTTTAATGCGTGCATATTTTTCACAAAATTCTCTGCCTTTTGTTGGTTTATTCGCTGTTTTGCTGCGATTCTGCTTCTTCTTCTTCAAAATAGAATAATAAATATATAAACGAAATAAAAAAAAATTGTAGGCATTCGACCAACGCGCCGCGTCATTCGCATTTTATGGACGGCGCAGCGGTGGTGGGGGGGGGCGGCAAATGTCAAACGCTCGCGCGCTTATGTGCAACAGCCAAACAGCCAAATGCAAAAAACCAACAACAGTAACAAACAGCAACAACAAAATGAGCACAACTATCCACAAATCCAACCGAGGGGAGAGCGAAAAAATTCTAGAAAATTTTCCCCGAAAAAAAGTGAATGAGTTCATTGACAAAAACAACAACAAAAAAAGCGCCGAAAAAATGCTCTAGTTTTGTGCATTCGGTAAGTGTTGTTGCTTTTGCTGTCATTTTAGTTAGACCGGCTCGACAATGAGCGCACAAGGCCGGAAGTTCGCACGCAGCGCAAAAGCCGCGTCGCGTTGCATTTTCCACCGAGCTGTCTTTGTTGTTGCTGTTTTTTCGGGCATAATTGCGCGACGCATAATTTCATTTCATTTCGGTTGCCGCCCCTTGCTTCACCGTCCCGCACACGCACATTTTTCGTAATGCTTCATAAACTGCAAATGACATTAGCAGCGAGCAAAGTTGGTGCCGTAAAGAGTGCAAAGTGGCCATAGGCCGGAAAGCAGAGAGGGCGACGCGGAGATAGAGGAAGAAGAAGATAGATGTTGCTGTTTATTTGACTGAGTCCGATTTCGTGTGTCTCTGTGAAATTGTTGGGCCATGTGTCCCATGCTGAAGGGAGAAAATTGCCCGGCATGAAATTTTCACTGAAAACTATAAATTTAAATGGTTGCGACATTTACCATTTTTGTATCTATTTTTTATTTTTGGCTATTTTTGTTTGTTCTGTTTTGTTTTTTTTTTTTGCTTTTCAAAAGTCACATTTCGCATGTGGGGGAAGGTGAAGGTGGATAATATTTTATCTTTTTTTATAAGATAATATTTTAGAGAGGTTTTCAGTTTGATTAATTTTTTATTTTTCCAAATAATCTAACTTTTTACTTCATTTACCAGATAATATTTTATCTTTAGTTTTCTACTCTATTATTTTCAGTTTGATTTAGTTAAAATTTCCAAATTGGTTGTCTTTCCGTTACTTCATAAACTTCTTTCTATAGTAAATTTATTTTTTCCTCTACTCAAAGGTTTCATTCTTCCTTTTTTTCATGTACTCGTAATATTATTATTGCTTGCTTCTCTCACGTCTTCTTCTTCCCCACATACCAACATTTATGTCTTCCCTTTCCTCTTTTTTCTTATACTTATACGTGCTTTTTTCTTCTTCTCTTTATTTTAACAAACCCCTTTTTATGGCATCCCTCCCTCATTTATTTCATTTTTTTAGTTGCCTTGTTGCACTTAATTTGTCTTCTCTACTTCCACTTTATTTTCTAGTTTACAGGTGCCAACTAACTTTTCTTTTTAGAAATTAGTTTCTGCTCTTCTCTTCTTTCTTCCATTTTCCTAACCCCATCTTTTTTGCATCAGGCACCAAATAATGTTTAATTCCTCTTTCTGCTATTCTTATCTTACTTATTTTTTTCTCTAGTTCCTTCTTGCCCTAGATGACTCATTCTCTCATTTCTTCGATTTCATTTACTTCGTGCACCTGTAATTTACATCATTTCCTTCCTTTCACTTTATTTTGCACCTGCAAATTTCTTTCATTTTCCCCTTTACTTCTCCCTGCACCTGTGAAATCATTACTTTTCTTCTCATGCATAAAATTATTTCATTTCCATCCTTTCAATTTCTGTTTGCACCTGTAAATTTCTCTCATTTTTTTCCTTTCATTGCTGTTTGCATTTGTGAAATCATTATTTTTTTCTCATTTATAAAATAATGTCATTTCCATCCTTACAATTTTGCACCTGGAAATTTATCGAATTTCGAATTTCTTTCCTTTCCTTTTACTTCTCTCTGCACCTGTCAAATCATTACTATTCTTTTCATGTGCTCTTTTTGCCATTTCTTTTCCTTTTATCCCTTTATAATTCGTATACTCTTTCTCGCTTTCTACATACTAATACAATTTTCCGTATTGTGTTGTTATCTCTGTTTTTTTTATTATTTTATAGCTAGCAATCTGATGTCTTAAGTGATTTAATTCTCCGTCTCCTATTTTTAAATCATATTTTCATACAGCAGTTTTCCCAGCCTTTATTACTTTTGGGTTTACCTTTTCTTCCAATTCTGTTCCTGCAAACTAACTAAATTTTATTTTCCTTTCAAACTGTTTTTCTTCTACTTTTCTATACCCTTCCAGTTTTTCTTCTATCTTCCTCTAAGTTCTGTGTGCAAATTTCTTTCTTTTCTTTTTGCTATCTTCTTTTCTCTTATGTTTCTTCATTACTTAGTTTCTTAATTTGTCGCAATTTTATATATTTCTTTCTAATGATTTTATTATATTTTCGTATCGCATTCTTCATCTTATTTACTTATTTATATAATCTTTATTTACTTATTAAGTCTTTGCTGCCATCTTTCGTTCCTTTGTATTTTCTTGCTTTGTATTTACGTTCCCCAGTACCTTTTACAACGAGCTGACCTCGATAGTCCGCTGGCTTTTCATACCAGAGACAATAGGTTCAATTCTGAGTTCGAGCTTTTGAGCCAAATACCACTTGAAATCATATTTTCCACCCACAATTTTGGTAACAAATAGATATTTTGGAGGGGGTTTGAACTCCTAAAACCACTCTTACATGCACCACTATACCTAATCTACCCACTCTTTGTATCCCTTTTTTCTTTCTAGTTAAGTTGTTTTTGTTCTACTCTTCTAATTTAAAAATAACGACACTTCCAAACATATTTCAACATAAACAAATATTGGATCGTAAAATAGAATCAAAACCCTAAATAAATATGTATTACACTTACATTTTTGGAATAAATTCAGTCACTTGGATAGCACCTTAAAAAAAGCAAAAAATTTTTCGCAGTCGATTTTCAAACACGATGTCTGTAGCTGCCACAAGCAATACGTGTTTACACAAAAACAGAGTCATATCAAAAGACAAACTTGACATTTGAAAGATTGGCGATATGTCAATTAGGGAAAGAAAAAGCAGTAATGGTTCACAGCCCAGCCCTTTCCCTTACTTTCTAAAAACCGTCAAGTTTGCCTTCAATTTTGTCTGATTTTCTTCTCACACCTCTTGTAGCATTCTTCTTCTTCTTCGCTTTCTCTTCTACTAATCAAACAGTAGCATTCTTCATCTTCGATTTCTCATCTACTAATCAAACAGTCAACATTATTAACTATTAAATCATTTTTTGCATATTTTCCTTTCGTCCTCGTACTTTATTTTCTTATCGCTATGACTTAAAATTAATTTTATTTCTTTTTTGTTTCTTAATAGTTCTCATATTTAATTTGATTTCCTTTAATTAATTTTAGTTTTATTATTTCTACTTATTATTTACGTAAGGTTATTATTTTCAATTATTTATCTCTTAAATAAATCAAAACTAAAAAAAATAAAATTATTTAATTAATTTTGCTTTCCGTTTGCTTATCCCTTTTATTTCTTTCTACTGACTGTCTTCTCAATTCTACTCTACCTTCCTTTCCTCTTCTTCTTTATTTCTACGTTTTGTTCTTTCACATTATTCGCATCTTTTTCTTTCGTCCTTATACTTTAATTTAAATTATTTTAATTTATTATTTGTTTCTTAATTATCCTCATATCTAATTTTGTTTCCTTTAATTTATTTTAGTTTTACTATTCCTATTTATTATTTATGTAGGGTAATAAAATAAATAAAAACATAAATGATCCAATTAATTTTTCTTTCCTTTTATCCTTCTTATCTGTTTTTGCTCTTTCTGTCAACATTAACTGACAGTTTTCTCAACTTCACTCAACTTCACTCTACTTTTTTCTTCTTCTTTATTTCTACTTTTTGTTCTTTCGCATTTTTCGCATATTTTCCTTTAGTTCTTGTACTTTAATCTATTATTGGTAGTTATGACTTTAAATTATTTATTTATTTTATTTATTTATTTTATTGTATTTATTTTATTTATTTCATTTATTTTATTTATTGTATTTATTTTATTTATTTAATTTATGTTATTTATTTTATTTACTTTATTTATTTATTTATTTATTTATTTATTTATTTATTTTTGTTTCTTAATTGTTCTCATATTTAATTCCTTTATTTCCTTTAATTTCCTTTAATTAATTTTAGTTTTATGATTTCTATTTATTGATTATGCAAAGCAATTATTTCCAATTATTTATCTGTTAAATAAATAAAAACTGAAATGATTTCATTAATTTTGATTTCCTTTTATCGTTCTTATTTATTTTATTTTTTATATATTTTATTTATCATATATCATTTATTTTATTTATTTTATTTGTTTATTTTATTTATTTTATTTATTTTATTTATTTTATTTATTTTATTTATTTTATTTATTTTATTTATTTTATTTATTTTATTTATTTTATTTATTTTATTTATTTTATTTATTTTATTTATTTTATTTATTTTATTTATTTTATTTATTTATTTTATTTATTTTATTTATTTTATTTATTTTATTTATTTTATTTATTTTATTTATTTTATTTATTTATTTATTTATTTTTTGTTTCTTAATTGTTCTCATATTTAATTTTGTTTCCTTTAATTAATTTTAGTTTTATTATTTCTATTTATTGATTATGCAAGGCAATTATTTCCAATTATTTATCTGTTAAATAAATTAAAACTGAAATGATTTCATTAATGTTGATTTCCTTTTATCCTTCTTATCTCTTTGAGCTCTTTGTAATTCTGTCAACATTAACTGACTGTCTTCTTAACTCTACTTTACTTTTATCTTCTCTTCTTCTTTGTTTTCACTTTTTATTTTTTCACATCTCAACACACACTCTATTTCACATTTCTCTCAACATCTTTTTAATACTCTTATTCTTTTATTTTCTTCATTTCTAACTTGGTTGTTTTTTTTAATTCTTATTCTTCTTGTGCTCTTCGTTTCCAAGTTCTTCTCTCATTTTATTTATGGAATCAAAAGAACACTCTAGTCCCATACTCGTCACATTTTTTGCACTTGCCTCCTTTCCTGCCACCACTCCCCGCTTTCGTGTCGCCCTCCTTCCAATCAACTTCTCCAACTCCAAGCACTCCCCGCCCTCTTGGCTCAGCGTACAGGAAGACAACATGACACAAATGAAATTTGGCAGTGAAATAACGTTGTTGTTGTTGCTATTTTTCAGCACGTTGTTGTTTGTGCTGCTACTGCTGCTGCTATTGTTGTTGTTGTTTATATGAAAAGCAAAATTTTCCATTAAAATGTCGACGTAAAGCAACCCCAAGTTGCGTATTTTTTCCTTCACTGCTGTCTGCATGCTGATTTTTGCCGCCCCTTCCTAGCTGCGCTTGAGGGGGGACGTTTTGCAATAGCAACAAAAGCAACAACACTCACAATGTAGAGCAAAAAAAAATCAGCATGCCCTCATGCAAATAACAAGAAAGCTGACGGACTGACTGCGGCAGCAGCAGGGTAGCGAAATTGTGAGGAAGCGCAGGGAGCGAAACAGGGGGGGTGAGGCGAATATCTGGCACCGCAAAGTGCACAAAGTGAAAAATGGAGTTGGAAGAAAAAAATAAACCACAAGAAAACGGGAGGAGAATAAATGAAAAAAATTACGAGTACCTTAAAGTGTGCGGGTAGCGGAGAGCAGAGGCCCCAACTTCAACTTGGCACATTTCGAATTTTATGGAAGTCTGTGCATATAGAGTACTCATGCTCGACATAAACAACAACAAAAAACGTGAAGAGAACTAAGTAATTTGCTTATTTATGCGGCACCAAATGTGGTGTTAAAAGGTGTCGTTCGGCGGATTGCGGCCGAAAAGAAGCCAGTGGAAGTGGGGAAGGGGATGGGGGGCTTGAAGGTAGATGGGTCGTTGCGTACATGGAAACTACCACCCCGGCACTGGCGAAAAAATCAACTGCCCCCCCTCCACCAGCGGCGGGATAATCACCACTAGCAACAGCACCAGGACACACACACACACTCACACACACACTCACACCAGTTGCCTGCCCAACAACCGCCAGCACTCGACTGTCAACTTCAACTACATGCACTGCCAAATTAGATGACTTCACACCACTCCGCGCCCCGCCAAGCCACTCCATTCCACTCTATTCTACTCCACTTCATTGCGCAGCACTTCATTTCACCTTCGCACACACACACACACACACCGACACCCACACACATGGCGCCCTTCCACTGCCATCACTTTTATATGCAAGCCACATATACTCGTACATACGAGGTATGTAGGTATGTACGACGCCCACCCACGAAATTTACACGCATTTTGCAATTTACAAGATTTTGCCAACCCCACCCCCCGCGCGCACTAACGCATCAGGCAGGCGGGGCAACAGCGACACTTCAAGTGGGAGTGATGGCAATTTGCGGCAGTGGGGGCAGGCAGCAGCAAAACTCGGGAACATTAAAATGAACTTAACCCTTGGTATGCACATTGGCTACAGCGAGCGGAATGCTGCGGCGCTGGTTGCGCAGGATCGTCCCAAAGCCGTGTGCCTTGAGATGAAAATAAAAGTGGCGAAACCCGAAAGGTGGAGAGTCGAGCGTTGGCGTGAAGGCAAAAATGAAAAGCACGCGTGCTGTGCATGCGGCATTCAAAAGCATTCCAAAAACGCTCACACACACACACACACACACGCACACGAATTTAACTCGGTCCATGCAAATTTACGCGCCGCATCGACACAGCGATACATATGCGCGCCGTGGCGGGGTGAGCGGCCGGCGTGATGCGAGCGAGCGCATCCGTCCTTTCAAGTTTCCAAATGGGCGTTGTGTCAATTTAGACGCTTTGTTCTTGCACTCATTGGTTGCTGTTATCGTTATCGTTGTTGTTGTTGTTGTTGTTGTATTGAACTAAAATTGATTTCACACCCAAACGATTTTTCAATCAGAAAAAACATAAACACATTTTTTCGCTTTCCACAAGTGGGACAGTTAGCGGTGGCAAGTGGGGGGAAAAGTTATGTGGAAAATGGTAAACAACTGAAACCGGTTACTTTTAAATGATTTCAAGGAAAGTCAAAGGTTGGAACATTAGAATTGAGTAACTGATTAGTTGAGCAAGTGTTGAGTTGCTTATAGCGACAATCAAACGTATGAAGAATTTTGATCCTATTGCATGGGATTGGATCGCAGTTATTGCTATCAATCTTTCTATATTAATTATAATCAGAAATGTGAATAGATTTTCTCACAATAAATCACATAGACAGATATCTTTAGGTATCAGAATCAAATATCGTAAATTCCAATTCGAGTTCTATGACGTTGCCACTCAACTAAATTTTTTGTGGACCAAAATTTTCATAAAAAAGGCCCAAAGTAGAAAGGACCATTTTATGTTTTTTTTATGTTATGTTTTATGTGTTTTATTCACATTGTTTTTAAACACTAAATCGAAATTTTTTACCCTACTGTGTGTGCTGAAAAAACACCCTTACCCGTGTGATAAGGTACCCGGGTAATCCACAAATTGTATGGAAAATTCTAGCTTTTTATTCGCAATGTACGAATTTTTGCCGTTTCTGCTTAGTTTTAAAGCTCTCAGTAATATAAAAGTATATTTTATGATTCGATATAAAAGTGATTTGGGTAGCCCATCACACACATAAGGGTTAAACATATTTTGTATAAAAAAGGCCCAAATTACACAAAAGCGGCCTAAAGCCGAAATAAAAAAGCTGACATAAAATGGTCCACTTTTGGTACAAATTGACGAAAAGTGGCAACCATGAGTGTACTCTGAGACACTTATCTGGCTGCCAGTTTTGGGGCGGCTTCAATATTTATCTCTGTGTTTTTGAAAGCTATATCGGGTACTAAAGCACTCCCAGGCTCTCGACTACTTAATTTGTTCTTTGAAAATTCAGATGGAATCGACAGAAATTTTTTTAAATTTTTAATTTTTTTTTATTTTTTCAATATCGGAATATAGCTTATAAAGTCCAAAGTTAATTAACCCTTTCATTATTTCTACTTTGTAGAAACCTAAACCTTCCATGGGTGTACCCAGGAACAAATTTAGGGGGAAGGATATAACTACATTTAGCACTAGGAAGACCATTGCGGTCATTTTGAAGGTTTTTTATTTTTAAATATCTGTATTTTCTTTAGTATTTCTATCAACTTTTCCGTTGATGACCTTTACTCTTTTATCGGGTTCTACAATTCGATCTACGATTATAATTAGCCAAATCCGATATGTATTTTTCGAGATATCAGCGGATATAATATGTAGTTTTGTAAGTTTGGTTTTGCGGCCTTTCTAGTGTTAAAATTCATAGTATAAAATTCCAATAGAAGAGAATATAGAATTCTGTATGTATATCAAAAATATAGAATTTCAATTTTTAGGGAGGCTAATGCCCTCTCCTGCCTCTACCTGGGTACGCCCATGGAGCCTTCCATTGTTCTATTGTATTGAATCGAAATTGACCACTGCCTTCTGATTAGTTTTTAACGCAACAGAGAAATCTTTGGATCTCTTTACAAAGAAAATATAAAAGGAAGAGGAATTTTTGATTTTAAATCAATCAATTTTTTTTAAGTAATTATGACTTTAGTAAATGAAAAACTATTTGATTTTCCATTATTTATCAGAAATTGTATGTTTAAGTCATTATTACTACCTCAATGATATGATTTTTGTCATACGACGACACTCTATAAAACAGGGTCTAGTAAAAAATATGATGGAAAGTTGTTATTATAGTCGCACAAAGGAGGAAAAGGAGTGAAGTTTGTATTTTTTTTTATATTTTGTCTAGTCTAAGATTAGAATATTCTTTACATCCAGGGCCAAAGGTTAAGGGGTCCCGGATTTTATACAAAAAGAGGACCTTTACAATGACACACACAGGATTTCATTTTAGGGGTCGGGGTCGGTCGTGAGTACAACTTTTGAGCTCAAAACCATTTGAAATCTTATTTTGCACCAGAAAATTTTTTAATTGAGGGAGATTTGAATCCACAAAACCCCTCCTGTGTGCACCTCTGTGGCCTTATAATGAAGAACCCGTGTATTCCCTGGATTTAGGGTGATAAAGTCGTTGAAAACAATAGCATTATGCTGTCTTCTACACAGGATTTCATTTGGGGGGGGTTTGCGTACAACTTTTGAACCCAATCCCATGTGAAATCATAGTTTGTACTAGCAATCAACTCGAAATGCCAAAAAAACCGACTACTTTCCAACGACCACACCACACTAAATCGCCAACTATGTTCCTGAAAAGTGAAAGTTTAACACGACGACGGGGTTGTTTTCCGGCCTGCTGTGCCGCGATGCAAATGATCCGACGCGATGCGTTGCTGCTGCTCGAAAAACTGGATTTTTTCCACTATCGGCGCGACTAAATTTAGCATCGTTTTGCATACACTCAAACGCACTCGACACAAACGCGAGCAGGCGCGGCCACAGCGGGTCGAGTTGGTGCAGACTGCCAAAATAGAAATCGACACCAAAGGACAGCAACCAAAAAGGTTTGTGTGCGAGGCCGGTGCGGACCGTTCTTGCCACTGTCTGCCTGTCACAGCCACTTGTGCTGATTTTTTGGAAAATCTTTGCGGCATGCAAAGTATAAGAAACACCAACAACAACAACGAAAAAAAATTGGAAAAGGGCGCAAAAAATCCACCCCACATGTTCCGAATAAAAACCGTCCTTCTCGCCTGCGAATGCAGCAAAGCATATAGAAGCAAATTTGGTGGCGAGGAGAAATGGAAAAAAGTTGTTTGTAGTATTTTTTTTTTGGTGTTTTGCGCTTGACGCCTTTATAACATAAATAAAAACAGCAACAACAATAAACAGTAGTTGTAGTGTCACAGCCACCATTTCAACCCTCAAGCTAAACACACACACACACACATACTCACACGTGCGTGTTAAGGGAAAAAATTTGCATTCAAGCGGTGACATGCGAATTGGGGTACACATACATACACACAGATAGACATACATACGCCAAGCGCATACTTCAACGTACATGAATTGACAGCGCTGCGCCAACCCTCCAGCAACCCTCAAGCAACTTGCGGATTTTTTCCGCCACCAAAACGGGGTTAGTTTGCATTTGCAGCTTGCAAAGTTGCACGTCGACAACAGCGGGTCGCATATGTGACGGCGGATTGGGTTGGAGTGGCGTTTGTGCAATTTATGGCGGATTCTGTGTTGCACTTCGCTCCTTTGGGCGACTGGCGATTCTGCAACATTGCCAACTGTCAACTGGCCGCACAATGCACCACTGAGGGTTGGAATTGCGTTGCCTTGTACTCCATTTTGAGGAATAGAATAGTCAGGCAATTTTTTGGCTTGCTGCCTGGCGCCTCTTTGCGCTGAAGGAGGAGCAAAATTTGTTTTTGCGCAACTTTTTCCAATACGCCAATTTTTGCAGGGTGGGTTTGCAAAATATAAATGCAGATACCATAAAATTTTGCAGGGCGCCTAAAACATCAAAATGGTGGATTGAAGTTGGGTTGCAGTTTGGTTTATCATGGAAATATTGATACCAAACATTGAAAGGGGGAGAGTTGTAAAGTTGTCAAGTGTTTAGTAAAAACCTTGTTTGACCTTCTCGTTGAAACTAAACTAATAAAACAAAAAAAAATTATTTAGTTATAATTAGGAAAAGTATAATTATTTATTTATTTATTTATTTAGCCAATGAACAAATGTCCTTACTGACTATAGGAAATATTAACAATTAAGAATTACAAGTTACTTAAACTTACTTATTTAACAACAAACCCTTCGGAAGTGACACATCAAAATCAGTAAAACATACACAGAAATGATTTGAATGAAAACTTGGCACTTGTGATTTTTGGCACCGAAATTTACATGATTTTTTGTCCCATATTCCATCTCCGACTTAGTCCTTCAGCGCTTCATTTTATTTTACTAAGAAATTATACCATAAGTACGAAGAGTATAACTTTGTTTTATAGACCGAAAACCTAAGTTATTATTATTATTATTGATGGAAATAATACACTACGACCTAGAAGATCTCTTGTGTCCCATTCAAGCTCTCACAGTTCATGCGTGAGCTCAGCTTCAGAGAGGAATTTTAGTATATCTCCTAAACCTCTGGAAATCCCCAGCTGATCCTTTCGACCATGTAGGGCATTCTTCTAGTATGCGTATGGCAGTTTCATTGACCTTTGGTAACCGAATTGGCTACCAAACGGGGGTCACTGGCACATTGAAGAACACGCAGCCCAAATCATGAATAATACTTGCTGTCGTAGTTGCGAAAATACGGACAAATAAGAAACCTTCTTTCACTTTCTCTGTGCCTTTCCAGCTCTATCGAGAAGAAGGTGCAATACGTTGAGAAAGCCATGGTTCACCGATTTTGAAGGCATAATATTTGCACTTTATTATTCGGCTCGGTTTTCGCTTTCATTAATCTCTCGGAGTGGCTTTAAGCAACAAATCACCGAGAGGGTTAACTTCATATACTATTCGGGAATACTTACTTAACTACTTACATACTATATTTACTTACTTAACTTTTCATAACACTCAATTTCTACTCAATTGCTTACCAAGACCGTAGTAGCACCTATTTTCAGGAGTAATCCTTCGCCTTATTTCCAGACTGACATCATTGTTGCTGTTTATGGCAATGCCAAGGTAGAAAAAATCCTTGAAAACTTCAAAATTATACCTAATTGGGAATAGTAGCTAAAAAAAACTACGTACTTGCAGAGCAGTGCCACTCTAACCAACCAACCAACCAACCAACCAACCAACAAAGCACCTCAGCTCAGATTTCATTACGAAGGAAGCAAAAGTCCTGCATGTGCATGGATTCAATTTGAATCCTTAACACTAGATACACCGCAATTTTTTCATACCTACAAAGACTACATATTAAATCCGCTGATATCTCGAAAAGTACACATCGGATTTGGCTAATTGTAATTGTAACCTTAATTGTAGAACTAATTGTAGAACCCTATAAAAAAATAAAAAACATAAAGGCAAAAGTTAATAGAAATGAAAGAAAATACAGATATTAAAAAATTAAAACCCGTCAAAATGACCGCAACGGTCTTTCTAGCGTTAAATGCATATTTTTATACTGAAAAATATTTTATTATATTACTTGAACTGAATCGACTATTTACAAAGTGCCTTAGGAATCTCGCATCTCAGTATTTAGTAGTGTCCGACGGAATATTCGGTTTCGGTTTCGGCCCAAATAAGTGGTTTCGGTTTCAGTTTCGGCCAAAAACCGAAACTTTCTAGAATATTTTTTACATTTTATTGTGTAGCAGATATATAATGAAAGGAGGAATAATTTAGATGCCACCAATGTAAATAAACTTCTTTTTTTAGCATATAATATTAAATTATTTAATTTTGAATATTAGCGAGTAAGGTACGAAAGGGTGATTTTTCATGTTTACGTTTTTAAAAAATGAATAAATAGTTTTTTTTTTAATAAGTATTTATTTATTTATGCTATGTTTGTTTGTTTGTTCTCTATTTACTTAATGAAAAATTCGTTTGTTGAAAAAAGTGCTTGATATGGTAATTTTTATTTCAACTAGAAAGTTTCGGTTTCGGCCGAATATTAAAAAAAAACCGAATATTCGGTTTCGGTTTCGGCCCAAAAAAGTGGTTTCGGTCGGACACTAGTATTTAGTTTAGTTTAGTTTATTTCAGTCAATATTTAAGTGAAAAGGACATTGAGCTTGTCCTAAAGTATTTTTCTCGTCTTCAGTGAATTGAGTTTATGACCGAGACGTGTCACTATTTTCACGCAAATAAAACTATTTTTGTAGCTTTGTAGAAAAAAATTCGAATATGGTTTTGCGTCCTTTTCAAAAGTCTTTGGACCATAAAAATATCAAATTTGTGTTAATTTTTAAGTAAAGTAAAATTAATATTTGCATAGAAATTAAGAATTAATACTTTGAATTTGTTGTACCTACTTTTTTTTAGTAGAAAAAAATCATTATCTTGAAATTTTGTGAAAAAATGCCAATGACAACAATTGGCCCGTCTAAAGGAAGTAATCGCCCAAAAGCAGCCAATTTTTTCTCCAATGAGAGAAGAATTGTGTTCCATCAGAACAACGTCAGGCCACACACATAAAAAATGATTCGCTAGAAGCTATGGTAACCTGATTAGGAGGTTCTTATGCATTCACCTTATAGTCCATATCAGTAGCGCACACAGGGAGGGGTTTTGGGGTTCAAACCCCCCAAACACAAAAATTCCTTGTACAAAACATGGGTTCGAATGGTATTTGGCTCAAAAGTTATACGCAAAATCCCTTCCAAAATCAAATTCTGTGTGCGCGACTGGTACAGATCTGTGATTAACTGTTTCTATCTATGTCGAATGATTTTGTTGGTAACAAATTTGCCTCAAGAGAAGTTTTAAAAAATCGACTGTCTCAGTTGAGACATAATGGAATGACCTTCAAAATGGCAACAAGTTATAGAACAAAACGGTGCATATTTAACTTAAATCAAATCAGTCTAACTATGCCTTCAATTTCATTCAAAAATTATGGATTTTGCTTTATTAAACCTTATATATTTTTATAAAACCGATGCTCTTTACGGGTTACAGTGTGAGAGAAAGAAACATTTGCTGATATTTTGAAGTTGTAACGAAGCAAAAGTCAAGTGTTAAAGTCATGGAGTGACCAGTATCAGACTCGAATTCGAGAACAGTGCCCTACATCAGATTTTGTAGACATATCTCTTTTCTTTCTTTGCTAGCTTTATAAGTATCTCTCGATATTAGGTTATGGCAGGCAGCCAGTCTCTGTAAGAGACACACTCGGAGGCCTTAAAGGCTCATTGTGATACCACATATTTCACCCTTTTTTTTAATGTCTATGGCTCACTGTTTTTTCCAACATGTGTTAAAGCACAGATTTCAAACGAATGAAGGAAGGGGACCTACGGTTTAAAGACGAATCTGAATTTCTGTTGGAAATTTTTTCTTTACACTTGAAGGGTTTTCCCATTACCTGCCAAGAGCGCACTTCGCACTCAATTCTCATCTACTTCATTAGTATAGTGACAGAAGTAAATAAGCGTTTCACTAGCCCGAACTAGGATTCGAACCTAGGGCTTCTGGTATGAGAAGCGAGCGTGCTACACACTGGACTATTGAGGCCGATATTAAGGTTTAGCAAAAATCTGTAATTTAATGGATTTAGTTGATATATTTCACAGTTAAAATGTGCTACAAATTGTTTATCTTTTCTCCTTCACATAATGTTTCTCTAAACTTACTCCAGCTATAAGATTAAGATCTTTCGCTTAGGAATGGTTTCCATAGATTTCATATCATTTTGTTGAACTTACGCTTCGGAACAATTTTAATGGTCCTTCAGCTTATATAATTTTGGCCACTGCAGCCATTCTTTAGTGGTCGTTACTATGCATCTCCTGCGCAACAGATCGTTTTCCGATAATGTTGTGGTTCTTTAAATCTGGCTTTCAGTTCGTCTAATGATTTTTTTTAAGTCTTATCATGTAAACACTACTGGCCTTCATGAGCTGAGAACAATGCATCTGAGTCCTTTGTGGTTTTCCTGGGACTAACCAATAGTTTCAATGAGGCGCAAACCTCTTCCTCCGCTCCACCTCTTTCTCCTCTAATCAAGGAGAGCAGCTCCCAGATTTCTGCTGCGCTAGCCAGGGCCGTCAGGAATCCTAATACTAAAGTAGGGAGTCGGCTTTCCTGCAAAGTGTTGTATTATTTCTATTTCTTCTTCATCCCCACAGCTTCTACAAATATCACAGAACTAGTGGCGCCATTTAATGAGCCAATTAAAAAATACACATAATTATTTCAATCCGATTTGAGCTGCACTTGAATTGTCACCCCAGACCATCGATCAGGTTCAGCCGTTCTGCTCGCTGTGGTTCAATTCAGAATACAAAATTTCGCGCTAATTTAACAACTGCCCGACTTCTGCGCCACTTAACCGCCAAAAACGTATTCAAGAAGTGTTCAGACTGTCGACTGTTCGCCATTCGCCGACCGTTACGAAAAGTCCTTACAACGCTCACGTACGCAGCATTGGATGACGAAAATTATATACAACAACAACAACAACAATGCATGATAAAATATCATCAAATGAACAGCAGCCGCAGCATTCGCAAATCGCCATACAAGTCGGCAAACACTGAACACACATTCAAGAAAATGCACAAAATTTATGCAAATATGAAAATTTTCTCACGATCAGCCGCCACCAAAAGACGACATGAAGATTTTCCAGCGACCTGACATGTTGGCAAAGCGAAAACACAGCACCCAACCAGTTTGTCAGGCAACGTGGGATTTTTCATTCGTTTACGAGCGAGCAAAATTTTTCATATGCAAAAAAGCATGCAACAACAAAAGAAGATACACGGAAGTGGTGTGGCATCTGATCTGCAACAGGATCAGGATCTGCACGATCCAAGCAATTCGCGTCGACTTCGCTTTTAACATGGAAAAACATTTTCCAACAAAATTTGCATAATTTTCCTTTTTACGAAGGTGATTACCCAGCGAGACATGTGTGTGTGTGTGTGTGTGTGCAGAAGGGTTAAGGCGACAGCGCTCATTTGCATAGGCAGACACAGAGGCCGCAATGTTGCATGTGAATTTCAATGCGATTTTTTTTTTCTAGGCGCTCAATAAGAAAATGAAAGTGAAAGTAAAGCAAAGAGAAATCGCAAGCTGCTCGAGCACAAAAGGATAGTCGAGTTAGGGCGTAATGGGTTTGATGTCTCTAGGGGGTTAATTAATGTGAAGCAAAGCAAAATTATAGGCCGCATATATGCTACAAACAAACAATGAGAGACAGAGATAGCCAGGACCATATATTTCAATGCTCGGAAAAACGATGAATCTCGCTCTTTGCCAACTTTCAGCGCGCTCTTTCTCCAATTTTTCGCACTCTTGCAAAATATTGTCAAAATATTGCGCAATCTGGTTCCAAAGCAAATCCTTATTCCAGTCTCTCTCTCGTTGGTTATCCTTCAGCCCGGCGCTCCGCTGCAAATTCCCATTCGGGCGCTCTTCTCAGCGCTGATCGGCACACCTGGCGGCCCTGCGCCGTCGAAGGGTTAAAAGGGGTAGAACGCGCATACAGGCAGTTGCACTCGCGCTGCCCGCCCAGACAGTGTGTCGAGCATGAGTCGGGATGCAGCCGCCGTGCATCAAAAAAAATTTGCATAGCAATTTTTGTTTGCTTTCTTCGGTCGCAGGACACAGGACGCCAGGACGCTGTGCGCAATATGCAAATTTTTCCTATTTTTTAGAGTGCCAAATTTTCTTATGCAAATGAGGCGCATCGCAGCAGGACAGGCCACAGACTGCGCGAAAAACTTTCTCACGCTGTTCGGTGCATGTGTCCTTGGCGAGTGCGTGCGTGTTGCTGCTTATTAATGATTATATGAAAATTTGTTGTTGTTGCTTTTGTCATTGTTGAATCTATGATTGTTGTTGCTTTTTCTGTTTTTTGTTGTTGTTGTTGTAAATTTTATTCATACAGCGCCACAGCGTTGCTAATAAATTTCAATCGATTTTCAATCATTTGAATTGATTTTCAATTTTCTTCCAACTGTGGGCAATTTTCTACCGTCTGCCGTTGTGCTCACCAACGATGCTGCATTCCGTTGAATGTTTATTGCAACGACCTTCGTACAATTGATGCTTTGCATTGTTGTTAAACTTCTTCAATTGGAAGTGCATTGCCGAGTTTTGTAACCGATTTTTGGCTGTTATGCAAATTTGTATAATTTTCAGCATTTCAAGTGGGTCAAAGGTGAACACTTTGCGCGCAATTCGGAATTTACATATGTATACCTAACTATGTGCATACATATGTAAATACTAGTGTTCGACCGAATATTCGGCCTAGGCTTCAGTGTTCGGCTTATTCAGCCAAATTAAAATCTTCTGCTTCAGGTTCGGCCAAGGTTTTTGATCTGTAATTGAAGTAAATTTGTTCTGTTTCGAAGTATTTTATCAAATATCGGGTTTTATCGATATTTCGGACATCAAGAGTCCGATAAATAAAAATTATCTCTAGTCAGCTACTTATGTCAATTCAATTGAAGTGTTTTTGTTAGAAACTGAACTAAGTGTGTTTTTGGTTTTTTATATATATACTCTACGGCTTAATTTGATCAGTTGTTTTTCTTAAAAGAATTTGTATTAGTGCTCGGCTTCGGCCGAATATTTTAGTTATGCCGAATATTCGGCTTTGGCCGAAAATTCACCTTCGGTCGGACACTAGTAAATACTATACTCTCATATGCATACACAATATGAGAAGATATATCAGCTGATCTAATTTTAAGCCCAGTTTCTGAAATTCCATAAAATTTGCCTCAAAATAAAAATGAATAAAAATCTCAAAATAATTAAATTAAAATTTATGTTTCTATGTAAAATAAGTTTCTGATGTATCACCAAAATGCATTGAAATTTTATATATTCCACAATTCCATGATCAGAGAAACTTTACAGGAAGAGAATATCCTGAACTGAATAAAAAAAAAAAATCCCGTGGAGTTCCCTTAATGGAAAGCTTTTTCGGGAAACCTTAATCATAAAAAACCAAACTCCTTAGTCTGTCGCAGGTCTAACTTAGATCCATAGCAGACTCTTACACTGTTCTTAAAAGCAGAAATAAGTTGTTTGAATTTTTTATGAATGAAATTATCCTAAAAAGCTTTCGATTAAATGAACTCCTTGGCCGAAGTAAAGTAATGTAGAACTAGCGAAGAGAGACACCTCACCTTCAGTAATACCCGCAGCTCCGTCAAGGATGGAAGTGACCTGTTGACCCATTCGATACCGTTCCGGGTTTCAGACAAGGTGATGCTTAGCGGCCATTGGGCTGTTCGAGAGAAACATGCTTCGCAAAATCTTCGGCCTTGATCATATTGGCGAGGGCTATTGAATACGAATGAAGCACGATTTGTATGAGCTTTCTAAAGACATGGACGTAACATAGCGAATCAATATAGAGCTGCTACTATGGCTTGGTCATGTCTGCTGTATGGACGATGGAGCTCCGGTGTAAAAGGTGCCCGATGCGGTAGTTGGAGGTCGGCGACAAAGAGGGGGACAGTGTCTCCAATGGAAGGACCCGTTGAGGACGCCCTATTATCTCTTAGTGTAACCAACTGGAAATGGCACCTGGAGAGAATTTTTGAGGCAAGTCGTAACCCGGTAACGTGTTGTCCCGGTAACCCGGTAACGGGCATTCTATTGGGTAGTAAAAAGCGATACAGAAGGCTTGATTTCGGTGCGTACAGCGTATTGGGGAATGGTCTATCTGCGGAGAGACCAGATTTCCCCTTATCTGCCTAGATTTTTCCTAATCATAATGGGTTTAAGTAAAGTCTTCAACCATTGCATCCTTTCAGAACAAACGCAGTGTTCGCAATAATATGAGGCACTCCCGCGCTTTGGCTCGTATTCAAAAAATACTGGAGCCATACTTCATCTATTGTTATAAATTTATATTCCACAGTTATAGTTCGCCTGCGATAGCAAACACTTTACAGTTCAACGCTTCCCAGATAAGACCAACGTTCCCTATAACTAAAACTTAAAAAGGGCATGATTTCATCTACGTTAACCCTTTTGCTAACAGCTTTTAAGAAGGTAGCAAGAAAGCGTTGCAGCGCAATTTAGTGGTGATTAGTTAATTATTGCAATTAGTCATTAAGATCTACGAACGTGCTAATTATTGAAAGGCAGCGATGCTTGAAAAACAATCAGGCTGTCAAAATTCAAGGGCGAGTTTCGTAAACTCTCACTCTCTCTTCTCACTGTCTCTTTCGGGGAAAATGTCGTAAAGTGAACGTGCTCGACTATAGCTATGTGTTTTAATATGATTAAAATAATGTCAATGTAAGTTTGTGTGTACTATATATGTGTGTGTGCGTGTGTCCTCAAAAGTAATTACCGCATTCTATAAACGACTTCCATCGCCCGAAAAATCAAACACACAACCAAATCAAAATCACAACCAAATATCACAAACTATGCGGCTGAATGAAAGAACTCATAAGTGTTAAGTATCAGAAAATCTTTAAAAAAAAATGTTCGCGGAGCGATTACTTATGACGTTAGCAATGTTGATGACAGCATTCGGTGTCTTCGGAAAATTTTGTATGGAACTGTTGGCCAACATTCACAAAGAACGTCGCATAGAGAGAATTCTAATACATATTAACGCAACAACGCACAGAATGTCTGCCACAAGCCGATCGACATTTCGGCGCCAAACTCCACTACTACCTAAAGCAACACTTGAGTCGCTGCCTGGAAGCAACGCCCAAGGAAACATTAACGACTGCACTGGCCAGCAATCTGCAACATATGCGATCACATTCGCGTTTGAGTCGAGAACATCAGCGATACACCGACGCTAATCCAATCGATTGCCAAATTCTGTGATCACCAACGTACTTCTGTTCTTTGATAAATATCGCCCAACTAGAAAGCTTTGTCGCTACGTGCCCTTTCCCAGCGCTCAGATGAACAATGCGACTGACGCATTCTCCAACGAAAACGAGAAGCTTTGGAAGGTTAGCAAAGACAAGGCTTCGCTGATGCTCTATTAGTTGTTAATAGCAACTTCCAAACTGGCAAATGCGAATGCAAAGCATTCTATTTAACTGCAGAATTCATCAATCAGTCATCTGATCTAATAGCGGAAACACAATGCGGCACAAGCAGCAGCAGCAGCGGCAGTGGCAGTGGCAGTAATCACCTGTTTTTTTAGAAACAGTGTATTTGAATGGAAGCAATCACATAAGAGCAGTGGCAGTAAGCAGTACTGCCGTGCTTAGCTCTATTTCTAAATTCACTGCCACTGCCGCAATGCTCCCAATGAAGAAAACGAATATATATCAGGGCGGAAACACTTTGTACGACAGGACCCACGGGGGTTACAAAAAAATATTAATAAAAAAGGACAACAAATGGGAGGAGATCGCGAGTCAAGTGAACCAGCTGGGTACATATTGTAACGATGAGGCACTCTGTGCTGTGAATGCTGTTCCAAGCATACTTTTAGGCATGCACTTTGGAGTACGGCCGGTTGGCTATAACTACGATATGGCAAGGATGGTTCGCGGCGGTAATAGGCTGTGCTAGAACGATCGAGATAGAAAGTACAACTGGAATGTGCAAGAAACTTCGGCGCGATAAGAAAACCAGTATAAAAGCAGCAGTGTGCAGCGCAGAGGGCGAGTCTTGGTTGAATAAGCAAAGTAGTAACAAGTGTAGATACAAGCAAAGTGTAAATCTGTAAATAAAGTGATAGTTGATTTTTGACTGCGTTTGCGCTGAATAAATGAAGTTGTTTTATTTTCAAGCACAATCCAGTATACGAACTTAGAGAAGTCATTTTCGTAACAATATCAAATGAAGTAGAAGAACATTTATTCAATTTTGCATATTTACAGTCGAAAAAGTTAAGAAACGGTGGAAGACGATTAGAGATAGGTACGACCGAATCCTAAAGGAGGATAAGAGTGCCTCAAAATCAGGAAGTGCTCAAAAAGTGCCGACAGCTGAGAAATATATTTAAGTGTTTCAATTAACTTACTTTCTCCTTTATTATTTCTTTCTGAAAAAACCCATGTGTTTGCCTCGCCTCCTGGGTATAAATTCCTCTCGTTCATATTAGCTGTAGCTTGGACCCTTTGTTTGCTTCACTTTCCTGTTATGCGATAGATTATGATCATTTTGCTTTATGTGGTGATTTTAATATTAATACTCTTGCCAATGACAGCCTTGCCTCCAAGTTTCTTGATAGCGTGGCTGAGGTAGGCCTTAGTGTAGTTAATACTGTGATGCCAACCAGGTTTGCGGTCAATG
Source organism: Melieria picta (assembly GCA_964056695.1). Taxonomy (NCBI): domain Eukaryota; kingdom Metazoa; phylum Arthropoda; class Insecta; order Diptera; family Ulidiidae; genus Melieria; species Melieria picta. Next base: position 103,505,828 of record OZ057400.1, on the reverse strand, counting down.
CCTGTCCTAGCCTGTTGGATATGTTTGTTGTCTCTGATACTTCTTCACTGCTATTGTTCGACCAAATATCATTTATCTCTGATCATGATCTCATTTTTTGTACTCTGAATATTGTGTTTAATAATGTTACTGTTGAAAATACTCTCTCCTTCCGTGATTATAGGTCCATTGATCCTGTTTGTTTGTTGAATGACTTGTCACTTGTAGATTGGTCTGAGTGCTGGTGGTACTCTTCAGTTGATGATAAATTGAATATCTTGATTGATAAAATTTCCAAATTGTTTGACACTCATGTGTCGTGTTATCAATGGCAGTTGTCCTTGATTTACTGCTGCAGTGAAACTGGCACTAAATAAGCGTCATAAAACCTATAGCAAATGGAAGAGAAATCCAACTGACTACAATTGGGAGATGCACCGTAGAGCTAGGAATGAAGCTGTCTCTATATTCAGAAAGTCCAAAAAGAATTTCTTTAGCTCTAAACTAAGTCCTTCTCTACCGCCCAAACAGCTCTGGAATAACCTGAAAAGTTTCGGAGTGTGCAGTAAAAATCCGGACACCTGCTGCCTTGACCCTGATGTACTAAATGATTACTTTGTTGCTAGTTCTGTGTCTAGCTCGTCTTGCTGCACGCTTAACCTGTGTTCACTAGATAGACTTACCGACTTACACAGCTATTATCAAAGTCCTGGACGACATAAGAATACCATACGACCTTGGCAAGGTTACCTTACTGTGTTTGTTCGATTTTTCTAAGGTATTTGACTGTGTAAATCATTCAATATTATGTCAAAAACTCAGATGTTACTTTGGGTTTGCCGATAGTGCGGTAAGACTTTTGGAAAGTTACTTACATGGTCGATCTCAGAGGGTTAGGGTTGGGTATAACTTTTTCTCTTATAATTTAGTGGATACTGGGGTCCCTCAAGGCTCAGTACTTGGTCCACTCCTTTTCACTATGTTTATAAATGACATTTTAAGTGTAGCCATGTGTTTTTTTTCCCAGTAGGGGAAAGCATCAAAAGCCTTACGCGTGCGAGACTTTAACACGCTAAAACCCCTATTTCACTGTCCGTGTGACCCTCCTCATGGCACCACCGTAAAGTATTACTTCACGAGGAAGGCGGAAAAATTTGTTTAGCGTTAAGCTACGTCTGAGGCTGAGAGTCACCCCTCATCTCGAAAAATATTAATGTCATCGGACGGACGGAGAGTCAGTTTACGAGGTTGTCCGCGAATTGTCCCGTAAGTCGGCCCTTTGAATCTGCGATGAATCTGCACGCCCATTCCCAGAATTCGGCCGACGTCAGCATGAAGGTCATGATTGTTTCAGGTGTTACCGCGTCTTCAATGTCGTTTTGGAGCTCGGACTCTCCTCTGCGTATTTGACGCACTCAAAAAAGGTGTGCTGGGCCGTTTCGGGCACTCCGGTGCACACGTCGCAGTCAGCCCTTTCCACGTGGTTGAAACGGTGCAGATACGCACGGAAACAACCATGACCGGTGAGGAATTGCGCCAAATAGAAGTTTAGTTCACCGTGTGGCCGCTGCAGCCATGTTGCCAGTACCGGTATTAGTTGGCGGGTCCAGGCGCCCTTTGTGGCCGAGCTCCATTTTCTTTGCCATTCGTCTACCAGGTCTTCAGTTACCACCTGTTCACCTCGCTTTCGCCAATAAGCAGCCGCCTGCCGCGCGATTACGAGCTGGATTGGAGGCCTGCCAGCGATTACGTCCGCTGCCTCGCTTAAGATCGTTCTGAAGGCACGGCAAACCCGTAAGGAATTCAGCCGGTACGCAGATTGAAGATGCCTACTGTACGCTGGTATCAGCATGGCCTCATGCCACACTGGACACGCGTACGTCGAGACCGCGGTATTAACTGTTGCCAGAAGCGCTCTCGTTCGCGAGGATGGTCCGCCTTCACCGTTACACCGTGAGCTTTGTCGCCAACATGCATCAAATGTGTCTTAAAACTTAGGCGGTGGTCCAGCCACACACCAAGATATTTAATTGCCGGGCGCGATTGAATTTGATGGCCGCTGACACATATCGTGCAGCTTTCGACCCGCTTTCTGCTGCTTAGGAGTACCACTTCAGTTTTCTCGCCGGCCAGCTGCAAACCTGCGCCAGTTAGCCAAGTTGTCAGCCGTGCTATCGCATCGTTAGCCTTTAATTCGAGCTGCCGTATGTGTTTGGCGACCACCGTCAGCGCCACGTCGTCGGCGTACCCGACAGTAGTTCCTTCGGGTGGGACGTCAGTTCGGAGGAGGCCGTCATACATGACGTTCCAGAGCACTGTTTCGTTCCTTCTCTCCAACGTTTGCCCTCCATGGCTTTTGAAGCAATGTTGATGACGGTTGCGATGGCGTCAGTGGTGCTTTTGCCTTTACGGAAGCCAAACTGCAACGGCGATAGGCCTTTGTTGCCTCTGTAAGCTGCTCCAGCCTTACGCACAGGAGCCTTTCGAAAAGTTTGCCCATGTTGTCCAGCATGCACAGCGGCCTGTATGCCGAAGCCTCGCCAGGAGATTTACCTGCCTTAGGCAGCAGTACCAAGCGCTGCACTTTCCACGTGGGAAGACACCGCGCTGAAGGCAGAAACTGAAGACGTCACTGAACAGTTGGGGTCTTGCAGTTATTACAAGTTTTAAGAACCCATTTGGAACACCGTCAGGGCCCGGCACCTTGTGTGGTAGCATTTTTGTAGTCGCTGCGAGTATCTCGTCAGTAGACAGAGGATGGAAACCGTCATCAGTTCTACACTGGAAAGTTTGCGGACACACGGGCTGGCTGGGGAAGAGTGCACTCACAATCCCGTTCAGCAATATCGGACATGCTGGTGCAGGTGTCTTGCCAAGCTTCCTAACCACCAACTTTTATGCGTCGCCCCATGGTTTTTCCTCCACCTCGTCTACCAGTTCGTTAGCTCGTTGTGTAGCCATGTGTCTATGCATGCATATGCGGATGACATCCAACTCTATCTGTCTAGGCCTGTAGGACTTATTGAGGACTTATATGTGAGGGTAAATGAAGACCTATGCGCCATTTATAGATGGGCCTGCGAGAACCAACTCAAGCTTAATCCACTAAAGTCCTATGTTCTTCCGATTTCCAAGTCACCGCTCTCCTTTTGTGATGTTCCTCCAATTTCTCTCAATGGTTCACAGCTGCAGTTCGTGGACCGGATCAGTAACCTTGGATTCAGGATCAATTCCTCGTTGTCTTATGAGGACCACATAAACTCGGTAGTAAGCAAAATATACTTGACGTTACAAAATCTTAGAATGACTGCTGCATTCGTATTAGAGTCCTGCACGAGTATGCATTTTTGCTATTCGAAAACATTCAAATGCTTTTGAATAGAATACTTCACTTCATCTCTGAGGACCAGTCCGAATGAATACGAGTACAGCTCTTCGAATACTTCGCAAAGTTCTCGATTACCGAATACGAGCACTGCAGTATTCGCTTCTCACCGAATACGAGCACTGCAGTGTTCGCTATTCACCGAAAATGAATAGAAACGAGAAGCGACGCTCGCTGGTTCTCGTATCTAGTCGTTTCGTTGTACACATTCTTCGAATACCAAGTACCCGTACAGTATGTACAGTAGTGTAGCCGGCAAAATGAATATATTCATGCAGGACTTTAATTCGTACCATGTGAAACAAGACGAAAACTGGTTCTACAGCTAGTTTTACCCATAATTACATATTCGGAAGTTGTTTACACCAAACTTGATTCTAGGTCGGAACATAAAATGCTTATTGCCTACAACAATGCTGCACGTTACGTCTATGGCTTAAAGAGAGGGGACCACGTTTCTTCTTATAGTAGACAGTTGCTTGGCCTTGACCTAAAAAGCTACTTAGAAGCACGAAACTGTATGTTTTCACATAAACTTATACACACGAAGCGTCCCAGCTACCTTTTTGAAAACCTTCTGTTTTGCAAGTCAAGTTCAAACTACAATCTCCTAATTCCTAACCATAATTTCAAAAACTCCAGTAGGCTATTTTTCGTTAGCGCCATTAGGTCTTGGAACTCGCTTCCTAGTGCTATCAAATGTATTTCGGGTAGTGGTAATTTTAAGCATCTACTCTTCAAACACTTCTCATAACATTTCAAACTTTTTCTCGCTCTTTACCCTATCTCTCTACTTTCACTTACACATAATTAAGATTTTTCTTTGTAAATTATTAAAACATTGTAATAATATAGTATTTATTGTGTAATGCTTAAAATGAATGTGTTCCAAATTGGCATGCAAACGATTATATCTTATATGCCTGTATAATCTATCTATTAAATAAATAAAAATATTCGTTTAATTCGTTGTAATTTCAAATGAAGCTCATATAGAGCAGTTCCCCAATGGAATTCATTTTTTTTGTCAAATACTGTCACTGCTGCATTGTGAGCTGTGAGCAGTAAAACATGAAACAGGTGATCACTGCCACTGCCGCTGCTGCTGCCGCATTGTGTTTCCGCTATAAGAAACGATTTATTAGGTTCTGACTGACAGCTCTTCGATGTTATCGCAACAGTCACAACAGTCACAAAGTATTTAGTGTTCTCAAAACAAACCAATGGCTGCCAAAGCTACTTTAGTATCTACTTGAAGCTCTTTGGGAAATGTTCTTAACGCTCATTTTCATACGAATTGCCGCGGCAACGCTGGTGGTGGTCTCGGCTAATGCCAGCACAGAGCAGTTCTTCGCCGAGTTGCTGCGCGCAATCAACGTCGAACGCAACTTCAATACGATTTTGATTCTACGCAAGCGGCCGGAAGACTGTCCGCTGTTGGTGGACGAGCATCTGCCGCCAGCTGTTCCGGTAGTGCTGCTCTCAAATGCGAATAGCTTTTACCTGAAGCGTCAGTTCAACAGCGAACTACTCGCGCTTGTGTGTCTGCAGCAGCCGTTCGACAGCGAGCTAATGTCCGCCTTGGCCGGCGACCTGCAGCATATGCGGCAGACACGCATTGTGCTGCTCGCAAAGCGCTTCTCAGATCCACAAACGCTGCTGCAGCAGTTGATGACGTTCTGCGAGGCCCAAAAGATGACAAACGTGATGCTGCTCTTTGAGGATTTTTATCGCGACAGTCACTTCTATCGTTACTATCCATTTCCCAAAGCACGATTTTTGCGCGTTCACTTCAATGAAACGCAGACGAACGAATACTTTCCCGCTCACTATGCCAACCTGCAGGGCAAAGTGCTCGTCACGCTGCCCAATCAGATTACGCCGCGCTCCATAGTCTACGAGGATCAGCAGGGCCGCCAGCAAATGACCGGCTACATAGCCAAGTTGGCGCTGCTCTTTGCCGAAAGGTACAACGCCAGCCTGCGATTCCTGTATCCCGTCAAAGTGGGCGAAATGCAGCAACTGTTGCTCCTTTGGAATTACACAGCCAGCGGGCTCCTGGACATTGCCATCACGATCTATACGGCAGTTACAGCCGCCGATCTGCAGCGACTCTCAATTCCCATGGAACTGGCCAGCTGGCTGATGATGGTGCCGTGCCCCAAGTCGATGCCCATTCCCGAGATCTACACCAGCATCGTGAGCCGCAATACGCTGCGCATAACTTTAGCATTGGTCATTATATTCTCACTCCTGGACGCCTTAACGAAATTCAATTTCCAGCAACGATGCGAACGTGTTCACTTTAGCTACCCGAACGTCATCGTCAATGACAAAATCATACGCGGCATACTCGGACAGTCGTTTGTATTGCAGGCAATCAATCTCCTTACCACCAAACTGCTCTACATGTTCGTTTTTCTGCTGGGCCTCATGCTGACCACCATGTACTCGGCATATCTGCAAACCCTGCTCACCACACCGCCCCACATGGCGCCCATCACAAGCATGGACGACATGCGACGCAACAACCTCAAACTCGTCGTGGACCCCAGAGAAGTGATGCTCATTCCATTAGTCAAAGGCAAGGAGTTTTACAATGCCAACAAGGACCTTCTGCTGTTGGCCAACCACACCTTTACGCAGCGCAACCGTGTGCGCATGAATCCCGCTTATGCCTACATAACGACCTCATCACTTTGGCCCATGCTCCAGGAACAACAACAATACTTTACATCGAAAATTTTTTGCGCGCCTCCTACACTGGTCCTGGCCGATGTGATGGTATGGGGCTTTCCATTGCAGGAGAATTCGGAATATGCCGAGCCGCTGAATCGGCTGATACAGCGAGTGCACAATTCGGGCCTGATGAGCCACTGGCGCACGCTGACCTTCTTCGATATGGTTAAGCTCGGCAAACTGTCGCTGAAGGACTGCAACAGCCGCAGCGCACAACACGACTTGAATGTGCAGGACTTGTGGACTGCTTTCCACCTGTTGCTGCTCGGCTATGCGGCGAGTGCGGCGGTATTTTGCTTTGAGCTGCTCGTGCACCAACTGAAGAAACGATGGGATCTGAACGGCGCGCGGAAGCTGGAAGGAAACAGAAGCATTGATTATAAGAACAACATTTCTAAAATGTTATTCAGATATTTGAGAAACGATTGGCATGAACGGAGATTGTTTAAAAATTAATCTACTGAACTTATGAATTAACTAGCTTGGCCCTGCGGCTTTGCACGCAAGTTCTCTTGTTTCCCCCGATACAAATTCTTAACCCATTGTTGACCCCGTCAGATTTTGGTTAAAAAAAAACATGTGTCTTATTATCTTTGATTTCAAGTGTTTCCAAACATTTTTAAGTCAAAAGGGCCATTAAATTATGTGTTTTAACATTTACTCTAAACAATTCTTAACCGTTTTTCAAAAAAATTAAAAACACGTTTTTATTATTTCCCGATTCCCGAAGTGAAAAAAGTGAAAACACGTGTCAAATTATTCCTAACTAAGAGCACTTCCACCAAGTTTGAAGGTAATCGGCCCATTAATTCATGTTTTTTCACAATTTATCCACACAAACTTTTAACCCGTCGCTGATTCTGTCCGATTTTGATATTCGGAAAAATGAAAAACACGTATCGAGTTATTTTACATTTCAAGTACTTTCACCAAGTTTGAAGTCAAAAGGCTCAAAAGAATTTGATCTTAACCCATTAAAACCTGACCCCAGAAAGGCTTGTGCGATTTCCATAAAATTTTACACAATCTTATTAATTGACCTAATCAAGAAAAAAAAAGCAAAAAATTCATACCATGTTTTTCGCAAACATTACACAAATAAACAAAATCAAACATTTGCGGAAAATAAAATGTGCCAATAAAATATCAGCTGCTTGGATTTTGACATTTTCACGCGTTGCGTTGTATGAAAATTGGCAGTGTTTAGGCCCAACGTTGCATTCGCGCAACACAAAACTTAAAGCATATTTTTTGTTTAAAAAATAAAAAAAAAAATTTTCAAAACTTATTTTTAAATAGTTTAGCATTGCAAAATGCAGCCCACTAAGGGATTTTGATAGGTTTGAAGAATAAGTATTTTTGATTGAATTTCAAAAATTCCCCAAAAAAAACCTTTGACTTTGGATCGAAAAAAACGTATGAATATTTAAATAATTTTGAAATTTGAGTATGGCAGAATCTAAAACGATCAATTCTAATCCAATTCTACCCATTTTCAAGTCTTATGTCTTTATGAATTACTTAATATAGCGAAATTCCCAAACAGGGCTTAATGGGTTAATTTGATTTGATTACTTGAAGTTTTCTCCCGTCGTTGATCCGGTTAGATTTCGATTTTGAAAATAACGAGAAACACGTGTCTAATTTTTTTTAATTTAAATTATTTGTACAATTTATAAAGTCAAGAGGCCTATCAGTTCAATCAGGCCAACCTTAACCCATTGTTGGCCCAGTTAAAGTTTGATTTTCGAAAAATTATAAAATACAAATTATTTTTGATTTAGAGTATTTTCAGGAAATTTGAAATCAATATGTCTATTAAATCACGTTTCTTTATACAACACCTCAACGCATGTTTTGTCCTTTTAGACCCCGGCTTTCGCATCATTCTTCAAGATGTATCTACAGTTCAAATTTCATGTTTGTAGCTTCAGTGGTTTGGGCTGGGGTTTGATAAATCAATCAATCAATCAATCAGTCAGTCAGGACAAAAAATCTACATATGTATATAAAAATGGAGGTGGTACCAAGCCTCCTTGTCCAACTTTCTTCTAGTCGATTTGTGCTACTAAGTGGAAAGTTCGTACCAAGTTTCATCCATGTGGTCCTACAGTACTGCGAAAGTATTGGGTCATAAAAAATCTGTCGAACGATATGACTAAATGGTAGGTTCATACCAAGTTTCATTGATGTACGACTTACAGTTCTGCTAAAATATTGGGTCATCAAAAATGTGCCACGCCCCTTATCCAACGCCCATCAAATTTTGACAGTAGAATGACACTTCTATGGGACGATGTCATACCAAATTTTAATGCTGTGCGACTTACAATTCCGAAGCTATTCCATTTAAAAGATTTGACTTGTATGGGCGGTGCCACACCCCCTTGTTCAATACCCACCCCATTCCCTCTATCGAAGGATATGATTAAATAGTAAGTTCATACCAAATTTAATTGATGTGTGACTTTTGGTTCCAAAGTTATTGTCTAAAAATGTATTTTGGTGGTGCCACGCCCCGTTTTCCCGACTTTTCTTTTTTCCTAAACCTTCGCGTTGCAATTACGAACAAACCCGCCGAAGGAAGTATCCAATTTGGTCCAGTCATTTTCAAGTTTTAAGCAGCCAAACGAACCAAGATTCATTTATATATATATAGATGTATGTATATAGATAAACGTTCTCATTTTAACGTTAACGTTTAACGTTGGTCATTTTATAAGTGTGGGGGCTTACATAGGGGCATGGTCAATCCCATAAAGCCATGCTTGCTTAAGGAAACGCTGAATTGTTTGATATCCATATCGATATAATACCAAATCGCAAAGTGGCTGCCCTATGTCCTCGATAGCCTCACGAATTCTATCTTTGAGGTCTTGAATCGACGCTTGTGTGGCACGTAGCGCCGTCTTGTTGAAAGTAAACGTTGTCCAGATCAATACCATCCAACTCCGACCATAAAAAATCATTAATCATCTCTCGATAGCGCAATCCATTCACCGTAACTGTTGATCCAACCTCATTTTCGAAAAAGTAAGATCCAATGACCCCGCCGGACCATAAACTGCACCAAACAGTCACACGTTGAGGATGGAGAGGTTTCTCAACAATAACTCTTGGGTTTTCCGAGCCCCAGATGCGACAATTTTGCTTGTTGACGTAGCCACCGAGGTGGAAATGGGCCTCATCAGTCAAGATGATTTTTCGATGGAATTCCGGATCATTTTCATACATTTCAAGGACTCAATCAGCAAAGACACGACGTTGTTGATGATCGGTCGGCTTGAGTTCTTGTGTTAACTGAACTTTATAAGCCTTAAGACCCAAGTCTTTATGCAAAATACGGTGTAATGACGTTTTTGGAATGCCCAATTCCAATTCAACACTTTGGGCTACAGCAGCAATATTCTCAGTTGTTCTTAAGCGACGTGCACGGGTTTTATTCTTCACATCACTAACTTGTCCCAACAGCTCGAATTTTTCCACCAATTTCTGTATTGCGGTCCGACAAGGTGCTTCACGACAACCCAAAAATGCTTTAGTTTTGCGAACTGTGACTGCAAGATTTTCACCATTTTTGTAGTGAATTTTAATAATTTCAATGCGTTGTTGAAGCGTGTATCGTTCCATTTTTAGTAATGGCGTAGTTTCTACTTGTCAAATGTCAAAGAATAAAAGCTTCAAAAGTGACAGCTACCGAAATACCGGGTGATTCAAAATAACACCTCTTGTTGGGAAACCCTATACAACCCCAAAGAGTGCTTAAACTAATAAAAAGCCTCAACTTAGAGGGTTAAACCAGGCTTGCACAAAAGATCTACACTGGTCGCAGTGCCTAATAGCCTCAATATTATTATTATTAATCGGATTCTGGGTTTTCGATGGTCCCGATTTTATAGTTCTATCTGATTTTTTTTTAATACTTTATAGGAAGAGGGCCTTATGAGAAGTGCTTCCAGACCAGGGTTTCCTTTCCATGGCTCTAGACAAACGATTTATTTTCCTTCTATTCATATATTTTTTAACTCTTTAAATCTTCCATCAATTTGTAAAAATTTACCAATTAGTTCTTTTAACATTAACCAACATATAAATTTTTTTTTGGTATTTACTATCCATGGTCCTCTCGCAGACTCTACAAATATGAAAAATTTCTCTATCAACACACATCTACCCTCACTGCCAGTCCATCGCTGATAGTCGATTTTCCACTAAAGTTTCAAATTACGCACAAACACCATTCAACCAAGCAAACACAACAACCAGCAATTTTTTGTCACTTTGAAAATTTTCTCGCCGAATTTTTTGTTGTTTTTTTAAACTGCATATTTGTCCAAAAGGAATGTCATTCTTTATTGTGACGTTACATTTTTTTCTTTGCATTGCACAAAAAACCAAACACAACAAACTAAAAAAAAAAGAAAACCTGAAATTGAAACCCTCCACTGCCTCGTTGGCGACAACGTGAGTGAAGCGCGCGCTGCACTCGCGCCGACACCAACACGCCGCCAGGATGCCACGCAGCCGGTTTTGCGTCAATGCAGCGTCCTGCGCTTTGTTGTTGCAGCGCATCGTTGTGGTCATTCGAGCCTCGTACGCGGCGTCTCGCTCCCCTCGCCTTCGCTCATTATCTATGCATATCTGCTATGTGAATTGAAAAGTTGATCGCACAAATGCTTTTATTCGATTCGAAACTCTTTCAGGGGTTTTCTTCTCCTTTTTCCACACCTTTCCACAGACATTTCCTGCATTTCTTTTGCATTATTTCCAACTTGGATATTTTGTATAAAAGGCTAAATAATTTTCATTTAAATCTTGCCATTGTTCCGCCTTTCTTTTGCTGTTCATAAATCTGCGTTTCCTTCGCTTCGCTCTTTTCAGTGTTGCTTCTTTTGTTGCGACCAGTGCGGGCTGTCAAGGTTTCTTTCATTGAGAGTTGAGTGTGTTCCGATGTTTCGAATTGGCAGCATGGCTAATTAAAATCCTGCTGTGCTGCGGGTTTCTTTCTTCTCACAAAGCGCATTTCGACCGACGTCAGACGTGTGACCGGCACTTGACCTTTGAATGCTGGCGGCTGGTGTCTAATTGTTGCTGCGCTTAGATGCGCATTTATTGCCGATTATGCGATTATGCTGATCCCATGATGTCTTACTGGAGATGGTCGATATATCTCTGAGAAAGAAAAGTGAGTTATTGTTGAATGAAGGTAAACTGCGTATAGCATAGAGACTAGAAATTTTAGCAACCAGCATCAAGGATCTTTAGAATCTCCAATCGCTAACATCATATAAATGAAAGATGAGAATTTAGCTTTAAAGAGAATTAAAATTAAAAATTAAACTAATTAATAATGAGTTAGAATTAGTAATTAAATTAATAATAAAAATTAATAATCATAATACAAAAAATGAATTAATAATATTAAATTAATAATAAAAATTAATAATTAAATTAATAATTAATTAAATTTTTTAAATAATTTTTTTCATTAGGTATAAACTAAGGATTTAAACTTCTCATAAAAAGAATACATACATTTTTTTATTATAGCCTTTTATTCATTCAGATTCAGCTTAACAACAGGTTAAAAGAAAAAAACATAAAAAATTAAATCGGTATGATATTCGCTTTTGTAAACCTCCTTCATTGATTGCATAAATTAGACACTTTGAAGCTTTAAATTTAATTAAATTAAATTAGATTAATTAGCTTTCAATATTCAAGGCTTCAGTGCCACTAATGATGCCAAATGTATCACCATCAAAATATCCAAAACTTTCTCCTAAACAATTCTTCCTCCTTAAAATTCTCCTAAAAGACCAAGAATCTCCTAATTCTAGGTGGAAATCTCCTGATCTGGCAACACTGTCGATTAAGAACCGTGGTTTTTGCTTTATTCTACATGCTATATTTAAATTAAACATTTCATAAAGAAACTTTATTTCAGTTCATATATATGTTCATCATTGAAATTGTTCAGATATTTACATCCACATTCGACTGCGTATTAAAAGTTTTGATAAAAATGTTCACACAATCTTTTCTTTGTAATGAATTTTCGAACTTTAATTAATTTTTTATTTTTTGCACTCAATAATTTTGTCGATCATTGAATAAATCATTCAAATCGGTTCAGTAGTTTACGAGATATTTTACGTTTACTTTACAACATTTAAATGTGGACAGCTAATTCCATTGAAAATGACTAGTTTTGTATGGCAGCCCCCTTAAGAGTTGGATATACCCGTTAGGTGTGTATAGAAAAAACATTCAGAAGAGAAAATAAATGGGGGTCTGTCTTATATATGGTACGTCTGGGGGCAACCTGTGAGCAGTTGGAGTCCACTTTATAAAAACGATGATTTTGTATGGGAGCCTCATTAAGGGTTGGAGATAAGGTATGTTTGAAGGAAATGTTCAGTTGGAAAAATTAGTGGGGGTCAGTCAACCCTCTAAGAGCCATTTCTGAGCAGCTATGGAGCAATTTGTCGAATTTTCAAGCACTTTTGTGAACTTAAACCTCGATGCAATGCCATTTAAGGGGTCCTACCATGTAAACGCCGTTTTTCGAGGCGTTTTTTGGGATCTTGCAGAAGGAAAAGTATTCAATATTTTCCAATGCGGTTTTTTTTAATTTTTATTGGTCCTTTTAGTATAAAAAAAAATCGAAGTTTAAGAAATAAGTGTTATGCTGTAGCCACAGCACCCCTGCGAAATAAGGCCTTCCAAAAGTATGTGGGTTGATGGTACACACGATTTTGCAAAAACTGTTCGTCTGAAACACAAAAGGAAAGGTTTTTTACAATCTGCAGACTTGCCGCTATCGTACGGTAATAATTCACATAATTATCTTTACAATTGTCAAAATGGCGGATCATGAAAAAAAATCTCATTTTTCTGTTTTTTAAGCAGATAAAAACAATTTTTTTATTATTTGTTTATAACAATTGGAAGCTCATCTTGTACCGAACGATAGCGACAACATTTACACACATTTAAAAAAAAAATTATCAAAATCCGTCTACTGGTTCCTTAGAAATGCGGGGTACCACTTCGAAAAAAGTGGTTCTGAGAAAAACGCGTTTAAAGTTTAACGCTTGGCGCCTCATGTCGGCCTGGCGCGCTGCGAGAACTCAGTGGAAAGCGTGATAAAACTTGCCGTAAAACCTGTTTTCCCTTCGGAATTCAGCAAATTCCTTTTTGTATCTTATTTTTATATACATTAACTTTAGAAAAATGCAACAAAAAAAAATGCATTTTTTTAAAGTGTTACATGGTAGGACCCCATTAATCCCCAATTTTTTGGCTCATGCAGTTTTTCATCAAACCGAATAATGTGAGAGGTTCTGTAGCATCGAGAACCCATTGTTAAGAATCTCCATACAAAACTAAATCTTGACTAATGCATACTAGTATTGTATGTATATTTAATAATGGGTTCTCCACTCTCAGGATGGTTCAGTAGTTTCCTAGATATAAAATTTTCTCACTCACTCAACTAACTACACTTACAAGAGTGGAGCCTATTTCATAGAAAATGAGCCATGACTGGTTTTTTCGACAGACCCCCCTAAACACTAGAAACGCCGAAAGCTTTCCATACCTACGAAGACTACGCAACATATCCGCTGGTATCTTGAAAAGTACACATTGGATTTGTCTAATTTTTTACAAAATTAATTTTTTTTAATTTATAACAATTTTCACGATAAAAAAAGAAAAGTCTTTAAAGCAAAAGTTGATAGAAATACTAAAGAAAATACAGATATTTAAAAATGAAAAACCGTCGAAATGCCCGCAATGGTCTTTCTAGTGTTAAGAATTGGAATTAAATATTAAACATTTAAATAAATTTAAATAAATAAGAATAATAAAAAATAAAATAATAAATTAATGGGAGTCGGTCTTACATTGACGCGTTTGGGACAACTTGGGAGCAGTAGGAACTAATTTTATGAAAGCTTCAGCGTAAGTTAGAGTGTAAGTATGTTTGAAAGAAATGTTCAGAAGTAAAAGTTAGTGGTAATTGGTGTTAGTTAACCCTTTAACGAGTAAAATTTTAGCACCTGTAAAACAATTTGTTGAATTTCTAAGAATTTTTGTAAACTTTAACGTCAATTCGCCACTTCTCAAGACGCAAATTTGGTGGCTCATGCATTTTAACCAGGGACCGTAACAGTTATAAGTTTTATAATAAAAATCAATGTTATTATTATTTGATTTTAAGAATTCTATAATAACAATTACACAGCACAACAAAAAAACACTTTTTTTCTGTCACATGGAGTTTTTCTACTGTTTCTTACTAATTTGGGTGCGCTGATTTCGAATATATCCTCAGATTTTTTCCAGCAGCTCTAGTTAGTGAGATATAGGTACCATGTCATTTTTCAGTTTTTCCTCTACTTTTTCCATATTTTTGATCGTAATTTCTAAACCAAAAAACCGATTGACATGATTTTCACTTTATCGCACTAACAATACCACACGGCTTCTTTTCCGATGCAACTTATTTATATAAGTTTTAAAATGCCGCGGTAATTGGACCTCAAAGTAGGAAAATATTGAATTTCAAGGCGTTTTTTTCTGATGGCGAAAATTGTACAGATGTTTCATAAATCAAGTTACGAAGTATATAAATATCTCAAGAAGAAACATCAAGCAATACAAAACAGCCAAGTTATTTGGCGGAATACATATTCGCATCGAAATAATAGCAAAAATGTACCATAGTCATTTTCATCAAATTGTGTGAAATTTCCTTAAAAAATTAGGGGCCTAAAAATATGCAAAGTTTTTAATTTTTTTGTTTCGAGCAATTCAAAATCTTTTTATTTTTATTTTAGCAGATTATAATCTGCTAGCATTCCTGCGCTCCATTTCCTTTGATAGCGCTTCTCCATTAAGGAAATGTCCTGATGGAGCCTCTCGCCTTGTTCGTCACTCACAGCACCCAAATTTGCGGGAAAGAAATCCAGATGAGAGTCCAGCATATGTATTTTTAAGGACATATTACACCCCAAAGCTTTATATGACATTATAAGTTCATTTATTAAGTCTTTGTAATTTTCCGATTTATGGTTTCCTAGAAAATTTTGGACAACGTTCACAAAACATTTCCAGGCGAGTTTTTCCTGCCATTTATGTTCCATTTATGTGGAACCCAGGATTTATCTTGATTCCTCACAGGAAATCCAAAATAGTCTAAATAGCACTGTTCAATTAATGACGTGAAATTTCGACGCTGAGATTTAAAAGTTACACATAACAAAAACTGTCGGGGTCGTTAGAACACTTTCGTGGCATGATTACGATGTAACAAACGTATATATGACGTAAGTTAGTCGAATGCAATAGTTATACAGTCGTATAAATGAAGTTATTCAAAAAAAGACACGTATATGAGGTCAGAAATGAATATGTAGCTGTCACAAAAAAACTGGACGTGATTGAAACAAAATTGTTAGATATTGTTAATGAGGGTACACCAACATAAACAAAAATCATCACAAAGTTCGTGTGACAAAAACAGTGTTGACCAGTGTTATTTTTGATTTTTTTCTTAGTCCACAAGGAACAATTTTTTCGATTTTTATTTTTTATTTATTTGACTTTTTTTTTTAAAACATCAATAAAAATCAGTCAGTGACTTTTATTTTTTAAGTCATCAATAAAAATCATAAATAAAAAATAAGAATTATTTTTTCCATAAAAATTACAAAAATTTTTCTTTCGAATTTTCCAAAAACATTTTTTAGTGGATTTAATATGAAGCATGATTGAAAAATTGCATTTTTTAGTGCATGTTTATTTATTTATTTTATTTATTTATTTATAATCCAGTCAAAGAAAAAATAAATTTTAACAGACAATCGATAAAACTAGAATATTACAAAATAAGTTAATAAGTTTAGTGTGACCATGTGGTCATCCGGTTGCCCTCTTCAGAACTGAAGCTAACTTTTAATTTCATTATCTGGCTGTCATAAAAGTAATGTATATCTGTTTGTATATATAGTATGTAGATTTTATATATTTTACATATCGATTTTTCTTTTAATTTTATTAGTTAAATTGCTAAAAATTCCCACAAAAAATTTAACTAGTTGAGTTCTTTTCAGATGCCTTCAGTGCATTCTGTGTATTCTGACAACTCACGTACCGCCTCGACGCCAAGCAACTCCAACTCTCTGCTAAGCAGATTCCAAACGAAGCAGCTTTCTAAAATGTTGCCATATTTCCAATAGATAAATGCATATAAAACAACAACAACAACAACCACAATATCATTTAGCGATGACGCCAAAACGCCACACCGAATGGTCCGTCGCGGCGCGGCGTTCTTACAATGCGCGTCTTTGTTGAATATTGGAAAGAAAATTGTTGCTAGAAAATTCATTGCCGCCTTCGATACTCGCCAATCGAGTTTCCTGCACAGATTTTGTTTTGTTGTTCGTTGCGCTGTTTCAGGTTTGCATTTGTCTGTGTGTGTGTGTACGTTCAGGCTATTAGTTGTTGCTGTTGCTGGTGGAAATGCATTTCTGCGTGGGGGTCGTTAACCTGCCAAAACCAAAATCAGACAGCAACCAAAACCGAGCGAACGCACGCACAGCAGCAGCGGCAACGATACGAAAAAATTCATGGTCACAAACAGGCAGAAAACCGAGCATGGGGAAAGGCAAGAAGAATGCAATGAAAACAACACACACACACACACACAGACACTGACACTCGGCATGGTGAAAAATGAAAAGATACACAAAAAGGCAAAACGTCCGAAAAAAAGTGCATCCAAAAATAGTTTGGGGCAACTGCACAGCGCCTGAGGCGGTGTGGAGAGGAGAGTGCGGGGTGCCATGTTAGCAATGGCGGCTGACTGTATGCCAAGCAAAGTCAAATGCCAGCGGCTCAAGTGGCAAATGGGAAAATGCGCCAAAGCCGGTTGCGCAACATGTCGCGAGATATTAAAAGGATACTTAAAAAAAAATTGTTACTGCTGCACGACTGCAGTGTACACTACACGCTGCAACAGTTCAGATGAAGTGAGGTGTTTATTATATTTTAAATAAAGTTTAACCCTTTGGTTCTCAAATTTGGGTTTTTTTCCAAAAATGTGACTGAATGTTGTTTGCAGTATAGAAGAAATGTTTGTTCGATAAAAGTATTTAAAGTCAGTAAATTTCAAATCTTAGGCCTTAAGTGGGTCACAAAAGGGTTAAGGTGTTATATGGAGAAACTTAAATTATTTATTTTTTTAGTCTTTTTCAGTGAAAATCGAACGTAAAACATTTGGCCAAAACGTTTTCCAAAGTAAAAAAAATCTGAAATTTTTAAATCTGCAGACAACATTTTTTAAAACTGATTATTGAAAAGAGTTTGTTTATTTATCATAGTTGAAAAGAAACATGACTTTTTTATTGAAACAACTTTTATTCCAATATTTTTTGGCATATTTTTTATTAAATAAATTTCCATGACTGGCGATTTTGAACCGAAAAAATAGTAAAAAAACGTTGCAAGAACGTATTAAAAAAGTACTTCAAAAGTACTTTAACCCTTTCGACCCCAAAGTTGCCTGAGAGAAACTTCACCTATTTGTCATCTTATAGCAAATTTAAGTAGTACCAACAAATTAATATTTTTAGAAGTTAATTCAAAGCAATTTACAAAAATTTTACTGTTATCCCCAAAATAATTTCCAATAATTTGCAGCGATATCAGTGCAAGTTTGTGTTTTAATTGAAGTCTACGAATTGGGCGCGTTTGATCAAAACC
The DNA here is from genome assembly GCA_964056695.1 of Melieria picta. NCBI lineage: Eukaryota > Metazoa > Arthropoda > Insecta > Diptera > Ulidiidae > Melieria > Melieria picta. The sequence continues at coordinate 103,487,950 of OZ057400.1, read as the reverse complement.
CTGTTTCTTTAATAATGGTTAAATAAAATCAAAAAGTGATAATTTTGTATTTTTCCATAAATATTAAATAATTTTTCTGTAATTAAAAAATATTGATACAAAATTTATTTAACCCGTTTTAAGCTAAAATTGTTCAAAAGTAAACTAGCTCTAGAACTATAACAAAGAGGCGTGGCGACTTCAAATGTCGTGTGCACACTTCTTAGGTAAATGTTTCAAGATTTAAATACCAAAAAGAATAGAAGAATAAGGGTAAAATTCGGGGCCGAAAGGGTTAAATCAATTATTTTTTTTTATTATTTTTGTTACTATTTTTTTATTGTTTATTACTATTTTTTGAGAATTAATCTCTGACATGGTCAAAACTGGATTCGGATTTTGTATTTTAACCCTTTTGATCCCACTTTTGACAATATTTTAGACGATTTCCAGTGAAAATATAATAGAAATTCAAAGGAACATTTTTTCTATTGAATATCACCAAAAACAAACATTATCATCTTTAACAGTGACGCACGCAGTGGGATTTTTGGTTGTTCAAACCGCCAAACACAAAAATTGCTGGTACAAAATATGGTTTCGAATGGTATTAGGCTCAAAACTTTGACGCAAATCCTCCCTCCGCCCCCATCAAAATGAAATCCTTTGTGCGCCACTGATCTTTAACAATCATTACTGTGTAATGGCTTCGAAAGTGAACTACGTTTTATATCACTAAGAATCCAATGGGGCCAATAAAGTCTATGTCTCTTATGTGTGTTCGGCTAGTTTTATCAATCCGTAGAATGACCCAATAAAAATAAAAAAAATTAATAAAAACCCCCTAAATTGTTATAGTGACCGCACGTAGGGTATTCTCACCGTATATCCTTGCAACATTCTTCAGCGGCATTCAGCTATTTTTAGTTTTCTGCAGTCAGTGTTTTCTTTTGAATTTTCTGCATTTGCTGAGAAAACTTGAAAGAAAAATTTGTACAGCCACAAATTTAGGGTGGAAGGACATTTGTCGAGTCGACAGTGCAGCGTAGAGGACCTGAAATTTTATGCTAATGAAAAACACAAACACCAGGCGAACTGTCGACTATCTAATTGGGGCAGCTTGTGTCTGTGTTTGTTTGCGTCTGGACAACAAATGTCGCAGGCGCAGCGGCACACAGCGCAAATAACTGCACCCGGCATGGTGTATGTGTGTGTGTCTGTGTCAGTGCGCCTGTTGTCGGGCAAACATGGTAGCAGAAATATTCTATGTGTCGAGGCAATTTACATTATACTCGCATATAGCAGATGAAGGAAGTGGAGATTACTTACACAAATTTGAATGTATTTAAATCTGTTTTCAATTCATTTTTGTACGTGTGCCAGTTTTGAGTGCATTGCACAGAGTCAAGGTTATTGAAATATGCAGATGCACGCACAACATTGGGGTTCGGCAGTTTGACAACTGAAACAGTTGCTGTGACAGGCAGATACCTACATATATACTATGTATTTGTTATACTTTCATAAGTACATACATATGTAACATATGTATATACATTTCTGTGGAGAAGTGAGTGTTGAAGAAGATGCAAAATTTTACATTCAGTTCAGTTTGTCTTGGAAAATATGCTTAAGAGAAAGAAGTCCTTTCAGTGTTTGAGTGCAGTTGCTCAGGGGGATGGGAAGAGAAGAAGCTAGTCTATAATTCCCCATCATAAATGTAAATTCTTACAAAGAAAAGTAAAAATATATGAAACTGGTTGGATATCTCGCTTATTACTGAACTTACGTTATTGTTGAAGAGTATCCAATAAACCTTTTAAGTTGCATTAGATGCCATTAGATCGTCGTCATCGATCATTGTCACAGTAGATAACATGCAACAGTTTTTTGTCTCTTTTAATTTGTAATCCCATTGCAACTTCGTAAGAAAGTTGATGCAATAGTTCAATTCTTCTTCAATCTTCTCAAAACCCTTGACATAAAAACGCAGAATAGGTGTTCCAAACGGCCTACAAAGTATTTTTAGGTTTCTGTTACCTTTTTAGCTTCGGCTGAAGCTTTTGTAGAGATTACTAGATAGATAAATAGATAAATAGATAGATAGATTGATTCATGTTGCCAGATCAGGAGATTTCCTCCTAGATTTAGAAGATTCTTGGCCTTTTAGGAGAATTTTTAGGAGCAAGAATTGTTTAGGAGAAAGTTTAGGAGATTTATATTTCAGGTTAGGGGACTTTTCGGATTCTTAGTGGATTTTTGGGAGATTTTTGGGAACACTGGCAACACAACATATATTGTGGCAACTAAGTATTTTAATAGTCAAAGCACCCTATTGTGTTAAAAATTTTTAAGCTTACAAAATGTAAGCTCGTTCCATCTCGTTTTCACTTATTGCTGTCAAAATGAAATTCCGCCAAAAATAGCACTTTTTATTTAATTGATTTGTTATATTTTTTGTTTTTGTTGTTAAGATGAATAAAAAAAGGGTGCAATAAAGAAAAATTATATTTATGTAAGTACAGTGGACGTCCAGCATAACGAACTTTCCATTTAACGAATTTTTGATTTAACGTACGGCCAAATTTTTCCATTGGTGGTTCTATATTACGAACAAAAGTGAAATTTGCTATTCGATATACCGAATATTTATGTTGTTTTTCACCCTTCGAATTGTTATTATTTGAGCATTCACATTCTTTGCAATAACAATGAATGTTTGGTTTCGTCAAGTGAACGGTACCTCAATTGTTTTTGTTTTTGTTACGTTAAAACTTTCAAATTTACGTCAAGTTACCAACATTTTCAAATTCAGTTTGTATGCATTGCTGATTATTTTCACAGGATTTGTGCAACACTTTTTGTTCGGTCGGCTTTTTTCTTTTAAAAATTAAAATTTCAATAATCAATCAAGAGAAATTGCCATGCAGAAAAGTTTACTTACGGTAAAGAGGCAATCGCGCATCGAAGACTTTTTCACTTTCTTTTTCATAAAACCAGATATTTGTTTAACCTTCTGTCTGTCTTTTGCTCAAAATTGCGTTCGCTGTACTTTGGGGTCAGGATGACCCCACTCAAACGGTTATATAATTTACTGACAAAACATGAAGAAATGTTACACATAAATCACAAAAGAAAAGAGGAAAGCCCCGGAAAGTGTTTTTCTCGATTTGTTATTGGGTTGTAAGCGCGATTAACACTAAATAACACAAGTAGACGAGTGCACAAAACCGCTCAACCGTCTTTTTAATCCCACCTGGGGTCAAATGGACCCCTAGGGACAGGCAGAAGGTTAAAAACTGAATATGTGAGACTTATTTCTTTAAGAAGGATGGCTTAAAACATAAAAAAATTTCGATCGATTTAACAAATTTTTCGATTTAACAAATTGGGGCTATAACATAAGATTCGTTATATTGGACGCCCACTGTATTTTTATTTTTTATGAGAACTTTAATTCCTTTAAAATGAAGCAAATTATAAAAAAAAATTCAGGAGATTTTTTTAGCTTTTGGGAGGAAATTTCAATATTTTTTTTTAAGATTTAGGAGAAAGTCATTTCAGGTATATGGCAACACTGAGATAGATAGACCCCAAGCTCTGTACCAGTTGCAGTTCCTTGTACAATAAACTAAAAATAATATTTGACACATTTCACATAAAACTCAACTAAAACTGCTGTTTTTCATAAAATTAGAAAATTTATGCGTTGCTTTAATTTGCATTCTTCGTCTTGGCTCGCATTGAGTGTCGGTATTTATCGTTAAGGAATTGAACCAGAAAAGCAACAACCGCACAAGCAACACAACATAAAACGTTCCAAATTCAATAAAAATCTCAGTTTGGGCAGACCACTTGTAGAGCAGACGAGAAGGCGAGCTGGCGAGAAGACGTCTCAAAGCAAAGCCAAGCAGCCAAACTTTTGCATAGACAGCAGCCGCCGATCGTTGGTCGCCCGTTGTCCGTAATGCGACTGGCGGCTAGGCTAATGAACCGCATGAAATTCAAATTTCAATTCAAATTTTAATTCAAATTTTTTCCTGTTCGCTTTGTCATGGTGGCCATTAAAAATGCAGCACGTATTTTTTTCCAAATTTGTATGTTTTTATTTTGCCTACTGACTTTTGCTTTTGGGCTTTTTTACGATCACAAATATTTTTTCAACTGCTTGTGTGTGCGAGAATGTGTCGAGAATCGTAACGACGGGCGGAAGGGCGCATTTATGGGTTCAAATGCAAAGGTCAATGCAACAGGTTGTTTGCCTCGGCCTACGCCACGACGCGCCGCTCGAGGCTGCACTCGACCAGCGTTGCCTTGAGTCGAGTCGAGTTGAATTGCATTGCCAGTTGTGTGGTGTTTTCAAAAGCAAGATTTGAATTTGATGATTTTGTTGTTGGTGCTTTGGTACATTTAAATTTGACATTGACAAAGCGCAGCGATGCCATTGCAAACCGCTGCACATTGAAAATGCAACGAAGGGTAGCAACAACAATTGTCAATCGACTGTTGAGGGTCGACCAGCGCGTCGCTTATTAATGAGCGGCAATTAATTGAAAACTATTTCGGCGCGCAGAAAACAACCAAAGTGCCATGCAATCGAGCAAACATCAAAATTGTCAAACAACTGTCAAATGAGTCAAATTAATCAACACAAAAGTGACAGTAACAACAGCCGAAAGCGAGAGCCCAGCCACGCTCGGCCTTTTCAGCTCTTTGAGTTTTCGTAAAGAAAACACAAAGATCGATTCTCGGGCTTCTGTTGCCAGCTACCAGCCACTTGTCAAAATAAAGAAACGAACGCACTGACACTCGGCGCGGCTTTGTCTATGGCAAACAGTAAAACGTGACTGTGAGCAATGCGCAAACTGCGTCCGGGTGAGATGCTGACAAGGCTGCATTGTCCGGACGCTGGCGAGAACACACAGGTCGCAGCGAGCACTTGTCAGCACAATGGAAACGACTGCAGCAAACGGCACCGGAACAGCCAAGTTCGCAGAGTTGGCCAGAATCAACACAACGTCAGATAAGGTTTTCAAATGCCTTTGAAATATTTCTCGTCAAACATTAGCGGTATTCACGGCGTTGAAAGTGAAAGACTTTTGCGATGGTGTAGTTGACAGCTGATTTTAGTTCAAAATGCATTTTGCAGAAATGTTTTCAAGTTTTTTTAGGAGTTAAATATGTCAAATATTGGGCGGCTAAGCAAATGCGGTTCATTGTGACAGTTCGAATTGCCACAGTTCGAAAATAACGCCAATTATTTTACATGTTTTTTATTCTTAACTTTTTAGTTTCAGATTTTTGGTTTTATTTCAAAAAATTTTTAGTATTTATCTATCAATTAATTTTTATATCAACAATTCTAAATAAATAAATAAATAAATACTTTCAAACATTTTTTAATTAAAACCAAAAATTTACTAAAAAGTTAAGAATAAAGACCGCATTGATAAAATGAAAAAATTTTTTTTTTTTTAACAAAAAATTTTTAAAAGTATTTATCTATCAATCAATTTTTATAGCAACAATTCTAATTAAATAAATAAATAAATACTTTCAAACATTTTTTAATTAAATCAATTTACTAAAAAGTTAAGAATAAAAACCGCATTGATAAAATGAAAAAATTTATTTTTTTTAACAATAAACAACAAAAAAATTAATTTTTTTTTAACAATATAAAATTATAGCTATGACATCTTTTGTCATAAACTAAGTAGTTTGTTTACTTAAACTATTTTATAAATTAAATTTCTTTGTTTAAAAGTTGTTTTGTGCTGTAGGTAAAATTGCAATGCTTTCTAAAAAGGTTTTAAAAAATTATTTAAAAAAATTTACAAAATCAGCTCTAACCAACCATAATGCCTACCTAACCACAAACGGGTTAAAGCAAATGTTTTCTATTTATTTTTCAACACTTTTTTCTCATTGCTGCGTCTCATTTCGCGCTACGGCAACAATCAAATATTGAAAGAACCAACTTCACATTTGTGTTTATGTATTTCTTCTTCTTCTTTTTCTTTTCTACAAGTATTTTGATGTATGGCTAGAATTTCCCAAATTTCATTTACTGCGTGTTTATTTAAAATGTTAACAGTTTCTTGTCGGCATTTGGCTGTTGCCATTTTCAAATAGCCACAGTTAAAAACATTTTTTTTTTGGATCAAGCTTGACTAGCAGTGAATCTATAAAAGTTCTAGCGCCAATGTAAAAAAAAAAGGAGTCGACAAATTTTATAAAAATTTTTCACATTTCAGTATTCAATTATCTCAGGTGACCATCAGAACAACGAATAAACCGACAGAATCTTTTCAGTTTGGACAGAATCGGAGATCATGTCTGAGTATGCACGAATCATGAAATGAAATCATTGCAATAACTTTGAGAAAATAAGAGAAAGAATGAAATCATAGCCTGCCATGACTGATTGCTGGATCACTGAGTCGTTAATGTCGAACCTGAACTTTAAGGGAAACTTGAGTCTTCTAAGGTTCAACAAGAAGATCCTACGCACTTTTTCAGGAAGATCTGATTGAAGATCAGATTGGCTAAATGCTTGGCTTGATGATGTAAGGGTGGATAAGAAGGCTACAAACCTTTCATGGACTTAGTCCATTCGGACCATTCTCCTATGAAGCTTGGCTTACTCCAACCGTATTTAGACCCGCTAAAGTTCTAAGAATGAAGGGACAATAGAATCTATGCAACAACTTCTCAGTGAATGCCCTGAATTTCAAAACAAACAAATATCTTTTTGCTGAAAAATATAAAGTATTATCATAGCAGTCAGTCAATGGGATCATTACTGCTTGAACAGAATGCAATACCACAGCCACAAGCGATGTGACAGCCACATTAGCTGATAACGATGTGTGTCGCCCCACTCGAAAGTTATGAACACAATGCTGTAGCAAGCGAATACCGGAAGTTCTGAAAGTTGGATTGTCATTTGTAAGGTATTTTTCGTCGAATTTTAGAGTTAAATATCAAATGTTTGAGCTGTCAATCGTGCGGCGACAAAAAGGTTGAAACTAATTTAATCCTTGCCAGAGCCACAGCTACGCTATGTTCGCATTGTTCTCATACAAATTCATACATTTCAACTTTTGGCAGGTCCTACCACAGCCACAGCTACAGCCACAGCTACGACATTCTGTTTAGGCAGTTAAACTGATCGCTAGGGACATACGATTGTTAAGGAGCGATGAACTTGGCACATTGCACAGTGATTCGACTCCATACAACCGCGGGACAAAATTAGAAGGAGTGGTATGTTCTTCATAAAATTTGGTATACTAGTTAATCAAGGTCTGCTGAATTGAAATCTCCATTTTGTTTTTCTTAAACTTTTGTAGTTTGGCAATGCCTGAGACTTAAATTTGCAATTTTCGTCATTTTTGGTGAGCTATAGCAACGAGTGTGTTGGCTAGATTTTTCAGATTTTACATTTAATCGGTAACGTCAACATTGATAATTGCAAAGAGTAACAGAAATTGCCTTAGGACCCTTTAGTTTTGCAACAAAAACGATAATAATAGACGTATGTTTTGCTTTTTTGCAGTTTTCTCAATTTTTAATGCTGATTGCATACTTTTAGGGATAAAAAAAATAAATGTTGTCGAAAGACCACTTTTCAAATTGAATTATTTTCTGAGATCGGAAGATATCGGAGGATATAATTACATTATCCGACAAAGAGAGAATGCTTCTTAAAATAAAAAAAAAATCCAGGAGCATACTTTCACATACTTTTTAGATATTTTCCTCTAAGTTTTGCCAATTTTCAGATTTTTAATTTGGAAAAATATTTTTAATTAAAAGTGAAGTAGAAGCCTCAGCTTTACAAATTTTGAGAAAACATTAAAAGCGAAAATGGCACCATCATTTCTTAATCTATATTGAAAGTTTCAGCAACTTCTTGACAATCATGTCTTTTTAGAATTTTTTTTACTCAATAGGCTAAAAAACAGAAAATATGTGTTTACATTTTTTTGTGAAAAAGTTTCAACTTTGAGCCGCTTTTGCACACACACTAATTAATTTTTGCGCAGATTTTCTGGGGTTTTCTTAGTTGGAGTTTTACCTTTCAAATGACATCAAAATCATTAAATTCTGAGACTATAAATTTTTTGAATTTTGTCTATGGAACGAATCACTGTGCATTGGCACTAAATGTTCTATGTATACAGATTTTTTATTGGAAATCAAATAGGTGCAAAAGTGATTACAACAGAACCAGGGAAGCATGCAATAGCCGACTAGTTACTTTGTTTTTTTTCGTGAACACGGTAGGAAGGCCTATTTTGCCTTAATTCACTATACAGATTTGTAACGTCATAGCAAAATATTCGTTCGAAAAATATATTCTAAATAAACTTGTCAGCAATCTCTCAATTCTGAAGTCTAGGTACTTGAGTCATTAACGAGCAGAAGAAAGCTGCTGCCTGAACGCCTAATAATATGCAACAAATGAAGACTCAATTTCGAAGTCTACTTCATTAACAACTAGAAAATTAAGTTTGAATTCTGAAACACACTTAATTGCTGCCTGAACGCCTAATAATAGGCAACAATTTAAGTAAGTTCTTTATCCTTTCCGGAAATTTGTACGACATATCGTACATTCAAAATCACAATTTTCTAAGAGTTTTCATTTGACAGCCAACGCGTTTTTTATGAAACGGTTTTTTTAATTTTTACTATCGTTCTGTTTAAAAACAAAAATCATAGTTGTCGTTTATCGAACATTAGATAAGTCGCACACAATTTGCTGAGCTGTAATTCTCATCTAAAACGATGTTTTTGATATTTTATTGCTAAAATATTAAAAAAAAATATTTTTAAAGAAAAATTTTTAATTCAAGAAATGCAGAAATTGGCTGGATTAATATAGTTAATTAGCAGGGTAAATTTTAAGTCAATGGGCCCAATAAATCAAGTTTCTCTTAACCCTTTGTTGTCCCCGTTACATTTTTATGAAAAAATACTGGACTAATTATTTCTCTTTTAAGGTGCTTTCAACAAATTTGAAGTCAAAAGGCCTATAAAATTGTGTTTCTCCATACAAACTTTTAACCCATTATTGATTGTTAGATTTTGATTTTCGAAAAAAAAATTAAAAACACCTGTCGAATTATTTCACATTCGAAGTACTTTCATAAAGTTTGAAGTCAGAAGGCTTAACAAATCATCATGGGCGTACCCAGGTATGGGCAGGGGAGGGCACTCCCCCCCCAAAATTCGAAATTCTATATTCTTTTCGAATTCTATATTTTGAATTTTAAAATGTAGTTATGTCTTGGCCCCCTCAATTTATCCCTGGTTACGCCCATGCAAATCATGCTTCTTCATACAAACTCTTAACCCTTGGTTCAACCCCTAAGATTTTGATTTTTCAAAAAAATTAAAAACATGTGTCTAATTATTTTTGTTTTCAAGTATATTCACAAACTTTGAAGTCAATAGGCCCATTGGTTTATGTTTCTTCGTAGTCTTCGCGTTGTTGACCCGCCAGATTTGAGTTGGATATCGAAAAATACGTGCCAAATTACTTTTGACTTGGAGTATTTTCAGCAAGTTTGACACATTGGGTCTATTAAATCGCAGTTCTTCATACAGGGGCGGATTCAGAAAAATATTTTGGGGGGAGGGTTTCAAAAAGTAGTTCTTTAATATTTGTAAAATGCCAAAAATGCCTTTTAATTTGTATGTAGTTTTAAAGTCGATCCTAATATTTCGGGGGGGTTTAACCCCTAAACCCCGCCCCCCTGAATCCGCCACTGTCTTCATACAACACTTTAAGCCATGTTTTGCCCTTTTACACCGCGAATTGAAAAAAATCCCATTTTAGGGGAAATTTATTTTCTTAATTGTACCTATTCGAGTTTCATGTCTGTAGCTTCAGTGATTTGAATTAGTCAGTCATCAGTCTATCAGATCAGACAGTTATATGTATATAGATATAGTTACCATATTTCATACAAAAAATTAATTCTTCATAAGAATGTCTGAAGTATTAGTTTTCAACTAGTTGACAAATCAGTTTAGTTCGATGTTGCACTGATTCCGATTGCACTGGAAATGCGAAAAATAGACAACTTGAACCAAAGATGTCCGCTAGCGGACTGCCAACGAATACAAAAAAATTTAATCAATTAATATTAAATTGCTACAACATACAATACAACAACAACAACAAAAACAACCTAAGCAACCAAAAAAATCGCAGTTGCACGCGCAGCCAGCGTGACTGGCGTTGCAAGTAGCATAATTAATTCTACTGAAAAATAGCAACAATAACAATAAAAACAACAACAAAATGTAGTCATACCGACAAAATTGCATTGACTATGCCCAACGTGCCGCGCCAACGCACGTGCAACGCGCACGCAAAGCAACAAAAATAACTAAAAAAAAACCAAAACTGACTAAGCAACACAAAATGGAGTCGCCATTTTTTTCAGCAGCAACACAGCAAAAGCGAGCTGCGCACAAATGCAACAACACACATGCAGCCGACAGTACAGCCAGCGCCAAAGCAAAGCGGCAGCGTGCAGGCGTCACTGGCAGCGCGAATTGCCGGCGAAACAGATACAAATACAAATACAACAGACACCGCCACGGACAAAGCGTGCAGCGTGCAACGTGCGACGTGGAGTGGGGAGCGCGGCGCAGCTCGCGTCACTGAGCGGACGCCATAAAGCAACGCATCGTCGCGACGCCGAATCGTTGGCGAACGGCCAAGAGGGCAACGGCACGATCGCGACGCTCGCAACGAACGTGTCGCCATGGCTGTCCTACACCAACACATTTCACATTTTTTTTGGTTATTTTTTTATATTCTGTTTTCGTTTATTTGCTTGGCCGCGTATTTTCGCTGCCTTTTTGGTGATTTTTCTCTTAACTTGAATTTTGTTGCACATTCGAAAATAGAAAAGCAAACGACACAAAGGCGTTGCCCCACCAGTGCTGCAGGCAGTGAAATTTATTTTATATCTCAACGTTTTTTTTTTGTTTCTTATGTTTTGAGAAGAAGAATGTGACGTTGTAAAGCCTGTATTGGCGCTTTGAAACGAAAAGAGTTAATTTTAATGGCTAATTGTGCGCTGCAGTCGACCGCACAGTCGGAAGAGTTCGGCGCCGAGTGCAGTGGCAACAAACTCGTCGGCGCGCCGCAAAGGTCATAACTTTTTCTTTTACCATTCGACCTCTTCTTCTTTTCGTTTGTACTCTAATTGCACGAATTAGTGATGGTCACTTCATTTATTACATTTTAATACACATTCGAATTGAAAGCGAAAGGCAAACCAAAACAATTGCACACTTTTGATGGGAGAAGGAGAAACCGAAGAGCAACAGAAAGAGAGAGAGAATTGAATTAGAGAGAATTGAATTGAGTTGAATTTTGATTAATGTAAAATTTACTAACCAATTATGTAGATAATTGTTTTTGTTATTTGCTTGCAAATATATAAACACCCTGAAGGTATGCTTTAAAAAGCATTGTTACGGATGTGGGTGTGTAACCTTTGGTAATTGAGCTTTTTGACAACGTTTTTAATTTTTGCTAGAGTCACAAATCAGTAACCTATTGAAGCTTCTTGACTTGATTGGGGACAGTATGGCAGTGCTATTGACTCCTTGCAGCATCGTTGAAACATGGCATGCGTGGACTTATTCCACAGATATTTTTTTTAAACTGTTCAGAGTAGATGCACAATTTGATGCCATCACTCCGTGTATTCCCACAAGCAAACATTCAAACATAGGTTTCAGATTTACACGACATTCCAGCGCACTACGCACTACAGAGGGAGAGAATTTCTAGTCCTCACCGAGCATGGAGTAGTGGCATGGCTTCCCTGCGGAATTTTTCCTCAGTTCCAATGACTTCAAGTGTCCTGCTTCATTTAAACTCCTGCCTCCTAACCTCCAAATCGATAAATTAGATTACACTACATTACATTACTTTACATTACATTACATTACAATAACTTACATTACAATAACTTACATTACATTACATTACATTACATTACATTACACTACATTACATTACACTACATTACATTACATTATATTGCACTACATTACATTACATTACATTACCCTACATTACATTGCATTACATTGGATTCGATTATATTAGATTATATTAGATTACATTACATTACATTACATTACATTACATTACAATACATTACATTACATTACATTACATTACGTTACATTATATTAGATTAGATTAGATTAGATTACATTACATTACATTACATAAGATTATATTAGATTCGATCAGATTCGATTAAATTAGATTAGATTAGATTTGATTAGATTACATTAGATTCGATTAGATTAGATTAGATTAGATTAGATTAGATTAGATTAGATTAGATTACATTACATTACATTACATTACATTACATTACATTACATTACATTACATTACATTACATTACATTACATTACATTACATTACATTACATTACATTACATTACATTAGATTAGATTAGATTAGATTAGATTAGATTAGATTAGATTAGATTAGATTAGATTAGATTAGGTTAGATTAGATTACATTACATTACATTACATTACATTACATTACATTAGATGAGATTACATTAGATGAGATTACATTACATTAGATTAGATTAGATTAGATTAGATTAGATTAGATTAGATTAGATTAGATTAGATTAGATTAGATTAGATTAGATTAGATTAGATTAGATTAGATTAGATTAGATTAGATTAGATTAGATTAGATTAGATTAGATTAGATTAGATTAGATTAGATTAGATTAGATTAGATTAGATTAGATTAGATTAGGTTAGATTAGATTACATTACATTACATTACATTACATTACATTACATTAGATGAGATTACATTACATTAGATTAGATTAGATTAGATTAGCTTAGATTAGATTAGATGAGATTAGATTAGATTAGATTAGATTAGATTAGATTAGATTAGATTAGATTAGATTAGATTAGATTAGATTAGATTAGATTAGATTAGATTAGATTAGATTAGATTAGATTAGATTAGATTAGATTAGATTAGATTAGATTAGATTAGATTAGATTAGATTAGATTAGATTAGATTAGATTAGATTAGATTAGATTAGATTAGATTAGATTAGATTAGATTAGATTAGATTAGATTAGATTAGATTAGATTAGATTAGATTAGATTAGATTAGATTAGATTAGATTAGATTAGATTAGATTAGATTAGATTAGATTAGATTAGATTAGATTAGATTAGATTAGATTAGATTAGATTAGGTTAGATTACATTACATTACATTACATTACATTACATTACATTAGATGAGATTATATTAGATGAGATTACATTACATTAGATTAGATTAGATTAGATTAGATTAGATTAGCTTAGATTAGATTAGATGAGATTAGATTAGATTAGATTAGATTAGATTAGATTAGATTAGATTAGATTAGATTAGATTAGATTAGATTAGATTAGATTAGATTAGATTAGATTAGATTAGATTAGATTAGATTAGATTAGATTAGATTAGATTAGATTAGATTAGATTAGATTAGATTAGATTAGATTAGATTAGATTAGATTAGATTAGATTAGATTAGATTAGATTAGATTAGATTAGATTAGATTAGATTAGATTAGATTAGATTAGATTAGATTAGATTAGATTAGATTAGATTAGATTAGATTAGATTAGATTAGATTAGATTAGATTAGATTAGATTAGATTAGATTAGATTAGATTAGATTAGATTAGATTAGATTAGATTAGATTAGATTAGATTAGATTAGATTAGATTAGATTAGATTAGATTAGATTAGATTAGATTAGATTAGATTAGATTAGATTAGATTAGATTAGATTAGATTAGATTAGATTAGATTAGATTAGATTAGATTAGATTAGATTAGATTAGATTAGATTAGATTAGATTAGATTAGATTAGATTAGATTAGGTTAGATTAGATTAGATTAGATTAGATTAGATTAGATTAGATTAGATTAGATTAGATTAGATTAGATTAGATTAGATTAGATTAGATTAGATTAGATTAGATTAAATTAGATTAGATTAGATTAGATTAGATTAGATTAGATTAGATTAGATTAGATTAGATTAGATTAGATTAGATTAGATTAGATTACATTAGATTAGATTAGATTAGATTAGATTAGATTAGATTAGATTAGATTAAATTAGATTAGATTAGATTATATTAGATTAGATTAGATTAGATTAGATTAGATTAGATTAGATTAGATTGGATTAGATTAGATTCGATTAGATTAGATCGAGCATTTCACATCGGTAAACGCACAATAAAATTTGAAATTCAATTCAAGTAAGTTGAAAGAAGTCAAGTGAAATGAAAATAGTGACTGACGCTTCTTTTGAGTACCTAAAACATAACACTGCGGAAGATGAAAACGCTTTCCTTTTTAAACTATTACATCCTGTCAAAAGTAAAAATCAAAAACATTAATAAGTTGATGGCAGCAAACCTCAAGAAATCAACTACAACCCCACACCATTTCCCCATCTAAAACAGCAACCAACTCGCAACCAACCTTAAAGGATTTTCATCATAAAATTACCTACACATTCGTTTATGGTTTTTTCGCGCCACATAAAATAAACACCTGCACTTGTTACTTTTTCTCGCAGCAGCACGAAATGAGGGACGATTTATAAAATGCACAAAAACGACAGGACAAAAGGCAACAAAATCCACCAAAGGCCCAAAATCAAAGATCAACAGTTCAATAACCGAACGAACAATGCAATGTTGCAACACCTTCAGTGCGGCAGCATGTGCAACATACAAACACACATGCACACACACACGAAACAGAAACGCCAACATAGCCAAATCACAACACAGTGCAAGGAGCCTTAACAAAGGATGCGAGCAGCGGCAGACCGGAGACACATGCAACCGTGTGGCAGGCATGCGTACGAAAAAAATCTAACGTAAGTACAGACGTGTGCATTGCGCTGTATAAAAATTATAGCAAGGAAAACATAAATGAAAATTATTGTACTATGAGAAAAGTGGCTTTTTGATTGGAAAATTGATTTGGGGGAGAAAATCTATAAAGGTAGATGAGTGCACGCATGTTACAGGACATGCGTGGGAAAATAAAATTGAGCCACGAATGCGCATTGCAGGTGCAGAATATGTGGGGAAGGGGATCGTAAGGACAGAAGTGAGTACACGCAACTGGCACTAACATGAAATTACGCCAACAGCTGTTGGCTCCAATGGGAATGTAAAATTTTAGCTATGGAAAAAATATCAGAAGAAGAATTTTAGAAGAGAATTTTAGGCCTAAGCCTTTGACTAGAATAAGGATTCTACTCCCTACTTAACCGGCCATAACAGTCCGTTACCGGGTTACGGCCTGCCGCAAAATTTCTCTCCAGACGCTTCTGCTTTGCGGACGTTTTCTCTAAGTAGTCACACCAAGAGATGATGGGCCTCCTCAGCTTGGTCCTTCCACCGGAGACACGATCTACCTCTTCGCTGTAGAACTCTAACTACCGCAAACACCGAACACTTTCTTCGACGGAGCTTCATCGTCCATACTTCACTGTGCTACGTCCATGTCTTTAGACAGCTCCCATATATCGTTCTTCATTCGTATTCGATATTCTTCGGCAATACGGTCAATTAAAAAATATTAAAAAATATATATATAATAAATTAAAAAATATTGTAGGCTTCCGAGCTGATAACATAACCCAGCATATTTTTTTTTCTGGTTACTACAGACTGAACCAGTGGCGAATTCAGGGTGGTTTTGGGGTTGAAACCTCCCCCCCCAAATTTTAGGGTGGACTTTAAAACTACATACAAATTAAAAGGCATATACATAAACATTTGTGAATATTAAAGAATTATTGTTTGAAACCCCCCCACAATTAAACTGGGAACAATTAAAACTGGGCAATTAAAACTGGGAACAAGTGACCGTTCAGCTAACATAAAATTCAAAAATGGGCGTTGCCCGCCCCTTTTTTACTGATTTTAATGGTATAAACAATTTTTGGTACAAATATATATTGCAGGTGTAATGAGAGGTCAAAGGTCAAATATTTTAACAAACAATATATCAAATGAAAGGTATTTGTAGGCTCTTTTTAAGTAATGTCTTTTTAAATATGGTTAATTACACATCTTGTTTGGAAAAAAATCGGTTTTCATAAAAAATAGGGGTGATTTATTTTTAAAATTAATTTTCTCAAAACCTATACCCATTTTATCTATAAATCAAAAGAAAGGGCTTTTTATTACCTTTACAGTGGTGTCGTTCTTTTTAAAATCGGAGCCATATATTACAAAATAAAGGCTTATGAATTTTTCGAAAATTTTACCTTTGACCTCTTATTACACCAGTAATATTATTTGCACCAACAATTTTGTATACCCATATTTCTAATATTTTTTATCTGAACGTAACTCATAACCTAATCTATCTATCCTACGATTACTTAATCGAACATAACCTAACCTAGCTAAATGCTTGTTCATTGAATCAATACTGGCAAATGTTCCCCCTCATGTTCAGCTCTAGCTCCACGCAACCAAATTCCTATTCTAGAAATGTTATTTTTCCTCTTTGAGTTCACGCAACTGTTGCACTGTCATTGCAACTATTCCCTCCTTTTCCATGTATTTGTATCCACTTCTCAGCCAGCGCAACAAATGTTTGTCTTCAATTAAGAATTTCCTTCATTCGTTCACAGTGTAGCCAACTTGTCAGCATTTTCCCATGACTTTCTGAGCTGTTAACCTGCTCGCCTCTGCTGCGACCTCAATCTCAGCCAATTTTGCGCCTCTGTTGGCGCTGCCGCTGAGACAAGTTGTCACCGTCGCACTGCACCAACACCTTCGGCGTTCTTGGCAGCCTCTCAACATCGTCGCAGTCGTCCTCATCATTGTCGTCACATGTTGTCTTTTGTCCTTCACGGCACGTCCTCTTTTGCTTTCGATTTGTGTCGTTTGTGTCACACAATGTCATTGTTTTCATGCGCCTTCTTCTTCTTCTTATCTTCGGTCCTTGTCACTGATCTTCAGGCGTTTCTTTTCACGGTTTCACAGTTGTTGTTGTTATTTTTGTTTGTGGATTCCGCTGTGCTTTTGTGTCAATATTGTCGATTTATTGGATTTGCAGTTTTATGAGGAGTTTTTGTAGGATTTATATGCCTTTTCTCTTCTCTGTATTTTGGTCCTAACGAAAATCTACTCAATCTTCTTCAGTGCATTGTTGTGGTTTGCTAGTCGGGTGTGTGCTGTGATTTTTCTCACTAATTGTTTGGCAATTTCAAGCACAACATGTGTTTACACTCATTATCCTTTAATTATCCTTCGAAGCTATTGAAAAGCGAAATGATGCTAAAAATTTAGTGTCAACTTGAGTTGAAAATGAAATTTTTTTAAGCATGTATGTACAACTTAAAGTTTTTCTTGGGCTGTGAGAATCAATGATTAACACTAGAATGCCCGGCTAGTCCAATCTTCCTTAACACTAGAAACACCAATTCGGTCATTTTGATGGTTTTTCATTTTAAAATATTTGTATTTTCTTTAGTATCAACTTTTGCTTTGAAATTTTTAATTTTTTCATAGGGGTTCTACAATTAGGGTTCAACAATTAAAATTAGCCATATCCTATGTGTACTTTTAGAGATATCAGCGGTCTTTTTAGTGTTAAATGCCCATAAACAATATTAAAACAATACTTTAATTTTAAATACTATTTGTAATTTTTTATTTAATTGTGCCTTAAAAATAGTAACATTCACGGAAGATTTTCTTACAGAAAATCACGCAAAAATATAATAAAAACCTCATTGGTGTCATTTTGACTCCTTTGGGCATTCTGTGTTAGTCAGTAAGTCAGAGAATCATGGGTTCAAATCGGTACTCAATCTAAACCGGATTTGCCACTATTCGGTTTGGCTAGTAGACTTCGACTCCTGGGATCTTCATTCAGAGACATCTTTACGAATTTTGCAAGGATTTAAGGAAATTCGGGCGGTTGTCGACGGCTCCAGGGCTTGCAACGTTGAGGGCATCCACTTTCTAAACCTGTAATATCACAACGGGACTACAGTCGAGTCCGCTTAGCTGCAAGTCGATTTTTTCAGCCTTTTAGCTGCAGTTAGCCGATGTTTTCAATTAAGCGAACTCCGGTTAAGTGAAATTCTTTTCAATGAAACGTACTTCGAATGAATGAAAAAATTAATTAATTAATGAAAAATTATTCTAATTCCGAAATTTTCTAATGTCGTTGTAATTTAAAAAGCCAACAGCGCCAACTAACGAAAACAGCTGATCGACTTGTCAGGAATATAATAATACAGCCAAATAATAAATTTGGCAAAAAATTGTTTTACTTAGGCGGAGTTGAAATAATTTTCTGGACGCAAAATATTCTTTCACTTAACCGAATTTTTCAGTTAAGCGAAGTCTCAGTTAAACGAACTAATTTTCAGGAAAAATACCAAATAAAAATGGGACCTAGACTTTCATTTCAGTAAAGCGGATTTTTCGGTTAAGCTACTTGCAGTTAAGCTGTTTCCACTGTATTTGGACTAAGTGAGTTCTCTCGAGTTGCCAACCTAATCTAATCTAATCTAATCTAATATAATCTAATCTAATCTAATCTAATCTACTCTAATCTAATCTAATCTAATCTAATCTAATCTAATCTAATCTAATCTAATCTAATCTAATCTAATCTAATCTAATCTAATCTAATCTAATCTAATCTAATCAAATCTAATCTAATCTAATCTAATCTAATCTAATCTAATCTAATCTAATCTAATCTAATCTAATCTAATCTAATCTAATCTAATCTAATCTAATCTAATCTAATCTAATCTAATCTAATCTAATCTAATCTAATCTAATCTAATCTAATCTAATCTAATCTAATCTAATCTAATCTAATCTAATCTAATCTAATCTAATCTAATCTAATCTAATCTAATCTAATCTAATCTAATCTAATCTAATCTAATCTAATCTAATCTAATCTAATCTAATCTAATCTAATCTAATCTAATCTAATCTAATCTAATCTAATCTAATCTAATCTAATCTAATCTAATCTAATCTAATCTAATCTAATCTAATCTAATCTAATCTAATCTAATCTAATCTAATCTAATCTAATCTAATCTAATCTAATCTAATCTAATCTAATCTAATCTAATCTAATCTAATCTAATCTAATCTAATCTAATCTAATCTAATCTAATCTAATCTAATCTAATCTAATCTAATCTAATCTAATCTAATCTAATCTAATCTAATCTAATCTAATCTAATCTAATCTAATCTAATCTAATCTAATCTAATCTAATCTAATCTAATCTAATCTAATCTAATCTAATCTAATCTAATCTAATCTAATCTAATCTAATCTAATCTAATCTAATCTAATCTAATCTAATCTAATCTAATCTAATCTAATCTAATCTAATCTAATCTAATCTAATCTTATCTTATCTAATCTAATCTAATCTAATCTAATCTAATCTAATCTAATCTAATCTAATCTAATCTAATCTAATCTAATCTAATCTAATCTAATCTAATCTAATCTAATCTAATCTAATCTAATCTAATCGAATCTAATCGTTTTTAATCAAACTAAAATTGTTAATACTGTAATTAATTTAAGTTTATAACTCTGTAGTGGTGCAAAAAGTATTTAATTTTGAGGATGGAGGGGGTTCCGTTTACAACTTTTGAGCCCAAATTCAAGTTGTTATTTGGCAACTAAAAGATTTACAAGATATCTACAGATATTTCGGAGGGATTTGAACCCCCAAAACCCCCTTGCTTGCGCCACTGTAACTCTGTAATAATAATTTAAAAAATACTATACTACTCGAGCGTGATTAACTCGTAAAGTTAAAGGAAACCCTAACTTAACCTAACATAATTAATAATTTAATAATTTTTAAATTTTCTCCTTGAATTTCATTCTTGAATCTTGATGAATTTGTTTTTCTTTAATGCTTCTGGAACTCGAAATTATCTGCAAAACAAAAAACAAACAACCCTGAACCAGAGGATTAACCTAACCGTACTTAGCCTAGCATCGAAAAAATCGCATTTGCTTTTAATCTTTTTCAAGTCTTCTCCTTGAATCTTCTTTCTTAAATCTTGATGCATCTTTCTTCTTAGCCCTTTCGCTACAGGTTTTTACTGGGGAAAGTTAAAATTTTAAATTTTACGTCTTAGGCTTCTATGTGGTTAGCAACATTCCATAAGAAATTTTTTAATTTTTATACTCGGACCCTGTATTTTAGAGTGTTTTTCTATGAGAGCAACCACAGTGCTGTGGCTGTAATAATTACTTAAACATAAAACTTTTTACGCATAACAAAAATTTGAATATTTCTTCTTCAGCCATAATGAAAAAAAAAATTGAAAGAAAACGTCAAATTAAAAAGTTCTCTAATTTTTTCTGCTTCTTCTTCCTTTACTATGTCAAGATATACCATTAAAAAAACGTGTATACTTCTCTTCTTTAAACTTAAATATTCAGTTTATTAATTTTGTATTTTTCGTAAAAGTTCAAACTATTCTAAAGGCCAACAAAAAAATTTATTCTTGCAACCATAGAGGATGCAGACGTCCACAAAGTAGCATGTTGCCATATGGCAACAAAATAGCGAAAGGGTTAAATACTTCTGCAACTCGAAATTATCTGCAGAAATTTTCTTAACTAAAACAAATAACCGGGAAACAAAGGGTTAAGGGCAACTTTAAGTTGCTTGCTTATTCGACTTCAATTAAACTTTTAAGGGGCAACACTGTGCAACAATTTCGTATAAGAGTTAAGCACAACTGAAATGATCATAAACAGCAAAATCATTAAGCGAAAAGTTTGCAAAAAGTTTTGCTGTGCAAAAAGTTTGTGCAAAAACCAAAACTTTTCTATAGTTTGGCAAACTATTAACAGCCCCAAAAAGCTTTGCCCCATTGCGAAGATTAAAATCGTACAGCAACAAAATTGGCCAAATTGCCGTAACAGTAGAGCTTTCGAGCGACACTGGCTCAAGTTTTGGCGGCCCTTGGAGCCAATCGAGCGATGGTTGAAGAGGGGAGGACGCAAGCGGCAAAATGGGTGCGCAGCTTGCTCTATGAACATTGCTGCCGCTGACTGACCGCTGATCTGCTGCTTGTAACTTGCAAAGCTTTACAAAAGCAACAACAACAATACGTCAACTAAGCACACAGTCAGCCGCATATCTGACGTAATGTGCGGCCGTTAAGCCACAAAGCCGACACACGGCATTAGTGTAAAATTCTAATGAATTACAACACACTCAGCCAACAACAACAATGACAACGATAGCAGCAATAGGCAGCAGAATAATCATGGAATTGAGCAATTCAAAATTTGTTTACTGCGAAATTTGTTGGTGTGCGTCCAAGCACAAAACGGTCGAAAAAGCTCCAAAAACCAAAAATAAACACATTTTGCATTTTTTTGATTTTTGCGCAAAAATGGCGACTTATCAGCAACGAAAATACTATACGCCAGACGCATAACAAAAGAGCACAAAAGTCGCCACCAACGGCAAAGCAGCAGTTGCCAGTTAACGTGCACACACCAACAACAAATCAAGAAAAGCACAAAAAGCGAAAAACAACAACAACTGAGAACGTGTTGTTGGCAAAAATGAAAAGAACAGCACAGCGCCGCAAGTGTGGGGAAGAGGCAGAGCGCAAAAAATAAAAGAAAGAAACTGAACCGAACACAAAAACAAATGAGCGCACAAGAAAGAACACACAAAAATTAAAGAAACTACAAAAGCAAATTGCTACAACAACAGCTAATAAAAAGCGCAAACACGAGCCAGTTAGAATTTGGCGAAAGAATAGCAGCGGCAACAAGTTGAAAAACACGTACGGCCTGACTGACCAATGGTGGTGTACTATAAATTCGAAGTGAATGCAGTTAGTTGGTCCATGTGGCTTTGTGATTTGATTTGGTTAGGTTAGGTTAGGTTAGGTTAGGTTAGGTTAGGTTAGGTTATGGTAAGAGACACATTCGGAGACCTGAAAGACCCGTTGTAATATCACATATTTCACCCGTTTTTTGAAATGTTTAGGGGGTTGGAATCAACAAAATCCTCTTAGTGTGCGCTACTGTACTGTTACCATTGCTCTTTGAATATTTTTGACTATGGCTTTAAACTTTCCAGACATGTCCTTAACACTAGAAAGACCATTGCCGTCATTTGGACGGTTTTCATTTTTAAATATCTTTGTTTTCTTTAGTATTTCTGCCAATTTTTGTTTTGGTGATTTTTATTTTTTTATCGTGAAAAATTTTAATATTTTAAAAAAATTTATTTTGTGATAAATTAGACAAATCCGATGTGTACTTTTCGAGATATCAGCTAATGTGATATGCAGTCTTTGTAGGTATGGAAAACTTGCGGTCTTACTAGTGTTAAGACGTTAGTCTTCAAGAACTGAGCTAAATGAAATTGCAATATCCATCTCGAAATCGCAATCGGTATAAATACACAGAAAAATCATTCAAGATTCTGCTGATCAAAATGAGTTTTGAGATTAGCACAAAGTTTATTAAACAATTATTTTTTTTGTTCAACTTTAATATACTCGTATATCGCACACCCACTACAAAAGTGACACAACTCAAAATTTTTAATTTTTCAGGAAACGAAAAAAAAACGTTTTGAGCTGAATAAAAATTTTTTTAAAATAACATATAGACCGTTTAGTAGAAAATCCCTGCAGATTATGCTTTAGGTTAAGTTATAAAGATTTTTTTTATTTTACACTAGAAAATCCAAAATTTTGAGTTTTTTTTTTTTTTTTTTTTAAACAGGAACAAACGAGTTGTGACTTTTTTGATGATATTTTAATTCAATAATTACCGAATTATTTTAGGTTATGTCACTTTTGCTGAATTTAATAATTATAAATGGCAGTTAAAAAGAAAAATTTTTAAAATTCAAAATTAATTTTTTTATTTGAAAATATATACAGTATAATCTCGATTATCCGGACAATTAAAAACCAGGCACTGTCCGAAATATCGAAATGTCCGGATTACCAAGATGACAAAAAAAAAATCGATAAAAATACTGCTGCACACAAATGAAACTTATTTTTTATTGAATTAAAATTATATTTACTTAAAAATTTTATTTTTAATATGTTATAAACATTTTTAATGATTTTGAAAAAGTTTGTAATTTTCATTTGGCGAAGTTTTCTTTCATTTTTGTAAAAATTGTAGATTTGCCTACATTATACTCCACTGCCAGTTGACGAAGTGACTTTCCGCGACATAATTTGTTTAGAATTTCTTTTTCTTGGTCCAACAATGAGAATGAAATAGAAAACTGGGAGTCCCCGTAAAAAAAGCAGATAAAAATGAGTGCCCGGAATTTTGAGGTAAAATAAATGTGTGATGTCCGGATTATAGAGGCAACAATAGAAAGCAATTGGGTGTCCGGATTACCGCGTTGTCCGTATTAGCGAGTATCCGAATTATCGAGATTGTACTGTACTAAAATTGTCACAACTTTACTTAAAATAAACTTCAACTGCCCAAACTACCGACCGTAGGGTATCTCTGCAATAACGAAAACTCGCCACAAGCAGCCGCAAGCAAAGCTCTTCTGCTCCAACACCAACGTTGTCGTTGTTGTCGTCGTCGTCGCTTTATTCGCAACGTTTGCCGTTCGTTATGAACGACCGCCAGCCCGCGCCACCGCGCAGCACCCGCTCCTAACGGCTTCGCTTTTTGCGAATTGCTGATTGGCCATTTGTGCAAAAAGACACGCGCGTCGTGCAAACTTCGGCTGAAATTCGCGAACGCTTCAGGCGAATAAAATTTTCGCAAAGCACATCGGGCCAGCCGATGCGCGGCCTCGGCAATTTCGCACAAGTCGGCTCGGTTCGGCGCCGAATTCGCGCGTTTGGATAGGCAGTCGCGCTGGTGGAGCCACTTCGGTTCGACCACACGAGCCGCGACCGACAGGTGGGGTAGGTTAGGGATTGGCGCGGCGGTTGTGTGGCGAATGCGAATGCGAAGACAAAAGCGGCGGCCGCTCTTGGCGGTTTTTGCATGTGCGAATGTGTGACGAATGAAGCAAGCGGCCGCACACCGATTCCGTTTGGGGGAGGTGGAGAGGGAGACGCATAGGGACTGCTGCTGCTGTATCTTGTTGTTGCTGTTTCCGTTCCTATTGGATTTGGCAAAAAGTCGACGAACGGTTGGCTCGGCCTGCGTGCGCGTGTGAGTCGGCGGCAGCCAACGCCGGCCGGCCGGCACCGCACCGTCCCTCACCTTGGCCGTGGCCGTGGTTTTGCTGAAATTTTGCGCGTGAGTGTGCCAACTTCTTTTTTCTTTCGCTTGTTTATTTTTAGTTTTTGCCATTTAGCAGGCTGTCTTGCTTGCGCCTGGAGCTGCTTGTTGTTGGAATGTGTTATTTAGCGGCTTTTTGTTGTTGCGAATTTGGCATTTCTGCTTTGGTTTTTGCTATTTTATTTCGTAGTTTTGTTATTTTGCAGCGAACTCTATCTCTGTTTTTGCTATTTTTTTGCTCAATTTAGCCGGCATTTGTGAGTGTTGTTTTTGTTATTGGTGGTTGTTGATATTTTGGCGTTACGTGTGTTTTGTTGTTGCTCTTGAAATTGCGTTTTCAAGTTCAAGTTTATGAACGCGTCGCGCACATTAGGCGGCGTTATTTTCAATGTTAGGCGCTGTGGTTGTTGTTATTCGTTGTTGGCGCTGGTGCTGGTGCTTTCTTCTGGCTGTCGTTTTGGAGGTTATGTCTTGTTTTGCTGGCTGCTTGTGTAATGAAAATGTTATTTTGCGATATTCTGCCATCAAGTGAAATATGTGTGTGCGTGTGTTTCGCTTTGCCTTTTGCAGCATGTCTGCTTCGTCCCTACCTGCTCAGCTTTTTGCCCCAACAAACGTCCATGCGGCCACGTTGCGATTTATCGCCGTTTTCGTTTGCTGTTTTGTTACTCTTCCGCCTATTCGCCTTTTGCCTTTCCATAGCATTCGTGTGCCTACACCTTCTTCGTCGCGCCAACAATGTGGCTGCAGCTTTGTAGCTTTCAATAAAAATTAATCATTGCGAACTTAACCTTACTTAAGCGCCATAAAAAAAATTCTGGCGAAATGTGTTGTGCGGATTTTGCGTTGACTGTTTTTTCAAATTATTTATGTATATTATGCGCTTGTAATATAAATTTTACATTTTCCGCTGCAGTTGTTGTGCGGTTGTTGGTGCTGCAGCGGTGAAGCTGATTTTTTTCTAAGATTTTTAGCGTTTTGTATTTTTTTGCAAATTCGAACAAGCTGTACAACAACAACAAGAATTTAAATTTATTAAACAAAATAAAACAAAGTGCTTTTCTGCGCCATCTTGTCGGCGTTAATGGCGTCGCTGTTGCTCGCTGCTGCCGCGTTCGCTGTGGCTGACGTCGAGGCGTGGTATATCCCGCAATGTGTGTGATTCTCGACCGCTGTTTTGTGCTTATTTTTTGCTAAATTTTGTTTTGCACTCTTCCGTGCCGGACTTTTATTTCGGCCATTTTTACAGTCAACTTGTTCTTTTTGCAAATTGGAGACAGCGGCGTGCGACGGTGAGGTCGAACCTATGAAGAGGATTTTCTGAATGAAAATTTGATTTTAATGTGGATTATCTGCAAGTGGGAACAGTCTTATGAAAGTTTTACTAAACGGAAACTTTATTTCAATGTAAAATATTTGTAAGAGATGGCATTTTTTGTAGACAAAACTAAATTTGTAGATTTATATAAAATAATATAAACGGGTTTTCTGAATGATTGATTTTATTGTGAATTATCTGTAAGGGGAGACAATCTTTTCGAGAGTTTTTTTCTAATGATTATAATGTGTGTGTAATAACTGTAAGTGGATACAGTCTTATGAAAGTTTTACTAATCGGAAACATTACTTCAATGTAAAATAACTGTAAGAGATTTAATTTTTTGGTTTAAAATAGACAAAACAAAATATTTAGATTTATACAAAATAATATAAACGAAGAAAAAATTTAAAAAATCTTATAAACATACATTTGGAGACTTTTTCTACATTTAGATGCGCAAAATATTTGCAAATTTCTAAACTAAATTCACGCTCCAAATCCTAAAGCCAAGTTTTCTCTGTACTTATGGATTTAAGAAAAAAATATACTCACTGTTTTTGAACATTCTTCCATTTCACACATAAAAATGTATTTGCTTTTAAGACTCTGAAATTTCCTGCTAGTAACTTATGACTTGCCCCCCCCCCCAAAAAAAACCTCTTCTTCTCCTTTTTAATTCGCAAAGTCCACACCTTATGTTTGTATGTATTGCATGTTTGTGTGTTTCAATCTTTTTTGTGATATGTTCTTGAAATTAAAATGCAAAAATTGTCTAACACGTGGATTGCGTTTTGCACTTCACTCCGTTTCCTGTTCTTCCATGTTTGACAAAACATGGAAGATTTTCTGATTTTGTATCCAAGTATTGGTCACATTTTCGTATAAAACTATCTACGATCAACGCTGAGTGAAATCTCCTCCTCACCAAATATAGAATGCCCCTTGTTTGCTTGATTATTTATTACTCCACTTTTATTCAAATGTTTTGTGGTTATGTCAGAACTTTGGCAGTTTTAGCTGAATACTAAAACCAAAAGTTTTTAAAAACCAATTATACAAAAATTACACATCAATCTAGGAATTAAGGGCCCATAAGAAAATATATTCACAAAACAAGATTAATATATAATATTAAAATATTAACCTTATATACAGTAAAATAAGAAATATTTTATTTTGGAACCGAAAAGAATTTTACAAAAAATTTAAACTTAAAATACTACTTACAGCACTAACGATTAATTTAAAAAAAAAACTATAAAATTTAAGTGAATATTAAACAAGAGTAAACTTCCCAGGGAGTTTCCAGGGAGTATTCCACAGTTTCTAGAGATAAGCGCATTTTTATTTCAGAACAGCTCAATTTAAAAGCGGTTCAGTAAAGTGTTGCCAGATACCTGAAATTACTTTTTCCTAAATTTAAAAAAAACGGAAATTTGATCTCAAAAATTTAAAAAATCTAACCATTTTTTTAAGTTTGGTCCTGTTATACTAAGAAATTAAACTTCTCAAAAAAAAATTTAATATATTTAGTTTTGTTTTATTTTAACCTTTTTATTCACTCAGCATCAGCTTAACAACAACTTAACACCAACAAAAAATATAAAAACTGAGATCGGTATGAAATTCCATCATTCATTGCATAAATTGTACACTTTGAAGCATAAAACTTAATTAAACTAAATTAGACACTTTAGCTTTCAATATTCAAGTCTTCAGTGCTACTAACGATTTCAAATGTATCGCAATCAACATCTCCTAAACCTTCCGCTCAACAATTCTTCCTTCTCAAAATTCTCCTAAAATGCCAAGAATCACCTAAATCTAGAAGGAAGTCTCCTGATCTGGCAACACCGGGATTAAACTTTTTGCTATCAAATTATTCTACTCAATGAAATACTATCCAGTGAAAAGTGAAAACCCACTTGAATGAATCCATTTTGTGTATTTTGATATTTCATTATCACATCTCAATAGCTCAGTACAACATTTGTTCTTTTTTTAGTTAGAATATTAATTTTGTAATTTTGTTTTTGCAGGCTTTAAGAATATTCAATAAACTTCTGGCTCTTTCATGACCTTAGTAGAAAATTAATTCTAATTTTCTTAATTTTCTTTACAGCGCCAATAATAGATTCGTGGAAGTTGTAGTGTCAGCTTTTAAGACAACATTACAATGACTATTTAAATGTCATACACAAACTTAAAGACTACTCACACACTACTTGATAAGGAAACATTTTGAGTTGAGTGGAGAAACTCAAGTCTGAGGAAAATACTCTAAGAATAATCAACAAGTCTACTGCACTGTTTTACTGCTTGAAACTCCTTCAAAATGTTCGAATAAGAAAAGTTTCAGCTACTAAAATTTTAATTGCATAAAAACTTTTCGAATGGGTATTCAAAAAAATTGTAAAAAATTCGACTGAAACTTTTAAACTATGCATAAATACCATAAGTAAAAACTCAAAGTATAAAACTTGAAGAAAAGATAAAACAACTCATAAAGTAAACAGAAAACAAATTAAATACCAAATAGAATTTATAAAACTCTTTTTAGACAATTTGGAAATATTCATAAACATTAGTAGGTAATATTTGAAAATAAAGCTAAATACTTATTTTGTTTGGTTTTGTATTAAAATTATTAAATATATCAATTCGTAAAAAAAAATTCGAAAAAATTAAAAAGAAATCCTTAAAAAATGAAAAATATATTGAAAGAAAAGAAATTGAACATTTTTCGAAATTAAATATATACGTATATAAATATATTAAATATATATAAATATATATTCGTAAAAAAATTCGAAAAAATAAATACTTAAAAAAAAGAAAGTAAATTAAAATGTTTTTCAAAATTAAATATCTACGTATGTATGTGTAAAAAAATTCGTAAGAAATACCAAAAAAGGATAATAAATGGAAAATTTTTTAAAATTAAATTTAATGTACATATAAAAACTAAAATTTGTGATAAAAATTTAAATGTTAAAAATAATTTTAAAATAAATTAATGTTTTGTAAACAATTTTCTGTATTTATATATAAATTATAAATGATTAAAATTACAATAATAATATAAATTATATATTATTATTATATTATTATTAATAATTATAAATTATTAAAATAAAAATTACATACAAATAAAAAATTTTGCAATAAATAATGCTCCGAGTGTGCTGCAAGTATTTCTTATATAAAAAAATAAATTACATTTTTACTTCCAATTAGGTCGAGCCACTTGGGCATACATAATCAATTTGTTTTTTTTTTTATTTATTTATGTTTTTTTTTTTGTTTTTGTTGCGAGGAGGGCGAACGTGAGAAATGCCATTGCCGATTTTTCGAACAGTCTCGCCCGGTTCATACATACAAATTTATGTGTTTACTGTTCTATGCTCAATTTTTGCTTGCTATTAATTTCATTTTGACACACATACACACATACGCTCTCGTATATTTTACAGAAAACCTTGAAACACATATGTATATTTTTTTTTCGGCGCTTTAGTGCTTTTGTTGTTGCTTACATGAAATTTTTGTTTTCGGTAAATTATGCGACCTTCCGCACTATCGCGTAAACAACAAAAACACATACAACGCACACACTACATACCGACAGACAGACAGTCGGTCAGACAAATAGACAGAAATTTACAACAATGCGTCGCAACGTACAGAAGTGTGCCAGCGCAAAAATCGAACAACAACAATTACAAAAAAACCCAATCAAAAACAAAGACAAATATCTAACAGCCAAAGCACTAAATACTTTCCTCAATAAGGGCTGGTGTTGTTGTTGTTTTTATAAATTTTTATTGTAAACAAATTACAGAAATTTGCCTCAATATTCGTCACTTTGCTGTATAGCAACTAGATTGACTTTTAGTTTGACAACAACTACAACAATTTCAAGCGCAAAGTAACTGCACGCCAATAACAAATATTAATCAAAAATATTACAAAAACAAATTCCCAATAAAAAAACAAAATTCACAATCAAAAAAGTCATAAAATCATAAAAACTAAACTAAAAGGGCTTTTCTATTACTATTTTTGTTGTTGTTGGTTTACTAATATTGTAATAATGTTTTTGTTGTTGGGCTAGTTGTTGTAATTTTCTGGGTTATTTTGTGAAGGAAAAAAAAATTTGTTTTTGCTCACTTTTCCAGTGCTATATTTTATTGTTGTTTTTGTTGTTGTTAGTGCGGCAGAAATTGTGTAATGAATTGACCTTAACGTCGTGCAACAACAACAACAACAACAACATCCACAAGAACAACAGCAATACAGACAAAAGTCGTAACAAGTTTATAGAAAATTTATACAGAACTTTACAACAACCACACACACATTACCATACATACACAAGACCAACGAGTGGTTTTTGTTGTTGTTGTTTTTGTGTAATACTTGTTTTGTTGTTGTATATTCGTTGTGTGTGCTTTTTTCGCACACCAGCACAAAGCGTCTAATCAAATCTAATCAAAATAGTGGCAAAAAACAACAACAACAACAACTATAAAAGCAGCCAACAGTCTGTTATATAGACGTTACAACAATAACAACAACAATAACAACAACAACAACAACAACAGCCGTTTGAAGGGCTCCATGTAAGCGCCAAAGCGGCGTAAAAACTATTCGGAGCTTTGGTTTTTTTTGTAGATTTATTGTCATTTGTTGTTGTTTTTCTATATTTTTACATAGTTTAGTGCGAGCTGCTGTTATTCGAATACTTTATTGTTGGCTTATCAGTGCTTTTGTACGAAATATTGTTTTGTCCCAGGAGCGTCTGCAAAAATTTCAAATTCCTCTAAAAGGTTTTAAAAACTAAAATTTTTAGAATAAAATAAATAAATATTTACATTTTTTCGATCTGCTTTTAGCGTTAAATATAAGAATTATGAAAATACGCCATTTTGGTTTGAATGCCGTCGCAACGATCAGCTGAGATCTTTGAGTTTTGCAAATACGAAAGCAAATAATTGAAGTGACCAAATCATTTTTACTCATTTTCAATTTAAATTTAATTTCTAATAGTAATTTCCTTATCATAAAGAATGTGTGAAATATGTAAAAAGCTTCAAAATTTATTTCAAAATTAAATAATTCGCGTGTGGGCCGAAATGTGAGGTCGCTGCAAAATACGGAAATATTTGTGTATAAATATTACTTTTGTTAAAAAAAAAACATGTTACGCATTTAATTAAAATTCTATCTCTTATTGTTGTTGTTGTTATGCTGTTGTTTCCTGGAACTGCTGCCAATTTTTTATACAATTCTTTCGATTCTCCGACTTGTCTGCGCCACTCTTTTTTCTTGCTTCTTTTTGTTTTAGTTGTTTTTGTAAAGTTTGCACGTTTGCCGCTTCTAAGCTCCATCTACGCACCCCGCCACACCCCACCGTGGCCCTTTTTCCTCCTCAGTCGATCATTGCGTTACAACACAAACACTCGGCTTTTTTTTGTGGTTGTTGCTTTTTTACTCATTTGAAGCTGAAAAAGCTTACAGCGTTGCGTCGTTTTGCTGCTGTAAGTATTCTGGTTCTTGTTGCTTTAGTTGTTATTGTTGTGTTTTGTGGCTGCTATTTTGTAACAGCTGCCTGACTGCGCGAGATTGTCGTCACACACTTACAACAACAAATCGTATATGGTTTTTGCGATCTTTCGCAATTCGTTCCAACATTTATGGTCGCCGGACGGACGGAAGGGCCATGGACTACAAGGCAGACATCTGAAGTGATAATGATGCATGGGGCCGAGGAGGACGCATATGTATGTATATATATGTATATGTAGATGTGTGTGTGTACATATATGTATGTAAAAAAGCACCGAAAAAACTTTTTTGTACGGCGGCAAAGTCTGCCGCTGTGGCGCTGACGAAACGAAACGGCAACGAGCGGCGCGGCAATGTTGAACGGCGCACGGCGCGTACTCGATCTCGGCGTTTTTGCGGAAAAATCGAAAAATTCAACTAAATTTCAAACATTTTGTGTTGTTTAAATGTGTTTTAAAAAAATAATAAAATTGTTTTTTAAGCTGCCACAAATTGCAAAGCAGTTAAAATTTTGCCAAAGCAAAAGTGAGACAAATCGAACGCAAAAAAATCAGTGAAAAAATGTCAAAGTACAAAAGAAACAGTGAAAGATTGCTGACGAAAGAGTGAGAGCACAAATAGAAGAGATTGGAAATACGGCGGCAAGAAGGAGAAAGAAGAAAGCCGAAAAGCAGAACTGGCAAAAGTCAGAAACCAAAGAAAGGTGCCAAAGACGAAAAAAGCTAAGCAAAGTATTGCAAATTTTTTATTTTTGTTGTTATTTTAGCTGATTTTTGTCACTTTTGGCTGTCGTTGTAAAAGACACAAGTCGAGTAAAAAACGTGGCACGGAAATGCCACAAAATCGCAAAGCGCCGGCACAAAATTTGAACAAAATGGCAGTGAAGAAGCGTAGGAGTTTAAAAACAAATTTGTATATTTTTTTATTAAAATAAAATAAAAATTATTGTTGAAAAAAATTGAGTTGAATGAATTGGAAACAATTAAGTGAAGAATCATAGAAAAATCGGCACATGGCTACCATTATTAACGCTGAATTTTGATTGTTGTGTGAAAAACGCTTTGCAGTGATAAGAGTTACATTTTTCTGCTGCTAGTTTCAAGCGAGTGACTCATATTTACAAACCGGAAAAACTGTTGAGTGAAAAAAATTAAATAAAAATTAATAAATAAAATAAAGCAACATAAATAAAACAAAAACTTATATTTACAAAAAGCAAAACAGTGAGAGTGAAAAGAAATAATTAAAAATTAATAAAATAAAGTATCTAACATAAACAAAAATTTATAAAAAATAATTAATAAATAAAATTAAAAACAAAATAATTTGAAAAAAACGCAAAAAATCGAAATTTTAGGAATGAAATAATTACTTAATTCGTTAAAATAAAAAATTAAAATAAAACTAAAATAATATATCAGAAAATAAAATTAATCGAAACTAAGACACAAATCAATTGCAGTTAGCTAAATTAAATTATTCACATTTTGTATTTATTAAAACAAAAAACAATATAAAATAAAGAAAATTATTATAAAATAAAAATAACTTTTTGCAATAATTTATAAATTAAAAGTAATCGATTTTTATTCCAGCTAGTTACATCACATTACACATTTTTTAATATGCTGCAGGACAAAAAAAGCAATTAAATAAAATAAATTAATATGAAAAAGAAAAAACTAATATTAAAAGAAAAATAAATAATTGTTTCGCATATGATACAGTAAAAACAATTAAATAGAATAAATAATTATTAAAAAGAAGAAATTAATATTGAGGTAAAAATAAATAACATGTTCACATATGATACAGTACAAAAAAATTAAATACAATTAATATAAAATAAAGGAAAATTAAATAACATATAAAATAACAAGAAAAAACATCAACAAACTAAACTAAAAACATAAAAACACTGAAATTATGATAATTAAAGATAATATTTGTAAATAAAGCTCGATGAAAATTGAATTAATTAAAAATTTATTGAAATTTATTAAACTGTATTACAATGAATTAAATAAATAAATATTTATTAAATTGTAAAATACTTTTCTTTTTTTAGAATAAATCTTTGCCCTCAATCAAAGGATTAGAAACAATTTGTAATAAATAAACTCTTTTCAAATTTATGTACAAAGTAAAACAAAAAACTTAAGAATTACATTCAGTTTATCAATTTTTTTTTAATTTAAAAGACAATAAAATAATGTATAAAGTAAATTTTATATTTTTAAATAAAATTAAATTAAATATATATATTTTTTATAAAAATTTGAAACCGAAAGGTTGGCAGAACTTAAGAAAATCAAATATAACAAAAAATACTTTACAGAATAATTCTGCAGTTAATTAAAAAAAAGTTTTAAAAATTTATGTATGCGCAAATTCAAATCAAATTCAAATCAAAAGGCATTAACGCTAAAAACTAAGTATTTAAAAAATAAAAAATAAATAAAAATATACAAAATTCAATTAATGTTATGTAACAAAAAATATTTTTATTTTTATTTTTATATTTTTTTTTTTATTTTTAACAAATTTATATCTGCGAAAATTCAAATCAATAGGCATTAATGCTGAAAACTGTTTAAAATATAAAAAATAAAATAATAAAAATGTACAAAATTGAATCAAACTCATTTAATACATTTACAAAAAACTAAATAACTTTAATTAAATTTTTATAAAATTCTTTGCAGTGCCTGAACAACGAAAATGTTAAAAGACAACAAATCAAAAAAATCGTATTAAATGGACAATTTTAATTAAAACTATGAAATTTTTAACCAGAAAGTTATATTAAAATATGCCAAAAAATTTTTCAAATTTTGTAAATGCAATTATTTTTAATTGCAAAAGACTTTTAAATGCCGGAAATGGAATTTAAGAATATTAACATTTGTTATGAAAGAATGACACAAAAATTAGGAAATCTGTGTTTATTTACATCATTATTATTTTGCTCACAAGTGTACAACGAAAATGTCCAACACCAAAAATAGTAAAAAAGAAACAAACAATGAGAAAATGCAAATTGTCATTGATTATTGGTGGAAATTGATTTGATGCAATTTATGAGAACATTAATTTAGTCGCTCACTGATCTGAGAAGTAAATTGAAAAAATTATTTTAAAAAAATAAATCATGGCAAATGTGACTGAATATTCACCCACAATGATGGCCCAAAGTGTGCTGCTGCGAAGGGCTGAACTGGAAATAAGTGAGTACCGAAATGCATTGCTTCACTCATACAAACAAGAATATCACTCATACAAAACATTTACATACAATTGACTTACATAATTACTCATTCAACATTATTCATTCATACTCATTGATTATTCATACCCCTACACGCCCCCTGCAGCCCAGAATTCAATCATTTCCATATGCCAGCTTGAAGTACTGTTTTCGAAATTTTTGACAGTTTGTTTGGCACTTTTGGGAGACTTTTTCTATCAGACTTTTTTATACTCAATTATGTAAAAATGATGTCTCAAGTTATATAAAACTAGAGGCTGTGAAAACTGACTTCTGAATTGTTACTGACCTTGGCCAATGTAGCTGATTTCATGCTATCCAGAGCCCAAGCAAAAGCTTAGTGTTATAAATAAATTCTTCCACATGAATATAAAACCAAATCAATTCAACTCAATTTTTGAACACGGTTTTCCAAATTGCATGAAATATTATTTGTGCACCTTTAAAATGCCGCATCAATTTAAAAAATCTTTAAAAGATGTTAATTCCCAACAGGCCATCACAACACTAACAATCGAAATGATTGAAATTAATTGCCACAATTAAACGTAACTGAAATCGTCGTCTACCTACAAATGAAATGCCCTGTCGAGCTGTTGCTTGATTTCCATACATTAGCGAATAAAAATTACCCTTAACCTTGAAATGTAAAAATGTAATATCAGTAAAAATGTGAAACGGAGGGTTAGAGGGAAATACATTTGCATGCAGTTTCTACTGGAAGTAAAGGGTTAATCGACACCAAATACAGGCAACGAAATCGGTTAGAATAGTCTAAACACTTTGATAGGAAAATAGACAAACAGTTGTCAAAGGACCTTCTGTGTTCTGTTAGTTAAAAGTCAATTATTGATATGCAAAATAACATTAGCTGTCAAGTGAGGCAAAGGGTCAGGAAGAGGAAAGTCACAAACCAAAAAAGCGTTTTTTCAAAAATCATACATCGTTTTAAGAGTGGAAGAGGTAGATGGATGATTGATGACATACATGGTTGTTTAAGAAAGAAGAAGCATTTGTAAGACAAACTAATGGTTAGGGCTGTTATGGGCTTAAAGATTCACAATCAATTGGGGAAAAAGGGTCCATATGAAGTTTTTATTAAATTTGCCAAAAATTAATTATGCCCAGCGATTGTGAAAGGATTAAATAATAATGTTGCAATTTTTAATTATTCTTGATTGATTTCAAAGCATATTTGTAGCCATATTTAACCCTTTCGGGACTACTGGGATAATACGTCCCAGCAAGTTTTTAATGCCCCTCAAAACAATTATTAAAATCTTACGACCCACGCAAAATATTTTTTCGATTTCGGTGTTCCCGCATAAAAGGATGATTTCAGAATTTGTGAGCATCCTATATAATTTTCTAACCCCAACATTCATAGCATGAGAATATTTCTACTAAGAGTATTTTGGATTTCAAAATTAAACTCCGTCCCGAAAGGGTTAAGCCATTTAGAGGCGCTGAAGCTATGCCAATGAAGCAGTGGCGTACGCAAGGTTAGGTTTTAGGGTTTAAATCTTCTTAAATATCTTTTTGTCACAAAAATGTTGGGTGACAAATATGGTTTCAAATGATATTTGCTTCAAAAGTTGTGTATAAAACATCCTCCCCCAATATTAAATATTGAGTGCGTCACTGCAATTGAGTAATTTGAACACTTTTCTGTACTGTTTTTTGAGGTTATTGATGCATCCACATTGAAAATTATTAGACCGTATGTTTTTGGCATTAAAATCTGCGTCCTTGAAAATTAAAGGATTAATATGTAAGGGTTAATATTATATATAATTGTTTAAATGTGGTCAGTGGCGCATACTAGGGGATGTTGGGGGTTCAACCTCCACAAATACAAAAAATTGCTGGTGCTAAATATGGTTTCAAATGAAATTGAGCTCATATGTTGTACGCACACTCACCCTCCCAAAATTAAATCCTGTGCGCGCCACTGGTTGGAGCCTTAGTAACGTCCCTTGCAAATATATTTTCAACAAAGTACGAACCGACGGGCGAATAAAGTTTTGTCGATCTTCCGCCCAATTAAATTATGATATATGTATATAGTACATTATATTCTACTATACTGCATAT
Source organism: Melieria picta (assembly GCA_964056695.1). Lineage (NCBI taxonomy): Eukaryota > Metazoa > Arthropoda > Insecta > Diptera > Ulidiidae > Melieria > Melieria picta. The sequence goes on along the minus strand of OZ057400.1, from coordinate 103,451,317 downwards.
ATTATATACTATACTACACAGTGGCGCACACAGGGGGATTTTGGTGGTTCAAACCTCCCCCAAAATACAAAAATTGCTGGTGCAAAATATGGCTTCAAATGGAATTTTGCTCAAAAGTTGTACGCAAACCCCTCAAAATGAAATCCTGAGTGCGCCACTGATACTATATATAAATACTATATCAGTGGCGCACGCAGTGGGGGTTTTCCTCCCAAATATCTTAAATTGCAATCATTTTGGGGGGCAATTATTGTTTCAACTGGTATTAGGCATAAAAGTTGTGTACAGAACCTATCCTCCAAAAGTGAAATTTTGTGTACGTCACTGTACTTTACTATTTATTCCGTACTGCTTTCGTTTGAGCATCACAAAACAAATTGCATTTTCCTTGATTTTCCTTATCGCAGTCCAGGCTTTAACCCTTTCCGGAAATTCGTACGATATATCGTACAATTTTTTCGACGATTTTTTATTTGACAGCGGACGCACTTTTTATGCAACAACTTTTTAATTTTCATTAAGTAGGCTGTGTTGTATCATTCTGTTTCAAAATATAAATCATAATAGCCGTGGCAACACAGTATGAGTGCGTTTTGTAAGAAGCTTTTTGCAAGAATTTGAAAAACCAGCAAATGACGGTACTTCTGCGTAGGAATTTTTAAATATGTAATACTTTTTGGTACCAAAAAGCGAACTAATTTCAAAGTTGGAATCTCAGTTGATTTATAAAACTTATTAAATTTAACATTTTTTGCGTCTAAATATTTTTCTCGAGTCTTCAAAAAAATTGTACGATATATCGTACAAATGACCACAAGGGTTGCAATGCTTCGTACGATATACCGTACAAATGGAAAGCAAAGGTTGCAAGTTATGTTTGCATTTTTTTTAAGTTATAGGTTTGGTAACAGATTTTTTGCGTTTGCTTGGCTGCCACGCCCATCTGTAAACCACGTGACTAATAAAATTCGACTATTCCGCAATTTTCGATTAAAAGTAAGAATTACTAGACGATTTTGTGTTTTACTGGGCAGACACGGGTTATGTAAGGTTAGACATGCGTACTTGCCACTCCCACTACGATAAAAGGAATCGGCTATATTCAGTAGATTTATGTAAAACTGTACGAATTTTAATTGATTCAGTGTTTTATTGACAGGAAAAGGGCTTTGCAAAAACAACAACGGTTATATAAGGCCGAATAAATGTGAATCAATTGTTTATATATATAATTTATATAACTTTCGATCAAAATGAAATCACGTTTTGATTTTTTGTTGTTATAATTTACGTTTTCTATCAGAAAAATCAATCAATTGTTCATAAAACTTAAAAAATCGAAACCAAAAATTCAAGAATTTTTACTCCTTTGCGGACCATTGTACGATATATCGACCAAAATTGATGAAGCTGTAATTCTCAACCAAAATGATTTTTTTTTGAAATTTTTTTGTATATTATTGTTAAAATGTTCAATAAGAGTCAATATTTTGAAGGAAAAATTTTTATATTACGAAATGTGGAAATTGACCGGAAAGGGTTAACACTAGAAAGCCCATTGCGGTCATTTTGATGGTTTTTCATTTATAAGTATCTGTATTTTCTTTAGTATGTCTATCAACTTTTGCTTGATGACTTTTATTTTTTTATCGTGAAAAAATTTTCTATTTTAAAAAATTTTTATTTTGAAAAATTAGCAAAACTTGTGGTCTTTCTAGTATTAAAAGAGAACTTCTGACTTGTGAACGGCTCTAAACTGAATTTATATCTACAAGTATTTACCAAAAATAGAAATTTGCCAACAAAAAAAGATGTCTTAACAAATAATGCTAGAAACAACATGCTTTTCAAAGCCTCAAATACCTGCTGCGTTTATTTTGACACGTCCCATGCCGTTTGACCCTTTCCTTTTCATTTCCCTTTCGGTTCCGGCTGTGTTATGTGTGTGCGTGTGTTCCTATTCTTAATTTTTTTGTTGTTGGCCTCTTAATGAGTGGCGCGGCAATAATGCCTTTTGTTGTTGTCATGTTTATTACGGCACCAAAAAAAAACAAAATCCATTGAAAGGCTTTGTTAGTCCTTTGGCCTTTGTTCGAGCCGCATGTGGCAAGAAATGCCGAAAACTGAGAATGAGACGGAGGCAGTTAAGAGTCGGGAAGCAAAAAGGTGGCAGAAAGGCGCTAATGCAATTCGCAGTAGGTGCAAAGTGGACTGCAGCGGCAGCCGATAGAAGAAACGGCGAGCAGTGTGCAAAAAATTAAGGCACACGAAGGCAAACAAAAAGTATGTGTGATGATGATAGATTTGCCTTTGAGTTGTATTTATATGGAAAATTTGCATATTTATTAGTCAAGTTGCGACTAAGTAGCAACTTCCGAACGGAAATGTTTCTTGAGCAAGTTTTCATTATTCCTTTTTACAAATATTACTTTAGGTTAAATCGTTCTCAGACTTTGTGAAGGATTCAAATTAAAAAAAAATTGAAATTATTTGATTAATTTATTATATTTGATTATATTAAATTATTCCTTAAATTTTATCAAATTATTTAAATAAATAATTTATTTATTCTATTATTATTACTAATGTTTCTGAGCAAGTTTTCTTTATTCCATTTTACAAAGATTACTTTAGGTTAAATAGTTCTCAGACTTTGTGAAGGATTCAAATTTAAAAAAAAATTTAAACTATTTGATTAATTTATTATATTTGATTATATTAAATTATTCATTAAATTTTATTAAATTATTTAAATAAATAATTTATTTATTCTATTATTATTACTAATGTTTCTGAGCAAGTTTTCTTTATTCCTTTTTACAAAGAGTACTTTAGGTTAAATCGTTATCAGACTTTGGATTCAAATTAAAAAGAAATGTAAATGATTTGATTAATTTATTATATTTGATTAAATTAAATTATTGATTAAATTTGATTTAAATATTTAAATAAATAATTTATTAATTTAAATAATATTGTTGGATATGCAAAGGAAAAAGCATTTTAAAAAATTTTGTTGCTCAGTCCTTGTTGCCACTTAAAAAGTTTTCTTACGGTAGTTATTTTCAAATTCGATCAAATAAATAATTTATTTATTTAAAAAAATTATAGGTATTATTAAATTAATTAAATTTAAAATAATTTATTTATTTAAATTATTTAATTTAATTTAAATTATTTCGAATTTGAACATAACTACCGTAAGAAAACTTTTGAAGTGGCAACAAGGACTGAACAAGGACATTTTTGAAAAGGCTTTTCCTTTGCATTTCCAACAATTTCAATTTTCAGTCCTAGTTTCCACCTAAACATTTTTCTCTGGCCATTAATTTTTTTTTCAAATTCTGTATACCAAATTAGCAAATTTCTAGACACCAAATTGGGAAAATTAGAAAAATTTAGAGAGGACGATTTTTTTAAATCGCAGTCTTACAACAATAACAACCACAATAAAACCAACTAGCACTGTTGGCCCATACAACAACAAGTTCTGCAGTGACAATAGCCATAACAAAAACAACAACAAAATAACGCTCAAGCACCTACAACCAAATGCTCGTCAACTCAAAAAGCGCTACCACAAAAAAAATGCCCAAAAATTACAACAACATAAATAATAATTAAAATGCACAAAAAATATCGCGCGTTATGCTTTCGTTGGTGTTCTTCGGTAGTTGTTTAATTGGTGTTGTTGCTGTTGTTGTTGTTGTTGGTTTTAGGCACAGCCACTGCTGCACTGACGAGTGGAAAGTGGCACATTGCGACGCGCCGCACATTTTGGCGTTGGCGGCTTTTGCCGGGTCATTGCACTTTTGCAACAACAACAAATACAGCAATGCATTGCAGCCATTTTTACCAACAACAACAGCAGCAATAGCAAACATTGTAGATAATTTCATACGCAGCCAAACTCTACCAAGCAACCGAATGAGAAATTCAGAAAGAGCAGCACGAAAAAGACAACAGAAATTGAAAAAAATATATATAAAATAAAAAAGCAGACAGAAGCCGAAAATTGAAAGGCAGTTTTCAAGCGCGCATGTAAATTATTGCTAGCTGGCAGTTGCAACTGCCACAACAACAATGCAAGCGGCAAAAACCAAAACGGAAAAATGCTAAAAATAAACATTGAAGGCGGCAACATTGGCCAAACGAGCGGCAGCGCTAATGGCGGCGGCGCGAGTTGGGGCGCGGAGTTGCTGAAAAAGTACAGCAACGCTGCATTCGCACACACACACACACCTACATAGCGTATTTATATAGTGTTCACTTGCGTTTTGCTGTTTATTGTTGTTGTTGTTGCTATTTTTGTTGCAGCATTTGCGCCACGCACAAAATGGCGCAAAATGTGCCGCAATTTTTGTTTGATTCCTCCCTCGCGAGTTGCGACTGCTGCGCGCACAACTGTCCACACACTATTTTTGGACAAAAAAAATATATAAGAAACAACAACAACAAAGTGCAACTACTAAAAAATAGAAACAAGTGAGCGTGCTCGGCGAAAGAAGAGGGCGGCAAAATGTACAGCAATAAAATGTACAGAAAATTGCATGCAGAGTGCATTGGCCCATGAAATATTTTTTATTATTGTTGTTGTTTCTGTTTTTATGGTACGTGTAGCGTTACTGTTCTCAACAGGAAAAGAACCAATCTTTGAAAAAAATATCGATGTTTTAATTTAGAGTAAATTGTTTGGGGTTTGCTAGAACTGTTCTTGGTTTTAATATAAATAAAAACTAACTAAAAAATTAATTCAATTATTTTGTTTTTATTAAATAATTCAATTAGTTAGTTTTTATTAAATATGTTAAAAAATTAATTTAAAAAATCACTAGAAAATATATTACAAATTAAAAATAATTAGTTTTTCTTATAATTAAATTCAATTAATTAACAGCTTAAAAATAACAAAAACTAATAAAAAATAATAAAAGGTGCAAATAATAAACTAAGACAAAAATAAGTTATGTAGATTCATTATTTAAGGAATAATAAACAAGTTTAATTAAAAATCAATTTTAAATATCAATCTTAATTTGTTATTATTAAATTAAATTTAAAATTAATTTTAATTGAATTCAATAAAAAACGTATTTATTAAAAATTAAAATTACTTAGTTTTTGCTACAATTAATTCAACTAACTAATTAATTATCCAATTAATAAATGAATTAAAAGTAATGTAATTAATGAAGTCAAAATTACTTTGTACAAATGCATTCATTAATTAATAAAAAATAATAATAAATTTAGAAAATAATAAACTTAATTAAGAATCAATGAATTAAGTTATTTTTTAGTAAGTAATTATATTAAATGTTAAATTAATTTTACTTGAATTCAATACAAAATAATATCTCCCATACTAAATTCAAATTATTCTTTACTTTTTATTACAATCAAATTTAATTAATTAATTAATTTAAAGTAACGTAATTAATTAAGACAAAATTATTAATTTGTTTGAATTCATTCATTAATAAAGAATAATAATAAAGTAATTTAACAAAGAACCAATGAATTGAGTTATTTTTAAGTAAATAATTAAATTGGATCTGAATTTCAATTTAATTTAAATTTTAACTTTTATTGAATTCAATATGTTTTATTTATATATTTTTATGATATTAATATTTATATTTGTACTTAAATCTATATTTTTTTTTATATTGATTTGATAGATTCATTGATTTTATTATTTTAATTTTTAAATTTAAATAAAATTTAGCTATTGTAGTCAATTGTATTGTATTATTAAAATAGTTTTTAAAATTATTTAGCTAAATAATTATATATATACTTATTTAAAATTTATTTAGTACCTATTTCAATCAATAAAGAAATTAATATACAGACTAATTAATTCATTAAATTAATTTTTGAATTGGTTTTTAGTAAATTATTTTAAATTATTTAATTAAATTATTTTTAAGTAATTGATTCAATTATGGGGTTACAGATTCACACTAAGTTACACTATAAAGTTTTTATTGAATTTGCCAAAAATCAATGATGCCCAGCGGTTGTGAAAGGGTTAAACAATAATGTTGATATTTTCACTAATTTTTAATTGATTTGAAGGCCTATTTGTGACCATATTTAAGCCATTTAGAGACCCTGAAAAACTGTGTCAAATGCAGAAATATTTTTTTAAATTATTTAGCTAAATAATTACATATATACTTATTTCAAATTTAATTAGCACATATTTGAATCATTAAATAAATTTATATACAGACTAATTAATTCATTAAATTAATTAATTAATTAAGTTGGTTGTTATTAAATTATTTGCAATTACTTAATTAAATTATCTTTAATTAATTGGTTCAATTATTTTTACTTAATTAAGATTCAATGAAACTATTTTTTATTTATTCAGTTTAAAATATTTTACATAAAGTTTAATTAGTTTATTGTTACTTAATTAATATTTCAAATTGTTTAATTAATTTATTTTTATTTTAATTAAGATTCAATGAACAATTTTTTATTTATTCAGTTAAAAATATTTTACACAAAGTTTAATTAGTTTATTGTTACTTAATTAATATTTCAAATTGTTTAATTTATTTATTTTAATAAACACTCATGTTAATTATTTAATTACAAATTTAATTTATTTAGTATTTCAATTACTTAATACAATGTTATTGACTAATTAATTATTATTTTAATTGTAATAAGTATTTTAATAATTATTACTAATTAATTTATTAACTCTATTAATTAATTAAATTATTTTTAATTAAATTATTTTGCATTAATAAATTTTAATTAATTAATTTTCTATTCAAAACTATTTTCAATTTGCTTCCCCCAACATTGATCCCATGCTTCTTCTTCTTCTAAACGCCTTCTTCTGTTTCTGTTTGCCACAGTCAAAGCTTCCAAACGCTGCACATTTCTTGCGCAGAGGAGGCGCACAAATATTTTCTATTCTACATTTCGACCATAAACAGCAAAAGGTTAGAGAAAAGATGAAATATGTCTTGGGGTTAAAAATCGCGTATACAAATATTTAAAAGTTACAATTACGAACAACAACAACAAAAACTTATCGCTGCATGCTAGAAAAAAATAGAATTGCTTACACAAAATATGTCTACTTTTTTTTGGCAGCGGCAAAGAATGTTGAACTCTTCATTCTAATTGTTGTTGTTGCACTCTTGAACACATTTTAGCTTCAATTTTAATCTTATCAGCAGCGAAAAAAATACTGTTGCGCTCGACTGCACTTTTACAACAGCAAAATGTCATCAGTTTCATAGTCGAATTTGTGGTGATTTTTTCCCGCAACTGTAGCGACTGCCGTCTACGATTTCTTATCAGCGACGCGACTGAGTGTAGCTGCAGTTTTTCTTTTGGCTGATAAGTGAGCGTCAGTCGAAGTGTTGTAATTCAAACATTTCTCATATAAGGAAAAATATGCGACAGCAAAATTTCTACAGTTTATTGAAAACTATTTGGGGGGAGAAGGGGGGGAGGGAGTGTTATCAGCACAGCGTATTAAATTTTCAATTTTATTTTATAAACTTTTTTTATTGATTTGTAAATTGTAGGTCGATTAGGTTTATAGCTACAAAAATGTTAATTATTTGGCATTTCAAGAGAATTTTATAGCTTAAGGAAAGTAAGACAAAAGAATGTAGAATCTAATAAGAGACAAGAAGAATCAAAGAAAATGATACCCAGTAGTGGCTTATTTTCCCGACAATGCAGGCGACATTGTGGTGAGACGAGACTATCAGATTCGAATGCACCAAACTCAGTGCCAGAAAAAGGAAGGCATCAAGCTATAAGACACGTTTAAAGAACTGTTTAGTAAATCCATCAACTTTGAATGCTTGATGCCAGACTTGAAGTTGAAAAAGATAGAACAAACACACAAAACGTAGTCTTTAATCTGGTCGTACGTCTCCCTACAAGGCACGTTGTAAATAAAAGGCTGTTCAGCAAATTGGGATTGGGAGAAAATATATACCAGAAGCACAGAATATGGTTTGGAGTCTGAATAAAAAACCATACTACGAATTCCCTAAGCTAAAAGGGAACTTGATTGAAGACAACACAGAACAGGCTCACAAAATGTGATCTATAGTCTGGTCTCGCTTCTTACTACAAGTAACATTTGAAGAACTGACGAATATGCAAAATTTTACGAAAAAATATACAGGGTGAATTATGAAAGTAGTTATAAAATTTGGTCTTTTTCATGCTTTTCAAACAAAATATAGAAAATTATATTAAATTGATTTTTAAATGCTCTTAGATATTGTTCTGTATAATGCCAACCACTGAATCCCGGGATTTTTACTTTAATCATTTTACAAATAAAATTTTGTTTCATTGTTTTTTAGAGAAATTGCAACAAAATTGCAACCATAAATATTGCAAGAAATTGCTATATTTTTTTCTTGCTCATTATTTTTTTAACTGATCTCATAACTGAATGCAATGTATGCAAATTAAATTAATGTTTGAACTACCAAATTGATTTAGATATAAGATATTGTTTTAGATTTTGATTTAGTTACTTATATAAGAATTTTTATAAAAAAAAGATTGCCAAAAAAATACGCGATGTTCCTTTTAAAATATAGCTTTACGAGTATATTCACAATGAATAAATGCTCTTTGATTCCTGATTTGGCTTTCTTTGTATATTAAAAAGAGAAATAACTTTAGTTAAAAAAACTTGATTTTAATAAAGTACTTAAAGAATATAAATCTCGAAAATCCCAAATATTCCGGGATCCGGGGAATGCAATTTTTAGAAGCTCGAATACCCAGATTTTTAAAAATGCTTCGAGATTGAAAGCCTTAATGCCAACATCCCTATTGATGTGATGTTAGGGTGGGCAGGTAGGCTACAAGCCTTCCATTTAGGCCATTCTACTACGAACATCCCTTTTACTTCTTGAATACATTTATTGACAATTATGAAGTCATTCGAAAGTCTTTTCAGCTGTATCAATTTTTCGAGCACATCTAATTCCACCGACTGGTGCTGTCTCAAATGCTCATTGAAATACCTTCCGCACAATAGACCTGAATGCAATTACGGATGCACACGCCAGAGTGGACAGCATCCCGCTGAGCTCTGAACCTACCCTAATCCCGGCACTGTCTTACCATCACTCTACAAAACCAACTCATAACAAAGCCAGCAAGTCCAACGTAAACAAATTAATGCTGACTTTTTGACTGCCGAATATTACTTCCTCAATTTTTAATTTTTTGCAAATAAACAACTTAATGTCTGCATGGAATTGACAATGGAAAATCCGCCACTAATCAGCAACGCATTGTCATTAAGCGGCTTATCCGAGTCAGCGGCTAAACCCTCAACTGCACATTGTGCACTGACCACAAGTGCGCCATGCAACACCCCCGCCAGCAGTCGCCAGCCAGGTAGCTGCCACAGCCAATTCCTGCCAAGAAGTGCAATTTTCAAAGGTTCTTCTTTCATTTTGCGGACCTGGCAATTATCATTTGCCGCATAACTAATTTTTGGCACAGTTCGTGCTGGCGACTCCGGCAGCGTTGCAGCGTTGCCATTTGCCATTCGAATGCGGCTCGACTTTCAGCTCATTCGAGTGCTAATCTTTTATTTGCTGACAGCAAACTGCAATTTATTATGCATTATCGATTGATGCAAGTCACTGTCTGTCGGTTTGCTTATTTGTCTTCTCGCTGCGGGCGCAGACTAATCGTGAGGCTATACAATTGGCAGGGCATTGAACTTTTTGCAAACTGCACGCGGCGAATGCATTAAATGCGCAGAAAAGTGCACTTAAGTGCGCAGTACTTATGTCGAGAATGGACAAAAGTTAAACAGGGGCAGGGGGTGATGATCAATGAAAGGAGGGTATTAACATTTTTAAGAAATAAAACATTTTCTTAGGTTAGTTTGGGACAAGCACACTAAAGCCACCATTGAGAACTACTGCTTTATCAAATATGGAAGTTTAGGGCGTCTATACATTATTTAGAAGTGAAGGGTTATTTAAAGATATAAACCCCTTTAAATCAAGGAAACATCATAGCATAAAAGGTAGAAGCACGGTTGCCGTTTTGGCCGAAATGTACCAAATTTGGTATATTTTTTTGATTTGATACATAACTTTCACATTTGGTACATATTTTTACTATCTAACGTAAAGTAAAATTGTGACTTCAATTCTACAATTTCGTTTTATATTTAAATAGTTAAATAGTGTTGTTTTTATTATTTTGTCTGTAATGCATAAAAACTAAAAACCTATATTTTAAGAAAATATAAAAATGATCTCATATTCTTACTGGTTTTTGTATTATAAAGAAAATATTTTGGTACACATTTTTATTTTATTTAATTATATTTTATTTTATTTTAATTTTAATTTCATTTTATTTTATTTTATTTTGTTTTGTTTTATTTTATTTTATTTCATTTTATTTTATTTTATTTTATTTTATTTTAATTTAATTTATTTTATTTTATTTTATTTAATTTAATTTTACTTTATCTTTTGTATTTCATTTTTTCATTTTATTTAATTTTATTTAATTTTATTTAATTTAATTTAATTTAATTTAATTTAATTTTATTTTATTTTATTATATGTAGGATAACAATAAATTATTATAGTTTTGAATTTTGTTCCACTTTTGGTCCATAAACAAAGAGGCAAGTGCCAACCGTGGCTACAAGACGTCTTCCTTTTAATCAATGGACTCACAGTTTCAATGGTAAACATTAAAGAGGAGACCAAACCTAAAGGTTTGTCTGAAAACATACAAAAACCTCTTAACCCTCAATTAGTGATTGTTGAAAAAGTATGACATCAAGGGCATTTGAACCCCCTGAACATCCTCCAATGCGTACGCCAACGTTTAACAATAGCTGCCCATTTCCAGTTCTCTGTCATGCCCGCACATTTTCACTAAATTGCAAATTATTGAATAAATATTTTTGCAGAATTTTCCACTGCCTTTGGATTAGCGTAGCGAACATTGCTGATTCGACAATGGAATTTTCTTAATTGTGGGCAATTTTCGCTATCAGCAAAACAACGAAATGCGGAATATACAATTTTGCGATAACGATGTGGGCGCATTTAGTGATTTTTCAACAATTGGCATACAATTTGCTGTCTGACTCTGACAACGCCACGAACAATGTAGATAATGAGTTGAAACGAAATAAATCCAAATAGATTTGGATTAGCAAATAAAGTATTTGCAAACAAAGTATTTGCAAAAACAAAGAAACTGCGTACTTATGTCCAACAAAAAAAAAACAAAAAACGAAGATTTTTTTAAGTTCTATAAGCTTCGAGCAAGCCATAAGTGTGAAGGGTTATGTTTGTCTCAGAAAGGAAAAAAAGATTCGAAAATAATTTTGCTCCGGGAAAAATATGAAAAAATAAAGACTGAAGAATGACAGAAAGACTGAATAAGAAGATGTTTCAATCAAAGACCTTCAAATGCCAGGCATGTTGTCATAAGTGAGGAGAATTATGTTTGTTCAAGGGTGGAATTCAAAAGGAACTGAGCCCCGCGAAAGATATATAAATGAAGAGAAAACTTGTAAGTAACAGTCTGCTGGATTGTAGAGGAATCTAATCTGGTTACTCCAACCACAAAAGTCCGGCCACCAATTTAGAGTTAGAACCCATGCCGATATCCTGCGTCCCATTGCAAGGAATCATGTACCAACCTGTGCTTTTTTAGTAATTTTCTGAATCCCAAAATCTCCCTTCTTCATCTTAAAAAGTAACTGATCACATTTCTTCAGGCATCACAATAACCCAACAGTCCTTCGAGCGTAGTTGCCATTACAGTTGGTTTTGCCTGCCACAAGCAACCTTCCTAATGCATTTATTTACCATAGTCATTATGCAAATTCGAAACCTTTTTTTGGTTGCAATTTTCCAACATTTCTCTTTCGAAAAACGTAAAACCTTCAACGTAAACGAAAGACTAGAACAACAAACGTTTATGACTTAACAATGTGGCCGCACGAAATGGTTCGCGAAATTTCGCACTCGCATAAGTTGGCCTTAACCCTTTTTGGCACAAAGCAATTTTACCAAACTAAAACAACCCAGACAGCCATTACCTGCGTTTTATTGCACAGAAATTTGCGTCTTCAATGTTGGCTCGCGTTTTGTTGATGTGTGCTGGTTTTGCAATTAGAACCGGACGCGAAATTCTCAGAAGACACGCCGAGACAATGAAAATCGCTGCTAATAAAAATACAGTTTTGGCCCTTTTGTGTGACGCAGACTTCGGCAGAAAATTATGAGAAACCATAATAGATAGAAATTAGTACGAAAAGAGTTGGCTGTAGCTGAAAATTGGCAACAGCGCAGGCGCAGTGTTTGCACACATGTTGGCCGATTGGTTGCCTTGTTGCAGCAGCATATGTTGCCAATATTTTATCGTTTGCCCTTTTTTCCCTCGAGATCGATTTTTGTTGTTGTTTTAGTGGTTTTTATATGGCGCATGCACACATGTGACCACATGCACTCGCCGAACGACCACGCCCGCCACGCATTTACGATTTTTTAATTGCAATTTTGGAACGCATTGAAATTGAAGGCAACAGTAGTGCAGATATTTTATTCGAAAATGGAACATTTTATTGGTTTCCTTTTAATTTTTTTTTTGTGGAAATTCAACCACCATATGCTGTGCTGTGTACTCGATTTGTTTTTCCTTTGCATTGAAATTGTATGTCAAATTGCAGTTGTTGAGCGCAGACTGCAATTTCGGGCATGATTAATTGACATGTCAGTGCAACATTGACTGACCACAATGGGCAGCAAAGTCATAAAAAAATTTGAGAAAATACGAACACAAAGCAACTCCAACTGTGCACACTTTATTATATATTTTTTTGAATATTTTTGATTATTTTTTTCACAAAATCTAAAACGCAAAAGAAAGCAAACATTTCAAGCAGATGATCAGCGGCAACAAGGACGCAATATGTTCTTTGTAGTAGTTATAGTCTAAGACAATTAAATATTTATTAATTGAATGGTAATACGGCAACCCTGTCTTCTGCATTTCCGCACTGCAAGTGCACGTGGTTTCATTCGATTAAAAACATTATTAATATTGTAGTTAAAATTTCTTCTAAACTCCCAATTCGAACAATGCCGCGCACTGCTTCACGCATTCCTTTCCCCTCTACCGCATACAGCAACAACAACACTTTCCGCACTGCAAAAAGTGCATTGGCAACGGGTCGCGCTCACTGCGTGAATGGAGCCTCGGGCGAGTGAGCGAGAGACGTCGCGACTGCCGCGAGTGCGAGTGAGCGTGCGCTGCGCGAGCAAAAGTGCGTGCAAAGCAGCAACGCAAAGGCATTGGCAATGCTGCGGGGGAAAGCGGAAAATTCAGCGTTCAGGGGAAAGTCGCTATAAAAGGGGAAATCGGAAAAATTCGTTGTGATAGTGTTGTTGCGTTTGGTGAATATTGCCGCTGTCGCAGGGAATTGATTCGATGGCCAAATCGAAGCAAATCAATTTTTGATTGGACGTTGAACGGCAACGGCCGCAGTGCGTCGACTGCAGCAGCACACAAAACAGGGGAGGGTGCATGTGTGTCTTTTTCAGTGGTATAAGTGCCCAACGTAGTTTCTGTTCTCGACTTCATTCAGTGCGGCAGATTGCATTGACATTTATTGGCACATTGAACAGGTCGCATTTTCTTCAAAACCTCTTAAAATTACTTATTCGATTTCAGGTAGTTGCAGTTATGCTAATTTTGTACGTTACAGTAACGGTTAATGGACGGGTGTGCAATAATTTGCATTCAAATCAATTAAAACGGCCGATCATATGCAAATTTTTTAGCCATGTATGTATGTATGTATGTACCTCCGTGTGTTAACCCTTGCCGAATATGAACATTTTATTGATATCGCTTTTTGTTGGCAGCATTGTTTAATCTCTTATTGCATTTGCATTACAATAACAACAACAATGGATACAAAGTGCATTAAGAGGTTAGAAACCGTTTAAAGAAAAACGTTAGGCACATCTGCATAAGAAAATTTGAACGTTTTGATATACTGGCGACAACCGTTACTTCCACTCGCAGTAAACAAATGGGTTCTAAAGTGAAGTTTGAATGCCTCTAGCGAATATTTCTTATGCAAATTTATAATCGCTTTGATTCTGTGCGTGAATTACGGCTTTGAGACAATGAAGTGGTGTGATAAAGTACCAACAATTTGATTAAAGTAAATTAAAAAAATCACGTATTATTAAAATTAATTTTTAAAAAAATTTAATACATTAATTTCGTAAATTTAGTAGTAGTAAAATTGTTAGATATATGTATACATAACTTACATTTTATTTATGTATATTAAACCTTCAAATCTCGAATCTTATACATACATAGTAGATGATTATATAGTCATCATATATTACATATAACAAGTATTGCACATTAAATACAGACGAGTCACAACTCAAAATTTTCCAACATCGACTATTTTCCATAAATCAATCCAAAGTTCACATCTTTAACTACTAAATTTTTTTTACTAACCTATTAATTTAATTAACTAATATTGTCTTGAACTTAATAAACTTAATTAATGAACTTAAAAACTATTAGTGAATCTATTAAATTTCATTATCATTGTCTTCTTTAATTTAACAAAATTCTAAGAACATGTCTTATGTTTTTATGTTAAATGCGTTGCTTCTACAGAATCAACGGTTTTTTTTTTCTACTGAAAAATTGATATTTTTTTATTTAACACTTAAATACACTTTTGTATTAATTGTGAGATATGTTCTCCAACAACTTTAACATGATATCTCTTCTAAGTTTTATACAACCGCAACGATTTGTGGCTCAATAGAAAAAGACAACAAACGAATCCCTTCACAAACTATTTCGATTACAGTGATTTATCTTCTTAACTCTATTTCTATTCACACCAATGAATTGAAAATGTTGGAATTGGAGACTTCAGCAAAACTTCTTCAGTTTCTTCGATTGCTTAACCATCAATAAGTCAATGTTTTCTTAATCCTTTTCGTAATACTGAAAAAATAATATACGATACTTTTTAATTAAATATGTTGGCTATTTGTTAAAGTCAGAACAGTTTTATGCGCAGATACGAATACCGAATGGAGTTTTTAACTCCGAACTGAACTTCAAACTCTACACTGGGGCTCTATGCCCCTTCTTACAATGCATTCGAAAATGAAAATTACGCCACTTCCAAGTTGGCTTTCAAATAAGGACTCTAAGTTGTAATAATTTTTTTTATGAGATTTACTTCCTTTCAAATAATTGTTAATTTAGTAAAATTTTTTAAAGTCAAACCCTTTTCGGGAAAAAGCAAAGTTGTAAAATTTGCAGCTTTGTCTACCATTGGCGTACACAGGATTTCATTTGGGTGGGATTCCACACACAACTTTTGAGTTGTTGTAAAAGACAAATATTTAGGGGTTTGAATTGGCTTGAGAAAGGTGCAAACTGCACACAACTCTTTTGAAAATGTTTGTATGACTTATGTGCTTCGTCTTATGGCAAAGTCATAAGTACAGTGGTGCACATAGGAGAGTTTTGAGGGTTCAAACCCCCCAAATACAAAAATTGGTGGTACAAAATATGGTTTCAAATGGTATTGAGCTCAAAAGTTTTACCCCCAAAATGTAGTCCTGTGTGCGCCACTGCATAAGTAGGACACCAAATTCTCATCCTAAGCAGGCCATGGTAGGTACTCGTACATTACCTTCTACCCCCTTACACGTTTCCTAATGACCTAAAAATTGTGGCCCAAATAGTTCTGTGGTCAAACTTAAAAAAATGCCTAAGTCGACTAAAGTCACAATTAAGTTAAGGGTGCTTCTATGATCCTTTAAAATGTGCTGCCGAAAATTTTGCTTATGGATTTAAGCGATTTTACTACAATAATTGCTTCTTCACCTTAAAGCTTTTTTTCAGTAACTTTTTAAGAAAACCTAAATTTTGAAATCAGCGGGGTGAAACTAAAATTTTTCTATTAACAAAGCTCTTCCTAAATTTCAATCTTATTGAATTAAAAATTGTTGTTTTCACATTCAGACAAACAACTTTTAGCCCTTTCAATCCAATAGGAACAACACATCACAACAATTTTGAAGCCAAGTCTTAACCCCAAAAATCGCTGTTATTCTACGCTAGAAGAATTAAATATCAGCAAAGCAATTTTTTCCTTTCTATACGGTGCCGCATAAGCCTTTCTCCCCTACAATTCATATTGTAGATATGAATGAGTAATGATTTAAAATAGGAAAAATGCACGTAGCCGATAAAAATTTGTGGACTTTGACTGCACTCTGTGGACTCTGCACACCAAAACAAAAAATAAATTCATTTCATAGATGCAACAACAAATTCAATTAAAAAAAGTATTAATAATCAGAAGAATTTGTGGGTGCAACAAGCCGGCCATACCAACCAGCGATTCAACTGTCCAGCCAACCATTCATGCAACCCTTTTGCAAGGCACAAACACACAAACACTCACATTCAGACGCACAAGCAAAGCGGCTGGCGCGCCGCTATCATTGCTGACTTTGTCTCTTTTGCGCACTTGTGTATGCGCAACAACAAAATCAACTGCAAGCAGCGAAAAAATGCACACAACGCAACAACAACAACAACAGCCGCAACTATAACAGCAAATCGCCCAAATGCACACACGATCGCCGTTGCTCGTTTGCACATTCGTTGGCGCTCGTCTCTTTCAAATGCAGTCAGCTCGCTCGGTTTTTGCTTGTCGTTTTGCTGTGTTTATTTTATTTCTAGATATGTTTTTCCTATTTTTTAGCAATGCATTTGGTGATTTTCTGTTGCTTTCTCGCTTGCGCACACTCGCTGCAAATATGCAATGCAGAATGCACGAATGAATGTAACGCGCGCCGTGAGAGCACTAACTGGACAAAAACTGTTATACAATGAGTGCATGCAAGAGACTAATAGCAATAACAACAACAACAAATCGCAGTGCAAAGGTTGAAGGGGAACTGAGCAGACAGCAGAATGGCATCTAAGAAAAACTGAATAGCGTTTGTCGAGCAAGAAGTGAGCGGGAGAGAAGGGCGAACAATGCGTAGGGGAATGCGTAGGGCCAAAGAGAGCGCACAACCTGCGTGCATTCGCCAATGCCGCACAAAAATGCCAAATGTGCAGACAGTCGGAGCGTAGTATTGTCATAGTTTTGTTGTTGTTAGTGCCATTGGCAGAGACGGGCAACATTTCCTTGCCGTGTGTGCGGCACTTTTCCCCCTCACATTTTCGCAGTTTGCCCTCATGTGTACATTTGTATGTGTGCGTGTGTGTGCTTGTCGATTTTCTGCTATTAGGCCGCGTTGTTGTTTTTTTTGTTGCGTTTTTCTAATATTTTTGTTGTAATGCTATTTCCCCGCCACAATCGGTGAGAGCGCATCAGGCATTCGACGTTTTCGGTTAGCCGCTCGGCGCAGGGCCGACATTTGGCCAACTCAGACTCTCAAAAAGGGGGGTGTGCAAGGGCGAGGGGTAAAGGCGGCAGCAGCAAAAACCAAAAGCAAAAAAATGGGCAAAGTGAAAAATTTTTTGGAATGACTTGCCGCATGCAACGGTCGCGCAGTTTTATTCAAGTTTGAGCACTCGGATCTGCAACAACGCAACGTGTCGCCAAAAAAATATTTGAAGACAGAGAGAAGAAAGAAAACTAAACTGTCAAACTAAGCAAAAAAATTGGAAAATAGTGCAAGACGGCAACAAAAATTACAACAATTGATTTTTTGGATTAAAATAAAAAATAATTATTAAAAAGGCGGCAGTGCAAGAGGAAGGAATATTTTTTGAAAAGTGAGCAAAATTCATAATAACTGCTAATTATGCATTATTGAAAAAAAATATTTTAATAATTTTAAGGCTTTGGTGAAATTTTGGCAACAATTTCTCGCATGCGATACCAAGCGGTGGTCGCAACTGTTGATGGATATTGACTTGTGTTTTTAATTGCCACGGCAATGTGTGTGTGTGTGTGTGTGTGTGAGCGTACATGTGTCTCTGTGTGTGTGTGTGGTATTGCAGATATTTTGAAATGCCAATAACAACTTGGGATTTTTAAAACTATGAGAGAGAGGTTTCCAAATCAAATCAAGCTGCAACTAATGACAACAACAACGAAAAATATGAAAAACTGCAACTCAAAAGAAACAATCGAAAACCAATTAATGAACTTATTTACTAAGAAAAAAACTTATTAAAATTACATTAAATATTATGAAGAAAGTGTATTAAAAAGTACTTAACTCAGTACGGACATCAAATTATTCAAAATCAACTGAACAAAAACAAAACAAAATATTGAAAATTAGTGAAATGCAAATAAAACAAAAACTGAAATATTTGAACTAGACAATAATACAGCAAAAACTTGAAATGCAACTCACAAATTTACGGAACAAAGTTGAAAACAAAAAAGTTGCTTAAAACAAAACAAAGAAAATAAATATAAATTGTGTAACAAACAGTGAAAAATGCACACAAAAAAATATAATAAAAAGCCAACAGCAAGCAAAGTGTTGCAACACTTTTAGGACAAAAAACATCAAACACAATTTTGGAACAATAAACTTCGATTGAAACATAAACAAAATGCATACAAATTAAGTGAGCCAAATATTTTTATATAATTTTTATATTTTCTTTAACGTAAAACTTAATTTTAACTCCCAAAAAAATGGCGCACAACATTTAAAGACCATTGCAAATGCGCATTATAAACAACAACAATGACAGCAATTGCAATAACCAACAACAACAATATTGTCAAATATGAGCAGCAGCTGCCGCCACAACAATCGCAAACAACAACAACAACAATGGCCAATTCTACGCATTTTTGCAAGCGCTCTCAACCACCACCACCCAATCTGCCAACAACAGCAGCAACAACAATAACAAAAACAACATACAAACATCCACCCACTCGCCATTTGCCAAAAAACAAATGAAAATAATTATAAAAAACCCACCACCACACCAACACTCGACGATGTGGTGTCCCTCTCTCATGCGCTCTGCAGTCCAAACGTCAACCGCCCACTCCGCCACGTCGCACTTTAGCGCCCTTTTTTATGTTCATGTTTTTTTCTATGCGCACCGTTTGCCGATTTCTTATTGGCAATTGCGCTTTGCTCACTATTTCGCCATGGACCCTTGGCCGATATTCGCTTTGGGAGAAA
The DNA here is from genome assembly GCA_964056695.1 of Melieria picta. Lineage (NCBI taxonomy): Eukaryota > Metazoa > Arthropoda > Insecta > Diptera > Ulidiidae > Melieria > Melieria picta. The sequence continues at coordinate 103,432,070 of OZ057400.1, read as the reverse complement.
ACTTGGCGAAAAGCACTGTAACAGCGAGTCCAATGGCGATTCTCGGCCCGTCACTTGTCTCTAGTTTACAGCGAAATCGAAAACCTTGAGACCCCTCGCACAAGTTTCTAGTTTGAAACATCGAGTGCCTTGAAACAATGGGCCTCACTGGCCCAAAAGTGTGCTCTTGTTTTAGAACTGCCACTTCCACCCACTCGCCATGCCGTGAAAGCGTTTCGCCTGTGACCCACTTTTCTTATCTGCAATGCAACAACGCCGGTGAAAAGCGAAGACGCGAAACATTTTCGATGATTGCATTTTAAGATACGTCTTCTTGACTTGTGCCATTGTTTTATATTTTATCTCTATATGTATATATTTTTTTACATAATATTTCTTTTTAAATTTTTCTTTGGCAATTTTTATTATTTATTTTGTATACAAATTCTTTGGAGTGAGTTTTGTATTTTGGTTTTTCTTTTTTGTTTTACATTTCACTTTGACCAAAAAATTTTTTTCTTATTTATTTATTTATTTTTTTATTTTCTTTCTTTTAAATTTCATTTTTGTTTAGTATTTACTAACATTTTTTAAACTGACTTAACGGATCACCTTTTGTTTATAATGGTTTTAAGTAGTTTACTTAAGTAATTTACTAACCACACTCGTATTGAATAAAATAAATTATAATCTTTCTTTCCATTAGCTTTTTAATTTTTTTAAGTTGACCAATTTTCTTATTTAAATATTTTTCATGCATACTGATTAGATTTGTTTTTAGGTGCTTAGTTTCAAGTTTGCTTTAATTGAATTTATATATATTTTTTATTACAATATACTGAAAGACTGAAATAAGACTGAAAACATAATATAAAAAATCTTTTGAAGTTTCTTTATTTTATTTTATATATGTTTTTTAATCTTTTTTACTATTATATATTTTTTATATTTTTCCATTTTATCGTTTTCGTTGCGTTTTTTCTTTTTTGGTTTTCAATATTTTTTCAAAATGTATTATAATTTATTGTGTTCTATAAAGTTAAGCTTAAAATAATTTATTCTATATTTTATCAAATTTTCAACCCAGCCTAACTTTGCAAAATTTCATTTTTATATTTAAGTGAATTTCTATTTATTATTAATTTTGATAGTTTTTGTAATTGTTTATAAATAGTTGTTAACATATTAATTATGTTTTTATTAATTACTAACTTTCATCGTTTTCATTCAATTTTTATTTATTTTTGTTATTGTCAATTTTTATTAACATTTTAATCTTGTTTTTTGTTAATTTTATTTGTGTTTTTATGAGATCTCAGCAAATTTTTATTCATTACTAACTTTAATCGTTTTCAGTTAGTTTTTATTTTTATAATTGTCAATGAATTTTTTATTAACATTTGAATCTTGTTTTTATACATTTTATTTTTTTATGAGATTTCAGTAAATTTTTATTCATTACCAACTTTCATCGTTTTCAGTTAATTGTTATTTTGTTATAATCGTCAATGAATTTTTTATGAACATTTTAATCTTGTTTTAATGAATTTTATTTTGTTTTTATGAGATTTCAGTCAATTTTTATTTGTTACTAATTCAGAAATTTCAGTAAATTTTTATTCATTACCAACTTTCATCGTTTTCAGTTAATTTTTATTTTGACATAATCGTCAATGAATTTTTTATGAACATTTTAATCTTGTTTTTATAAATTTTATTTTTTTTATGAGATTTCAGTAAGTTTTTATTTATTACTAATTCTAATAGTTTTTAGTTAATTTTTATTTATTTTTTTAATTTTATATAAATTTTTACTAGATAACATTTGAATCTTGTTTTTTTAATTTAATTTTTGTTTTTTTATAAGATTTCAGTAAATTTTCATTTACTACCAATTTTCATAGCTTTCAGTTAATTTTTATTTATGTTTGTAATTGTCAATGAAAAAATTCGGCAAACATGCATTTTTTTTAAATGTTTTTTCTTTAACTTCTTCATCATGATTAAAGTATTTACTTATTTATTTAAATAATTATGTTTAAATATTTAATTTTTTCATTTGATTTTGTTTTTTTTATTATTTTTATGAACTAATTTGTATTTTATTTATTTATTTTTTTCTTATTTCTTATTTGTATTGAACTAGTTTTTATTAATTTTAATTTTCTTTGTTTGTTTTTCTTCTATTATTTTTCTTTTAAATAATTGTTTAAGCATTTATTTACTTTCTTACTTGATTTTGTCTTTTTTATCATTTTTAAAGTTTTTTTGTTTTATATTTATTTTATTTATTTGGATTTCATTTTTTAATTATTGTAATAAATTTATTCTGTTTGTGTACGATTTTTTTTTAATTTGTTATATTTATATACTTATTATATATTTATATACTTATGTACTACCATTATATACTTAAACTTTCTCTTTGGATTTTGTTCCGTTTCACTATTTTTAAGGTATTTTCACGTATTTATTTTTTTTATGTTATGTGCTTCAATTATATTTATTTTGTTTTCCATAAATTTATCATATTTACTCTTTTTGTGTTAGAACTTATTTAAATATTTTTTTCTATATTTAATTTTAGGTGTACTTAAAAGTTTTTCGTTATTTAGTTTATTTTTATTATGTATTTTTATTTTTTTCATTTATTTATTCATTGGTATTTTTGATTTGATTTATTTTAATTTCATTTATTTAGTTTTATTATTATTTATGGAATATAAATGTAACTTACTTCTTTATTTTTGCATTTTTTTTTTACATTTTCATTTCTTTTTTGATATTTCATCATGAACAATTTTTAAATATATTCGCGTTGAATATTTTTATTTTTTACTAGTTTTTTTATATTAATTTTTATGTGTTATTATTTATTATTTATATATTATTATTTATATTATGTTATAATATCTCTTTTAAACTGAACAGTATTACAGTTTGATCAAATCTTCACTTTAACTCTTGCGTCAAAAAATTTGATAATTGAAATGACAAAATAAAAAAGTATAAGAAACTGGAAAAGTTAAAAAGTTACATACATTGATCAGAGTTATGATTGAAAGGTCAAATGGCACATGAAAATTATTAAATACATTTTTTATATTTTCACTATATTTTTTGTAAATAAAAAAAAACTGCTAAAAAGCAAAAAACCATGGCAGCAGCCACAAATTTCGCAATCAAACTGAAATTCAAACAGAATAAAATTCAGAGCGACAGAAAAAGCGCATAAAACCGGTTTCAAAAATGTATCAAAATTACAAAAAACAACAATTCAATTGCCGAAAAGTAAAATGTAATTAAATGCACGCACACATACACACACACATTTACATATACATATGTAATAACTAAATAAAGCGAAGGGCACTGCATTGCATTTGCAGCGCTGAAGGGCCAACGCTCAAGTCCATTCAAAGCTTATTTGGCACCTAAAACAACAACAACAACAAGAAACGCAAAAGCTGCGCCACTGCTAATAACATAACACAACATAACTGCAAATGCCAAAGTCTAAAAATATTTCGGGGTTTTTTTTTTGGCAAAAGTGCGAGCAGCACAAATGTGGCAATAAAAGTTGGGAAAAGCCCACAACGGCGACACTCTCGAGAGCGTCCAATGAAGTGGATATTGTTGAAGCTTTTTGGCACAATTCAAACAAGATCAACAGTTGAGCTTTTTATATTTTGTGGGTCAAACTCTTATACGCGCTCTATGCTTTACAGTACACGGAGAGAAATTTGTTTAGGTTGTTGTAAGAGAATTGTAGAAATTTTTGGCAAATTACAATTTGTGCAACCACGCTTCATTTCTTTCTTCTTTCTGTTTTCCATTTTTCTAGTGTGTTTTCCTTTCAATAAATCAAACCTTTTTGCTGTCTTCTCTGACGCTTAAGTTCTGCTTCGATGATATCTGCGCACCTCATCATTAACACACTTAAGCGTCGTAAGGCATTTAAAGTGTTAACATTCTTAATACGTTTCGTTTTTTAATCTACCAACTCACCGCATAATCCCCCATGCCGTTTGCCAGAAGTTAATCCGCTTTGATCACTTCTTTTGCGCCCAAACGGCAGCCAACTCTGCGCATGCGCAATTCGAAAACGTTTGTTGTGCGCTGTGCTGCCTGCTGCTTCGTCTCTGAAATTGCGCAAAAATGTTTTTGCTTTTGTTATTTCCACAAACAGCCCGAAGAAAGGACACACAATCCCTGTCAACTTGTCTACACTCCTACCTGCCTGCCTGGCTGGCTGGCTGGCTGACTGGTTTGGTCTGCCGCACTGTCAAGTGAGCGCTCCCAGGCAGTCAACCTGCCAACAATAACAACAATAACCTGCACACATGTGCCCGCACATGTGTGCGTCTGCTTGTCATCTCCCATTGTCCTGGCGTCCTCGATTGAGTTTCGCTTTTCTTTTCGGCCGCCCCTCGAATATTTCATCGTCACACATAAAACGCCAAAGAAGGAATATAAAATAAATGCAATATAAAAGCAGTCAAAATAGGCAGACAAAGCCAAAGGAAAATGAGGAAAATTGCGCACAAAATTTATTCCTTTTCGCATTGCCAATGCCGCATTTCCTTTTGCCATTATCTGTGTGTGTGTGTTTGCACAATGATACGTGGAAAATGTGAAAATGTTGTAATAAAATTGTTGTTGTTGTTGTTGATTTTTCTTGATGTGGTCCCCTACCTACCATTGCTTGCAATTTATCACAATGCTCTACGCTTTTATTTTCTCTCAACTCGAAATTTCGCACACTCGAGCCACGTTGGCGCATTGATAGTCGTCTTGTTTCTTTGTGTTTCACTGTTTATTCGATCGTATCTTGTTTGACAGCCTATCATTTTTCATAAGCACACAGCCGCAGCGTCAACATGCAATTCGCTTGTAAAAATTTCCCAATAAAAAAAAACCGCCAACTTTCCCTCAATTTCAATTTCTTCGTTTTTCGGTTCCGTCATTATGCGCCATTCGATCGTCATTTATTACGAAGCGTTCATTATTATCTGTCTTACCTTATTATGGGTCGATCGCTGCCTTCAGCAGTGCAATGATCGGCAATGATCATCACAGCCAACGATCATAAATGAGCAACAGCAACCTGCCAGCAACATTTCAGGTGGCCTCTGCCATGCGTAATGGGATCTTTTAATTTGGCAAAGGGAATATAGCAAAATTTTTTTTTATGTCAGTGTGCGCATCGAGGCATAAAATGTGGTTGTTTTCTTTGGACGCAGCTCTTCACTACGAGTTGTTTGCAATTTATTTCATACACGTTTCGGCTTTTGTGTAGAAAGTCTTTTTTCAACGCCCTCAAATTTTCAAGACAAGACAGCAAAATGTTTTAAAGAAAATTACTTTTTTGTATAAGGAGGACCACCCCAATATTGATCTTACTCCTTTCAAATTGCATAGCCTTATCTTTTCCCAACAAACTCTATTAGCTATACTCAAGCAATGAGAACACTTTGAACACAAATCATATTCTCAAAAACTGTTCAAGTCCCTTTGCTACTTTTGAGTGTAGCTCAAATGTCACTTCAGCATATGTGCGCTGTCAACTTGCTGTCATTTGGCTTGCATGTCCATATGTCAAGTGCCCAAGTAAACGTTTTTCCTGCAAAATTCCAAATTCCATTAGAAAATATCACTAATCGGTATAGAAAAACTAGAAAGAAAATATCAATGTATGACTGCACAGCATATGGTCACACAAGGGATGCATCGCAGGGCGCCATTTTGCCAATTGACCGTTCAATTGAGTTGACCATATGTTGCAAGAAACAAATAGTCAACGACAGAGTGTTTAGGAATGTATGGAAAATTAAAGAAGACTACTAGGAATATCGTTGATGTGCAATCTTAAATGTATGCAGTGGCGGATTTAGGGGGTGGTTTGAACCCCCCGAAATATTACGGTCGACTTTAAAACTACATACAAATTAAAAGGAATATACATAAACATTTATGAATATTATAGAATTACTTTTTGAAAAAATATTCTTCTGAATGCGCTCCTGAATGTATGGTTTATTTTCCTGATGGTAGACCATTTGTAGTTGTTGTTGTTGCTTTTATTGGAAATATAGTAGAAAGTATTAGCTAATTGGTAACTAAACTAATTGATTTTGCTTCGTCTTTATATTTAATTTTTATTTTTAATCTTGTCTTCTTTTTCAAATTTTTTATATTTTTTCTTTTTGGTTTCGAGTTTAAAATAAAGCTAAAAATTATTCATGAAAATTTATTTTTGAAAATTGTATAAACTTAAATGAAGAATAGCAGGTTTAAAAAGGGATAGAAGACGGTTCGATCAGTTTGTAATATTCCAAAGACTAAAAGATATGAAATAGTTTGACTTTGGTTTCGATTTTTCAATTACGTTGCAAATAATTTCTTAAAAATAATTATTTATATAAATTTAATACATTTTAATGAAGAAAGTTTAAAGAAAGACGACGCGATAAAAAAGCAAAAACTGTTTGGAAAATAGAAAAAAGATAAAACAAATATTACAGAATAAATTGAAGGTACAGGGGGAGAAAAGAAGGGAAGAGCAAAATGAATTTAAACAAAAATCGTTTAAATTGAAATAACAAAAATAAATAAAAAATTATAAATGAAAATAAAAACCATTTTGAACAAAGAGAAACGTTAAAAAAATTATGAGAAGGAAGTAAAACGAACGAACAATTAATGAGAAAAGAACGGAGCAGTATTTGAAAAAGAGCAACAAAAAAGCAAATATAAAAGATGAACAATGTGTAGATAAGAGACGAGGGAAAAAGTGAAAGCAATGAAAAGAGAAGAAAAGAGGTAAATGTGGAAGATGAACTATGTGTAGATAAGAAGAAAGAGAAAACAAAGTGGAGGCAATGAAAAGAGAAGAAAAGCGATATATGTAGAAGATGAATAGTCTGTAGATAAGAAGAAAGAGAAAATAATTTGATAGCTATGAAAGAGAAGAAAGGTGGTAAATGTGGAAGATGAACAGTGTGTAGATAAAAGAAAGAAAAAATAAAGTGAAAGCAATGAAAAGAGAAGAAAAGCGCTAAATATGAAAGATGAACATTGTGTACAGAAAAAGAAAGAGAGAATAAAATAAAAGCTATGAAAGATGAGAAAAGCGGTAAAGGTGGAAGATGAACATTGTGTAGATAAGAAGAAAGAGAGAATAAAGTGAAAGTTATGAACAGAAAAGAAGTAGATCAATGTGAAGGATGAACAGTGTGTAGATTAGAGGTTAGGTTAGGTTGGGTGGCCGCCTTTGTATGAGACACAGGCCTATGTGGTATTTTTTCACACCACAAATTAGATAGAAGAGAGTAAAAAAGAAAATAAAAGTTATGAACAGGAAGAATGAGTATTAAGGAGAAACGAACATAGAAACATTAACGAAAAGGAAAAGCAACCCAACTTTGAATTCAAAATGAATCGGGCAAAAAGAAAAAGGAAAAGGGAAAAGTTTAAAAAAAAAATTTTAAATAAAGATGAATGTTACTTAAAAAACAGAAAAATAAATTGAAGAGAAAGCAGCAATTGGTGACCAAAAATTGAATTGAAAAATTGACTACATAGAAAAACTTTAACTGAAATACCAAGCAAACAGAGAGGAGAATAGAAGAAGAAAAGGTATGAGAGTAGGAGTATAAAAAAGCAAAGAGATACACAAGACCTCAGAAAGATGTACGATGAATAAATGAAACATGAAAACACCAACGCTGAGACAAAGATGACAAATATCCAAAGATTATGAAAAGGAACAACAAGAAGAAAAAAAAAAGAAACAAAGAAAAGTAAATCGAAAATTAATTTAAAAAAAACAGCACAATGATTGAATTAGAAACTAAGGAGAAAAGGGAGAAAAACTAAGTAGAACAAAGGATGTGGTTAGCTTTCAATTAAATCACACAGATATTAAATTGAAATACAAAACAGTGAGAGAGGAGAATCAAAGAAGAAGAAGATTGAGAGAAAAGTGAAAAGGATAGGAGAAGAAAACAAATGGTGGATATAATTAATAGCTAAGGTAAAACGAAAGCAAAAAAACGTCCAAAGAGAAATGCTTAGAGGAAAATGACTGATGTACAAAGACATAAGAAGAAACAAGGGAAAAACTAATATGAAAATATAGAAGAAACCATAGAAAACACACAAAATTTTTAGATAAATAACTTTGGGTGCGAAGCAGGCAAAATGGAATTGTAGAATGAAATTAAAATTAAAAGGTGCCATCAATCAATGGAAGAGCACCCAGTGCGGTTAAGCCCTCTCGAGGGAATTGCCTGTAGACCGGTCTTCGAAGACGACTCTTTCTCGGGTTGATAGAAGGATATGCTTTCTAGAACAACCGTTCAATAAAACGAGTTATGGACCATTTATAGCATTTATCATAGTAATTTAGTAGAACTAATGCCTAAATAATGATTGAGAGTGAGGCTCCTAATTACAATGGACCTCTGGATGACAAGTCGCGAATTTTATGCGGCGAAAAAGGACCCACTATGTGGTGCGCTTCGGCAAATCCCCGAACAGGGGTGGTTTCAAACTGGTGGAAACGGGTCTATGAGTTTCTAGGAAGATTTCTCATCTCCTGCGCTGAAATTTTTGAGAGATTTCGTTTTTGGGAACGCAAAAACCAGATGCAAGTACAGAATGTACGTAAAGAATTGGCATTGGCTGATAGTGAAACAGAAATAGATTAAAATTAGAAATCGAAATCAGCTAAAAAACACAGTATTTAAAATACAGGGTGGTGCAAAAGTTGTCTCCCAGCGCAAAAGTTGTCACCCGGTGTTCTTTGAGTCTAATTTGCTTATGAATGAATGAATGAATTAATGAATGAATGAATGAATGAATGAATAAATGAAGGAGTGAATGAATGAATGAATTCATGAATAATTGAATGAATGTCAAAGCAAAATTTACTTTTGCCGCCATTTGAAAAACTTATAGCATCTGCCGATAAGGTCTTATGACTTTTTCGCCACCCTGTATATAGTAAAGGACAATGATTCGTTTCGTTTCGAACTCCGCTTTTCTCACTTTACAAATATCAAATTTTCATTCACAAAAACTATACACACCCCTACAAATGTTAGGTCAAAGCACTGCAAATTTATTGCAATACAACAAAAGTTGAAGTTGACGAACAACATCTCCGCTAGGCTTTTCAGCATTAATTGTTGTTGCATGTTCTTTACTTTGCCACGCTTTGCGCCCTCATTAAATGTAAACCATGGCGAGCAAATTTCGGAAAAGCGTGCAAGCTGAACACAAAAAAAAAAGAAAAGCGAAACAACAACAATGGATAAACTTCAACGAATTGAAAGAAATGCAAAACGGCAATGAACCGCGAATGACGCTTTTGTGCCCTTCCCCCCTCGTTCGACGCTCTTATGAAATGTTCATTCATTGCGCTTCGCGCTGTTTTCTCACTTGATTTTTATTTTATTTAATTTTTGTTTTTTTGTGGGGGTTTTTCGTATTTTTTGCGTTTGTTTTTATGTTTTCTTCTCTCAATGTCTTACACGGCAGGGGATGTTGGCGTCTTTTGCCCAGCACTTGTGTTTGCTGTTGTTGTTGTTGTTTTATGTTTATGTGCGCGCATTTACCACACACTGCTCTCGTGCGTATGCAATTTCCTTCTACTTTTCAGCGTTTTTTCCTTCCCTTTTTATGAAGTTAACCAAAAAAAAAACGGCTGCCTTTTTTTCAATTTCCCCCCATTTTCCTTTGTACTCGCGTACGCGTGCGTCGCGTATGCGTGCGTCGAATTACGGTGGTGGTCTTTGTAATACTTCAGAGTTGTTGTTGTTGTTATTGTTGTTGCAGCACTATTGAAAACCGCATAAAAATTGGCATGCAATGTGTGTTCTAGTGCGTTTAGTTGGCTTCAGTTATTTTAAGGAATATTTAATTTTTTTTTTAGATTTGGGTGCTCGAGTTTCCTTAACAAGTTTTCTCCTAGATCGAGTTTCCTTACTTCGAAGATGGAGTTTGAAGTTCTGCTCAAATGTTGGAGTAGTTCTAGATACCTACATATGTATATTGCAATAGAAATCCATTGATGATTCCATCAAGATTTGATTTGAAACTGAAACTGTAATCTGAAAATTTATGTAAATAAATTTGTCAGTTGGCTTTTAGTTTTGCTCCGCCACATTCGAGTTTTTGATTCCATCTTTCTCATTCTTAACTATCAGACATTGTGTAAATCTTCACAGATCTCTCTGATGCATAGATCCCCTAGGCATAATGCCCAATAGGGTCCAAATTTCTTATCTAAAGCCTCCAAATTCCTTCGTTGCCACCATCAGCACATCTCACAATTTGATCCCACCTTCTAAGCACTTTTACCATTTAACTCGTTTTTGTTGTAAATTTCTTAAACATGCCAATATTTTCAAAACAACTTTTCAAGGTCGCTACTGTCAAACTGTTTCATAATCGCCTCAAACTCCGTTCGTCGTCCTAACAGAAATTCTCCCAATCTTTTCATAAACTTCGACGCTCTGTCTCCCATTCTCAATCCCAACGTCTACGTAGTCTGTCCCCGTTCGCCCCGCAAACACTTTGAAATTTCATGTAACAAGTATTGAAAGTAGAACTGGGCACATTTCCACATTTCTACGTACAACTTTGCAATTTGCCCACTTGTTACATTCGTGCCAGTGAAATTGAATTGAAGCCAACCTGGAGTATATTCGCAATGGAGCTGAAAGTTTAAATTCATTTTTCAAAACATTTTCTAACGTAAATTTGCAATTTCAAAAATATCAAATAGCAACAACCGAAAATTTTATCGACAAATTTTTTCAATTTCCTGGTAAACTTACAATTCTCTGTATTTGCTCTCGCCCACATTTTCAGGCCCATTGTCTTGTAATCCTTTAAGCTGGCTCTCAAAATACGCAAACATCTTGCTTATCACAACTCCTCCACCACCTCAGCCACTGCATCGCCATCATTATCATCATCATCACCATCCATCGCATCCAATCCGCCGGCATCATTTTTGAGTTCGCCGTTTCCGCACTTCTTACCGTACGCCATTGCAGGCACCCACGGCCTCCATCCGCCGCCCAGCCTGCATCCAGCCGCCAGCGCCATGGGTGGGCCGCCACCGCTGCCGCCGACCATCGAAGGCCAGACCTATTGTCTGCGCTGGAATAACCACAAATCCAATCTGGTCGAGATACTCGACGCGCTCATCAAGGTCGAGAGCTATGTGGACTGCACAATCGTCGTCGACGACCAGGTGCAGTTCAAGGCGCACCGCGTCGTGCTCGCCGCCAACTCGCCATATTTCCAGGCCATACTGCAGGACGTGCCGATGGATCACTGCAGCATCATATTCCCGGGCGTCAAGGCCTTCGAGATGCGCGCCCTGCTCGACTACATGTACACCGGCGAGGTGAACGTCACGCAGAGCCAGATACCGACCATAATGCGCATCGCCGAGGAGCTCGAGGTGAAGGGCCTCTTCGACATGGCCGACCTCAAGGAGAAGTTCAACAAGCTGAGTGAGGAGCACAGCGAGCGGCCCGGCCACGTGTACCCGTATGCCGCGGTGCCCAGCACGTCGGCGCACGGCCTACCCTATCCGGTGCCGGCCAGCTCATCGGCGCTGACCGTGCCCAGTGCGCACAACGGCGCCAAGGACGGCGGCGATGTGCCGATGCCGCCGCACAATTCCTCCTCCGTGATCTCAACGTCGTCGAATATCTCGCCATCGGCTGCGCCCTCCAGCAGTTCCTCGCCGCCGTACAGCAGCTACAAGTCGCCATACTCGAATCTGTACGCAAAATCGCCCGGACCATCGGGCTGCGCAGCCGCCGCAGCAGCAGCGGCGGCCACAGCAGCGCAAACGAAAACCTCCAACACCCCGCAGACACCCACACATGCGCAGTCGCAGCCAGCCGGCACCGAACGCGGCCAATGGCCGCTGTCGCCGTCGGCGGCAGTCGGCATGCTGGGCTCGGTCTATGAGTCGGTGCCCGACAATCCGCTCAAGCGCAAGAAGCTCTCCTCGATGACCAGCATGCTGATGAACCGCGACACGCCCATTTTGCGTAACGTGCTGGCTCAGGCCAATCCGGCCGATTCGTCGCAGCCGCCGTTGCCGTTTTCGCTTCCGTCCGCCAGCAAAGCCAGTGAGAAGCCCGCAGCTGAGAAGAGTTCACCGCACGCATCCGCGGCCAGCTCGCACAACAACAGCCACAACTTCAACGGCACCGACTACAGCAGTGATAAGGTGAGTATTGAATCAAGGATGTGGCCGCATTGTGACCCCAAATAGCGGTGAAAGTGAAATCCCACATAGTTGTTGTAATTGAGTTAACATTGCAAATTGCGGTTTTGTTTTTGCAGAAGTATCACGATGAGCCGCACTCACCGTACACCGATCGCTCCTTCGAGGACGACAACTTTGACTCCAAGGGCAACTTTGCGGGCAGTTTCGGCGGCTCGAATGCCAACCAGAAGCCCGAGTGGAAGCGCTACAAGCAGTACACGCGCAGCGACATCATGTCGGCCATACAATGCGTGCGCGAGGGCATGAGCGCCCTGCAGGCCTCGCGCAAGTTCGGCGTGCCGTCGCGCACGCTCTACGACAAGGTGAAGAAGCTGGGCATCACCACCGGCCGGCCAATGAATCGCACAATGAAGCGCAGCCCCAGCAGCGTCGAGTCGTCGGCGGCATTCTCGTATGCGCACAGCTACGGCCCCGAGCCGCTGCTGGGTTCCATGCATGAGAGCCGCAGCGAGGAGCGCGAAACCAAGGAACACCACCGTGCCGAACACCACCACATCCCACCGCCCTTGCCACACTCGCTGCTGGACCATGCGCTGCTGCAGCAGGCGCTCGAGAGTCGCGGCGGCGATATTGCGGGACGCGGTGCGCTCTTGCTGGCGGCCGCCGCGCATGCCGCTGCCAACCGCATCTCGACCAGCCCGGGGCCGAATGGTTCCGGCACGGCACGCTCGCCTAGTCCGCCCAACTTTGCGCGCAAATACGGCCACCCCAGCGAGCACGAACTGCTGCTGGAGCGCGAGCGCGAAAGGGAACGCGAACGCGAGCGGGAACGGGAGCGAGAGCGCGAGATGGAGCACGAGCGTGAGATGGTAGTGGAGATGGAACGGGAGCGAGAACGCGAGCGTGATCGTGAACGCAACCGCGAGCGAGAGCGAGAGCGGGAGCGCGAGCGAGACAGAGAAAGGGACCACGAACGCGTGCGTGAACGCGAGGTGGAACGCGATGCTGACGACGAAGGCGACGATCAGGTCGAGGATTTGTCGGTGGCACGCAAGAGCTGCAACACGCCGGAACCGGAAGCCATGCCGCGACGTGCCAATCGTTCGCCCTCGTATTCACCACCACCACTACCGCCGCCGCCACCAACAACAACCGCCACACATGCGACGACAACGCTCGCCCAGCCAATGCCCAGTGCCAGCGTTGAGTGCGGCAGCGGTGTCATTGTGCCGCCCATGAAGCTAACGACCGCAGCGGCTGTGGCAGCGGCGGCGGCGGCAGCAGCAGCAGGGGCCGCCAACAGCCGAAGCAGCAGTCGCAGCAGCAACGGAGGCGGCATTGGCGAGAACAACAGCGCCGACGAGTACCCGAACGACGCGCTGGCGACGACTGTGGTGAAACGCGAAATCGTCAGCGATGATGGGCGCGCCGACTGATTGATGCTGTCCATGGCATGGCACTACGCGGCCGACACCTGCTACGAGTCGCTCTTTCTGACACGTTGACGTGTCGTTGCGGCACTCGCGGGCGGTTTGGGAGTTTTGGTTGAGTTATGAATTGAGTTCGGGTAATAAGTTGGAGTTAGTGTTGAGTTGGATTTGGAGTTTGAGTTTTGAAATTCGGTGCGCGTGGACACTACGAGAAAGGTGTGTGTGTGTGAGGAACGAGAGCGAAAAGTAGCCCAGTGTCTGTACGCACCTTAGTGGTTAGTGCTAACTGCTCAAACAAATTCACCACACTGGTCTACGCGCACATTACGCCACTCGTTCGAGCAACGGGACATGGCGAGAATGCGTACATAGAACTTTAATAGGGGCGGGCCAGATCGGGGGGGCATAAACGATAGCGTGCAATAGGTTAGCTGTTTAGGGTAGTAGCGGGCCTTAGACTTTTTCACCGCCATGTCAAGCAGTGGCTACGAGCTGAACTGCCAGCAGGAGCGGCTGAAGGGACGCACAGCAAGTGAAGAATATTGAAAGCAAAATGACGGCGCGTGGTAATAGTAGCTTTATATATAACTTTTCCATGTAAAGAATTGAAAATCACGAGAAGAAGCAACACTTGGACTCTTCTCACTAATACAAACCGATGGAAATGGTGCACTTTTTTTGTTGTTGTACTTTGCACTATTTATGCGATAAATTTGACTATTTTTGTGTTTTGTAAATGTATGAAAATTAAGAAATTTCTAAAAAAAAAAATCATAAAAGAAAAATTCCTTTTACCTTTTTGCACTTGCATTATTTTTAACATTAGAAGAAGATGAAAATCTGAGTAAATATTATAATGATGAAATTGTTGTTGTCAGATTCACGTTGTGCCTAAAAACAAATTAAATGATAGCATAGGGAGAGCATAGAGAGAAGAATGCAGCCTAGTTGGGGGGCGAAATTAGATTTGTAGGTTAGGTTCTCGCGTAGTAAAGGAGAAGCCCAGTCACCAAGAGACACACACACACACACACACACATATGTAGACTATCTCGCCATAACAGCATAAGCTTTTAGTGGTCCGAGAAGCTAAAGAAGCAACGAAAAAGTTTGTTAGCTTAGAAGAAAAAAATCAAAAGTTGTTATTGAAAAGAAAAAAATGTTAAAAGACTGAAGAGAAAATCATTATAAGACGTGGAGAGCAAAAGGGAAAGGCTGAAAAAAGTCACTGTAGCAATTTTGTGCATAACTCAGCCAGTAGAGGCCGTTAGAGTGTTGCAGCTGTGGGGAGAAAAGTGGTGCAAACATAGAAACTGCAATTAAGAGACAATGAGAAGTGAAAGAAGCAAAGCTCAACTTGTAGGGACAGAAGATCTTTTCGAGCCAGCGCAGAGCGAGTGCTAACCTCAGCGCCAGTGGCGGATTCAGAGGGGTTTTGGGGGTTGAAACCCCTTATTAGGATGGACTTTAAAACTACATTCACATTAAAAGGCATTTTATGAATATTAAAGAATTACTTTTTGAAACCCCCCAAAATATTTTTCTGAATCCGCCTTTGCTCAGCGCTAATTGCATTTAGAAGTAAAATTGCACTCGTAAAATCACTGCTAACTTGTGCTGGAAACTACTTTGAAATGTTTTTCGCTTAATTTTGTCCGACTCCTGGCTGGTTTCTTCACCGGCGAACAGCCCAGAAACCCCCCAGCAAGACGTGCCCCAAATGTCAAATTCCCTGTAATATTCGCCGCTGATTCTTGACTTTTTTTGTGTCACTCAGGTGGCGTGTGTGTTCCGTGTCTAAAGCCGATTGTCAAATTGAAAAATTATAACAAATATAAAAACATATAAAAAACAACAACAACAAGTTTTATGAAACCTGCATTTAGAGCACAGTATGTAACTGTTTGCTTTTATTGACTTTTATTTTGTAAAAGTTTAAATTTCATTATGCCAGTGATTTGTTTAAAAAATCGTCAATAGTTTATTTAACAAACTTGAAGTAATTACTATGGAAACTTATTATTAATTATTGTAATTAAATTTAAGTGCTAAGTGTAATTAAGTTGGCTGGCAAAATGGCATTTAGTTTGTAGTAATTATTACAACAACAACAACAAAATAAACCTAATCAATAACAAACCAATGTAACTTAATCGCTCGTAAAGGCAAAGAAGTACCACAACAAAAACAACTACCTCAAAATATTAATATGTAGAATTGTTTGTTTCAACTTGATTCATTATTCTTCATTTTCTGTGTTCAATTTTATAAGACTGACACTGACTACAAACAAAACAAAACAAAATCGAAAAAACACAAAAATATAAGCAAAACTAGAAACAAAAACAAACTAAGGGCTACAAAGAAATTGATGAAAATTGTTATTACTTGTAAAAAAAAAATTATAAAAATGAAAATCCTAAAAATAATTGAGAAATCAACAACTTTATATGTATGTAAACACGAGAAACGACTACAGTGCACCTTGCAATGCAACAATTTAGCAAATAAATTTGAAAATACAAAATTAACAAAAACAAATCAACACGATTTTGGTTTTTCATAAGAAATGTTTACCGTAATAAAAATAAAATATATAAAGCATTATATAAAGCAAAAAAAATATATTGAAAATCGCGCTGGGGGCAATGCAATGGAATTCTAACAAATTACAAATTACGTGCGTCGACGAGTGAACAACACAACATTTATTTTAAATCCTAGAAAATTTAATTCAATTGTAAATATGCATGCGTGAACATTTTCGACGCCTAATCTAAATTAGTTTGTGTGGATAATTGATTGGTTTTTACATTTAAGCAAATTTGAATATTTCAAATTTTACACATTATTATTTTAAATATAATTTTAAATAGTTTTGCATTTTTTCTATTGTATAATTTTTAAGTTAAATTTTAGCATACGTTCTTTTGTAATGGCTAAATATGTAGGTACGTGTATCATAAGCTGTTACAGTTCGTTTTACTAGATGTGCGCACACTTGGCCCCACTGAACGCCCCTTTCGGCACACGGTGGCCGTGCCAACTGAAAAGCATTTGCAAATTTAGTTTGTAAGCTTGCTGTATAATTATGATTTGATTTAGTTGTATTTGTGTGTGTTAAACAGCCAGCAGCAGGTAAATTCGAAATATACTTTTAGCAAAATTACGACTGACCCTGATACAAACTATTGAAAATAAAAACAAAATTGAAAACAAAATGAGAGATCAATAAATAAATCGCAAACATTCACAAAAAAACTTTACTTGAGATGTGCAATTTCTGGGGACTAGTTAAGAACGCATTGTTTGAAAAAAATTAGGTTAGGTTGGACTAACAGACTCTTCAACTCGAATTGGCTGAAATGAACTTTTTTTCATTTAATAGAAACAAAAATTATTGGCAGCGTATTATTGAATGTACAAAAGATTTAAAAAGAATGTACAAATATTTTTTTTAATTTTATAACTTCTTCCTTAGTTCTCGTAAGTATTACAATACAATGAAATACTGAGTTTAACTCACACACAATCAACACATACGTAAGTACTGTTTTGGTACCATATCAGCATTTGTGTTGATAATGGCTGGTATTTTAAATCCACTTTGTGAGAACCAGGAAGTGTAGAAGCATCCTAATCTCCATAAATGAAATTGTTCTGAGGTATTTCAGGAAGGAAATCTCGAGCAAGCGTAGTCTGCTCCTTGCTAAACCCGAACAAGGACACAGAAAACAGGTCAATATCTCTCTGGTCCTCCTCCCACAACTGCGACAATAATTAAAAGGGAATTTGCAACCGGGCCGAGTGTTCTCCCCACCGGCCAATGACCCTGCAGGACGACAGTAAGCCCTGTGATATTCCCCCAGGTGTTTCCAAGCAGTTGTTGGGTTCCATTTTTTATTAACATCCATTGTCAGAAGCGAAATTTGTTAAGCTTCAATTCTAAAATCTTCATTCACGCTGGCTTCATTTTCCTTCAACGTGCTTGAGCTGAACCGAGCTCAGACAAGCTATGCAGTTGTCTTGTCTAAATTTTCCTTCTTTGCGGCACAACTAAAAATAAATTTGTGTCTCGGCTAAAACTGATGCTGGTGATGCTCGTATATAGCCGAAACGTAGAAAGGTGGCAACAAAATTCGATTTTAATTCGAAAATTGTTTCGCTGTGTGGGTTGGTTAACAAACACGTTTTTTCACAGTGTATTAAAAAAAATTGAATCCATATTTCCTTGCTTATTTGACATAACCTCAACCTTCCTAAACAAAACCAATGTAGTTTTACAAATTAATTTAATCCTTGGAAATCTTTAAAACTTAGACGAAGAAAATGAATCAAGCAAAATGTGACAGGCACCTGCTACTTTCAAAATTTGTATAATTCCGCAAAAAACTCTTTCAATTTTCTTCAATTGCTTATTCACTTTCCACGAATTTGACTTAGTTCCTACTGAGAATTGTGTAATATTTTGTTTATAGATTACCCATGTTAAATTATTTTTAGTTGGACATGGTAGCAATGTTAGAGCGCGTATTGTTTTTATTATTATTTTATTTTTATTCGATATCCAAGCCAAATCGTATGACACATTTCGCCATTTGTCATCGAAAAAGAAAACCTTCAACAATTATTTGCTGTCATTTTGATAGTGAAACATTTGATGAATAGAATGATGCAACTCTGCGCATCATTGTTCAAAGCGCTGCCAACTTATGAAGTTTGATAAATTGCTTAAAAGTTATGTTAAGTATTTTATTTAATTATCAGGTGTACAACTTTGCTTCCGCCGTTTTCCGATAGGTGGCTGTACCGGCTGAGGCTGGTTGAAATACATAGATGGTAATGCCTTTAAAGTGAGTGTGGACAGTGCCTAACGAATTGTCATCATTGTGTAAATTTTTTAATTACTTTTTGTGATTAATATTTTGATACAATCAATCAGATAAATAATATAAAAACCGATATTCCATGCCTATTCCCTGCATAAAACTGATATAAAACTCTTTTTCTTTCGCTAGCGCTCTTCCGAAATTCGTGAAATCTGGCAACGCCTTAGAACTCTAATGGGGGGCCATATGACAGCAGTAGTAGATAAACCAAACAGGGAAAAAGAGGTGCAATTCCAGAAAAGAGTAAAAACAAAAATAATTCGAATAAAAAAGGAAATCGGCTCCGAACTGCTGTCACAACGCAGCGATTGGAAAGCGTCAGCGACGCAACTGTGAGCATGGAGAGCACGGACACTGGCAGCGAGCGTAGGACAACGGGATCCAACAGCGGCCGCACACCAGTGCGCCCGCAGACGCAGCGCACACGTCCGTAACACAGCAGCAGCACACGCGTGTGTTGTGCTGCACCCAGCGGCTCTAAAGGCACTAACCACTATCCAATTTGATTTCCCATGCAGGTTGCAATAGCGGCAGCGGCGAACGATCAATGGGCAGCAGGAAGCGGAAGCGCGGCTTGGCGCCGCGTAAAGCGCCACCAACAATAGAGCTGAAGACTGCGCCGTCCGAGGAGGTAACTAGTCTGGCAGTGGCTAGGTGTTGCTCCATGTGTGGCAAAGAGGATCCGGATGCGCTGGTCGATCTGAGCGGTAATGTGGTGATGAAACGCACGCTTTCTTCGTACTGCAGTATGCCGGTGAGTGGTATTCCAAATTGGGGACATTAAGCTGGCAGGGAGTTCCCATTTGAGGCAGCGAATAATAACAAATTGTTTGTTTCGATGAAAAAAGTTTAATGGTATAGCTTTATTTATAGAAAATGATTAACCTACGGGGCGCTTGAAATTGAAGGAACGTTTTTAGGTTATTATTATTATAAAAAACAAATATTAAATTCCAGTTTTATTTATAAAACTAAAACTTCCATTAAACTATCTCGTTGCGAAAGTGTTATTAGCTACTCCAGCTTCCTAACGTTATCTGTTAAATTTGTTCACGATTTTCATATTCAGATTCAACAATTGGAGCATTCGCTGACGTCTGTGTGCGTGCAGTGCGTCTACAAGGTAAATGTGCACAAAGAGGTTACGCAAGCGCTAAAGATCCGTCTGCATCGGCTAACCAATTGTCAGATAATGCGTGCATCGCAAAATCAAGAAGAGCCTGCAAGCCACAGCCAACAGCAGCCGCTCGACGAGCATTCGGCGCGATCGCAATCGCCTAGTGCTACGCCGCGCAATGGTTATGCACTGACCAAGACATCGCCATCCTCTGCGGAGAACGTTGCCATAACGTTGTCCACACCGGAGACAGCACGCGCACTGGTTGCCGGCAACGATGTGCTGCGGCTCCCCGCGCCGCCGCTAACGGGCGACATCAGTGCTTACACTACACCTGATGCAAAAGAAAAGGACGACTACAATGAGCCGACGGGCGATGCAGACATTTCGGATGAAGGCGAGCAAAACATGACGCCGCCAGCGCCTCCGTATTCGCCGCTAGGCAGGCGGCTTAGCTGTGATGACAATTTCCGCGAGCTGCTAACCGCAACCGCATTGGAAATGAAGCACGATCAACACACCCACAACGGTCGACTAGCGACGCCAAGTGTGCGAAAGCCATATGTGGTCGAGGTGGAGGACGTTTCGCCAGTGAAAACAACTGCAACATCGGCATACGAAACCAGTACGCCCGTGTTGAGGATGGCCAACGGCGGCGCGCAGTTACAAATGTCGCTGCTGGCACTTACGCAGTCAGCGCGAGAAAACCAGCAACAAGAATTGAAGCAACAACAGCCACAGAAGGCGAATAAGGCGCTGGAGTCGCATGGGACAAAACAGGAGCAGCAACAAAAACCGCAACAGCAGCCGGCAGTCCTGACTAATTCAAATCATGCGTCAGCATCGCTAAAATCGAGCAGCAGCTCTCTTTCACATCATCGGTCTCGCTCCTGTTCCGACTCCACGCAGTCTCAGAACGGCGCCCAACACTCGATGCTGAAGGTTATCTGCGAGCGCAGCGAATCGGCGCTCATCACCGAATCCGGTGGCAAGATTAACAACTACCAACGCGGAAAGCGTGCGCGCGCTCAGCTAAATTGCGCGCACTGCGGTCGCATCTACTCGCGAAAAGATCACTTCGCTAAGCACGTGCGCCGCTGTCAGGGACGTCAGCGCAACGCCACGGCAGTGCCAGCCCACTCGCCTAATGACGTTGCCAACGGCGACATCGGTGCAGCGGCCGCCAAACCACCGCTACACAATGGCAGCTCTGCGCATACGCGCATTTTTCACTGCACCGATTGCGAAGTCACCACGACGAACATGACCGATTTGCGTGCACACAAGCGGCAGCACTTTCACCGCTACAGCTGCGAGCTTTGCGGCAGTGAATTCACTACACTGCGCGAACACGACTTTCATCAAATCATCTGCCAGGCGAAACAGGCGGCCCAGCAGGAAAACGACGAGGAGCAGCAGACGGCAACGGCAACGGCTGCTGTTGAAATAACCAAATCCCCGGCGCGCACGAAAGCGGCCACAACGGCGGGGCGGCGCGTAACGCGCGCTCAGTCGCGTGCCATTTCGAACGTTAGCGTAACCACAATCAGTGACAACAGAGAGACGTCGTCTCGACGACGTAAAAGCCGGGCCGCGGAGCGCAACATCAGTCAATATCAGCGCAACCGACGCCCCAGCACCTACTGCGAACACGTTTCGGATGTTGTGGATGATGAAAGCGATGGCGTGAGCGAAGCGGACGATGACGCCTCCGTAGCGGACACCATGTACTCAAAGCGCATGCGCTTCACCGGCGACTGGGTGGACGATCAGCACAGTAATAGCAACAGCTATACCTCACTGCTCGGCGACAGCTTCCTGGACTGTGACCCGGAGGCGGACTTGCAAATTAACACCTACAGAGAATATGGTAGGCCTCCTCAAACGTCGCCATCTGTACAGTGCACAGCTCAGGCACTTTTTTTTGCTTTTCCTTGTAGATTTGTACCTACTAGACCGGCTGAAGGCGCAGATTCACTTGAAAGTGTTTGAATGTTT
Source organism: Melieria picta (assembly GCA_964056695.1). Classification (NCBI taxonomy): domain Eukaryota; kingdom Metazoa; phylum Arthropoda; class Insecta; order Diptera; family Ulidiidae; genus Melieria; species Melieria picta. The sequence continues at coordinate 103,410,395 of OZ057400.1, read as the reverse complement.
TGCGCCCAACTGCAACTTCACCACGGACACGCTGCTGAACATAATGTTGCACGACTACGTGCACCACTTCAAAAGCTCCTGGTTCTATTGTAAAAAGTGTGGCGGTGTCTTCACTAGCAAGTGAGTAATATGCATTATAAATGACACTCTTTCATTCTAATCTTTGCTCTCCGCCGCACAGAGTCTTCTTGGACTATCATCTGGATCGACAGAATGGCGGCCGCTACATTTGCTTCAAGTGCGGCGACGTCTTCGAGTTTCAACACCAGCTCGAACGGCACCTGATGCGGCACAGTCAGTGCGTAAATTATCGTTGCAATTACTGCAAGTTTGAGTTTCTCACCGAGCATGAGCTGTTGCAACATTGCGAGCTCGAACAGCATCAGCCGAACGACGAGCGCACGCTGATACGCATCGATCCTGAGGCAATGATTGTGAACACGTTGCCCGCACAATCCCAGGAGCGACGCGTCTACTCGGCAAAGCCGCTCAACATGCGGCTGCCGCGCATCCCGTCGAAGCGTCCAATGGAGCTGCCCGGCCACAAGCCGTACCGACGCCAGATCGGCATTATTGAGTTCGGCAATCGAAAGAACCCAAACTGTTGGGGCTGGGAATAGTACAGGCGCCACTGTGCGTCGTATACTGGCGGCGTGCCGTTCAACGCATCACATAACTGGATAGTACAAATACGCATAGACGTTAGCATCAGGCGGACAGGCGGCAACGGCACGGAACGCCGCAAAGAGATTCTTCAATTGGCGCGAAAAGTTGAAAACTTGGCGAGCAATCATGATGGAAGCTTGCTGGCCATTTGGTACAAAACAAAAGTTGCATAATAACATTTTGTAATATTTTATTTATTTTTTTACTTTTATAATGTTAGTTTCGCAATTTCTTCTTTTGTACCTTAAACGCTCTGTACTAATCTTAAGCTGCATTTGGTGCATGCTTACATTTTGCAACTCGAATGTGCGCTTAGCAGCTGATAAAACACGTCATATATTATTTAAGGGGCACAACTAGTTTGACCGCCTGAAAAAAAGGAGATTTTTGTGATTTTTGAATTTTGTGAAGTATTGCATCGAATGTTTTAAAATTTTGCATATATATTTATGCATAAATAATGAATACAAAGTAATTTTTTCAAATGAAAATATTCGATTTTCAGCAAGTTATCCGCCATCTCCTGAGTCTTCAAAAAAAAAAACGTTCTCCCACTGCTGCAGTGATTGTAGCCTTCGCAGTGCCTGAAATCAAACAAACCAAAAATTTTACTTAACTAGGTTATATTTCCTATACAATGACCCTCGGTTGTAAAAAAAAAATAAAATGCAACAAAATGGCGGTTTTTTGAAAAAAAAAATTAAAATTTTGCTGAAAAATCTGATGGTTTCTGGCCTGGCATAATTATACTTTTCATCCTATCATTAAACTGGAGGGTCATTGTATGGAAAAACAAATACACAATAAGCTAAAAAAAGACCCAAGTCGATCGGATGATTTGTTATCAAGTTACAGCTGCAGCAAATTTGAAAAATGTAGTTTTGAGAAAAACGCGTTTAAAGATAAAAGTACTGGTTTCATTGTACTGAAAAGCTGCTATGTAGAAGGCTGTAACTCAGAAACTATTTAAGATTTTCACTTAAGATTTTAATATGTTATTTTTAAAGGTATAACTTATCGAAAAATGCAAAAACAAAAAAACGAAATTTTCAAAATTTCAAACTAGTTGTGCCCCTTAACATTTAATTAGCGTATTGTTAAATTGCTCAGTTTTGCCATCAACATATAATTTATTCTGATTGTATCGGATTTTTTGTTCTTACACTTACAATAGTCATAATGTATCATCCATTAATTAGTGAGTAAGTGCAGTGCGGTGATGTGGCAGCACTCAGCGTTGCAACAAGTCAGCAACAAAACAACGCAAAACGTTCATAAACGGTCTTCAAGTGATTTAGTAGTAATGTGAAAATCGCAACCACTTAACAATTGCGCTTGGCGATAGTTAATTTCTTGAATTTGCATGTACCACAGATGCAGCAATTTAAGCTCTTTGCCAGCTGTATTCAGAACTAGCTTGTGTCATTCTAATTCGCCAACAGATGGAATGAGCTATAAAACGTAAAACCAAAATCAATAGCAAAACTTTTTAGCTATGTTTAAAATAGAAAAAAAAACCAAAAGAAATCATAGAGCAAAATGTTAGCGCAAGTCATAAGCTTTAGACTATAAATCTTAGCGCATAATAATAATGCACTTTTAATGCATTTTATGCGTTCAGTGTACGTACGTGTAAGGAAAAGTCTGAAAACTAATGTAATAATTTCATAGTTGTAAGCATTTTACGGTGGGAAAACATATGAAGAGCTTAACAATGCAGCAACTCAAACACCACCAGTGAGACGCACCTTATTTTTTATAAATTGAAAAGAATTTATTAAAATATGAATTACAGTTAGCAAGTAGACAAGAAGTAATCGATAAAAATTGATGTAGTTTAAACCGTTGTTCACAGTAGTTAAGTTATTCGTATGAAATAATTATCTGATTAGTGTAGTTGCTCAAGTGGATTGAAGTAACATCTTAGCACACTCTCTGTCTTTGTCTTTCGCTGTCTCTGTACTCTTACGAGTAATGCAATCTGAAATACATAACTAGTGAAATAAATATTGAAATTAATACACAAGGAGGCTGGTGTACACTTATTAGATTGAAAAGTCCGAATCTCGATTATTTGTTATGGCTAAAAAAATGCTATCAAATTTATTTATGTGCTTGTAAATATTTGTGTATAAATATTGAAAAATTTATCAATTATTCTCATTTAAAGCAAGTTCAATCAAAGCAAAGCACAGCCAAATGATACAAAGTGCATTAGGTTTGTATTTTTTAAAAGAATTTTTCAAATTTCAAACTTTTGCGTGTAAAAAACTTTTATAAATCTAATCAAATCTGCTTAAGCATGTTTTAAGCTACTTTTGAAGTACACTTTCTTTCAATAAAAATGCGCTGCAAGGAACTAGATAAATGGTGTACTGCCATCGTGTATCGTACTAACAAAATTATTCAGCTATTGGACTTTTAAAATTATGCG